>CM035836.1:484595324-484939807 GCA_020510985.1 Pholidichthys leucotaenia | reverse complement strand
AATTTGCAAATTTCTCATACATTTGCAACTTGTTTCTTTTCTTTGCAAAGTTTTCCTTGTAAATTTGCAATTTTTTTCCTGTAAAATTTAAACTTTTTTTTCATAGGTTGCATCTTCTTTCTTGCAGAATTGCAACATTTTTTTGATGTGGATTTGCAACTTTTTTCTCATAAATTTGCAGTTTTTTTCCAGTAAATTTCCAGCTTTTTTTGTGTAAATTTGCAAATTTTTTCTTAAATTTTTTTGACTTTTTTCTCATAAATTTACAAATTTTTCCTGTCAATTTTCATCTTTTTTCTCATAAACTTGCAACTTTTTTATCAAATATGCAAATTTTTTTCCTTGTAAATTTGCATTTTTTCCTCATTAATTTGGATCTTTTTGTTGTAGATTTGCAATATTTTTTTATAAAATTGCAACTTTTTCTCAAAAAATTGCATTTCTTTTCCCTGTAAATTAAAAAAAATGTGTGAATTTGCTGTGTTCATCTGGATTGTGGTTCAATTTTTATCCTGTGTAACTTTTGCACTTTTTAAATTGGCATCTTTTGTGACATTTTTGCACATTTATTCTTGCATATTTGTACCTAATTCACATTTATCTGTGTGTACCTCATGATAAATTGATGAACAGCTCCACCCCCCTTGTTAGAAAATTAAAAAACAGCCTGCTGGTTACATTTCAGCTGTACTGCAGTAGTTTATGTCTGTTGAAATCACTGTGGTGACGTGAACAGAGACGTCTCTCTCATGTCTGGACTTCTTAGATGATGACAGTGCAGCTCTTCTCTAATATCCTGTGGATTTCTCTGTATTCCCCAACATGTCCATTCTGCCAGACGGAGGCCTGCGACGGCTGGCCAAGCTGCTGGTCTGTAACTTTCGTGCTCTGGAACATGGTTACGGAGACGCGGATTCTGTCCTGCAGACCCTAGGGGATCTACCCATAATCCCTCTTGCTGATGGACGTGTTGTGGCGCTGAATGGTGAGGCGGTCTTCTTTCCCATGGAGGAGAGCAAGGCCAAGGAGAAGAAAGCACACCGAGTTCACACAGGTAATGGTGGAACGTCACTGGAACCTGATTAGTGACACTAGTCAGAGGCGATGGAGAGCAAACCAAAGTGACATCATGCATTTTGTAGTGTTGACACTACAGTTATAGGAATATGGTTATTAATAATAATTAATAACTGGAATTAATAACTATTAATTATTATTGCTTTACCTAATTATAACACTAGAGGCACCACCCACCCTTTGGACAGAGCTGTGGGGACTCTATGAACAAATAATTAAGCTTAAGAATTTGGCAATTAATAAACATGAATTAATAATTTAATGAGTAATTATTTGATCAGCCTCATAATATGGGTGTCAGTTCTTGACACTGTGTGATTCCAGAGTCTGGACAAAGAAAATAAACCTGTGAACAGATTATTAAGTTTAATAAAGCAAACCCGTGACAACAGACGTGTGTAGCTTGTAGAATGAAGAGACGACCAGGGTGGCTTCAGCAGTGGTACATTTGCATCGATGAAGAAACCACAATATTTACATATTTACACGTCTTCATACATGGAATAAGCCTTAAATGTGAAATGTTCCATTACTGCATCACTGCAAAAAAGCATGCAGCTGCATGGAGGATTAAAGAGGGGTCAGGAAGTAGTCAGCACTGTGCATGTGTGGCGTTTCTCTGCTGCGCTGCAGATAACTGCTCTGCACCTGCAAAGAATTTATGCATGCGCCCGCTTTGATTGCCGAGTGTTAAATCAGCCGTGGAGCAACAACACGGAGAGTAGAGCTACCGTGGGTTTTATTGGGGTTACGTTCTGCGCCTAAAGAGGATCTGGAAGCTTCCCCAGCTGAACTCGTTTTTGCGCAGCCACTTCGGCTGCCCAGGGAGTTTCTTCCAGATAATCCCGCGCCGGGCAGCTCCCCGTCTCAGCTGTTGCAGTGTAGCATAGACACAAGCACGCTACCGGGCCCTGTTCACCACAGTTTTCCGCGCGTTTTTGTGCCTAAAACTTTGAAAAACGCGGAGTTCGTTTTTGTCAGACACGATGCCCATTGCCCTCCACTGCTCCCACCTTATGATGGACTGTTCAGAGTGCTGGAAACGGGGGACAAGCATTTTTTGCTAGATTTGGGGGGTAGGAGGGAAAAGATTGGCATAAACAGACTCAAACCCGCTTTTGTGGTGGTGGACAAGCAAGTGCTGTTGGCGAGGGCCCCCACGGGGAGCTTCCCAGAGAAAAGATTCCCCAGAGTACCCACACGGACAGACTTTTACCCCTCAAACATCAGCCCCCCAGCATGACAGCGCCGCGGAGGCGGTGAATCCTGGTTACAGCAGATACGGGAGAAGACTGAAGCCCAAGCAGCATGTGGATTGATGTTTAATGATTTTACCACAGCATATGGACTGTCATTCTATTGTTCTATCCAAGACGCTCGGGGTGGGGGGGGTCGTTTGGTGACACATGGGGAGTGCATAATTGTATAGCATCTTAGACAAGAACAAAGAGCAGAGTTTTCCTGGGAGATAACAGGGAGGTGTGAAGGATGAATGCAATGTGACCTTTTGTGTGTTAGAAGCTTCTAGAAGAATGCCATGCTTTTTAAGAGGAGAGTCTCTGCTGAGTATTCATTCTGACTATGCTTCTGTGTGAGATGTGTAATAAACTGTCTGAGTCAAATCCGCCTCGTTATTTACACGCTCCACAATGTAAATGAATCGTACAACATTTTTCTGTCCACATGTTGAAAAATAAACCACATTTGGTCAATCTGAACTATGAACGTTTCAGCCCTGTGTACATGTTCGGTTTTTGGCTGTGAGCTAGAAATCTTCTTTTAAATTACATGTCTTACCCACAGACATGGAAATACGACGGTAATGATTCATTTTATTTGGAAAAACCTCAGTGTCCCTGCTAAAATACCAGAGCAGACACGGGTTTGCGACCTGCATGCCGGGGAGACGGCCAGGTAAGTATCATCGTAGGTGAACCTGCAGAAGGATCATTCCTGGTGGAGCAGAGAGGCAGTCGCTGCCAGGCTGGAGGGCTCCCTCACCTCACTGGGAGCATCCGCCGGTGCTCCCCGCCAGCTGCCTCACCTCTCCCTGGAGCGAGCCGGGGAGAACACTCTGAAGGAACTGAGCACTTGTCGGCTTTTCCTTCTTCCCCCGAAGGAGCGGTCTCTGGTTACCCAGTCACCACAGATCACCTCGCTGAGGTTCCAGCGAGCAGTTTGCCTCAGAGCAGCTTGAAGTGGGGTGAGCTCCGAAGGAAGGAGGCCGGGGAACAAGCTGGGCTGAGGTGAACTGCTCACCGGCCCCCAGTGAGGCGATCCACGGTGAGTGGGTAACCAGGGACTGGCAGGGAGCCTTCCAGCCTCCACACCGGGCCAGGCATCAACTCTTCTGTGGGTTCACCTACGACGGTACTTTCTCAAGTTAGGTCGCCTTCTCAGAGCCTTGTACAACGTCCTCGTCTTCTTCCAGCTACTGGTGGGCGGGAATATGGGTGGAGCTAATTAGAATATTCATAGATCCACGCGTACTTAAGTAGGTCAAAGACGTAAAAGCTCTTTCCAAGCCATTCTAAGATAATGAAAGTTTTTGTGTATAAAAAGCCTCAATAAACTATTTTGGGCAAAACACACTGGTTTTTGAGGTGGTTTTTGAGCCGCTGGAGTGGGTCCTCAATGTAACGTGCTTTCTAATAATTTTTAATGAGTTATGTAGCGATAATGAATAAAGTTTAAATGATCTCAAATGCACATTAAAAACAATTTTCTAACAACACTGCAAAATTAAGAGGAGAAAAGTGGCATGGATTTGTACAATTATTTTTTCACTCCATCCATCCATCCATCTATCTTCTACCACCTTTCCGGAGGTCCGGGTCACAGAGGCAGCAGTTCAAGCAGAGAAGCCCAGACTTCCCTCTTCCCAGCCACCTGCTCCAGCTCTTCAGAGAGGATACCAAGGCATTCCCAGACCAGCTGGGAGACGTAGTCTGTCCACCAAGTCCTGGGTCTGCCCCAGGGTCTCCTCCCAGTGGGACGTGCCCGAAACACCTCAAGTGGGAGGCGTCCAGGAGGCATCCTAATCAGATGCCCAAACCACCTCAACTGGCTCCTTTCAGTGTGGAGGAGCAGCGGTTCTACTCTGAGCCTCCCGGATGACTGAGCTCCTCACCCTATCTCTGAGGGTGAGTCCAGCAATCCTACGGAGAAAGCTCATTTCAGCTGCTTGTATCCGCGATCTCGTTCTTTCGGTCATTACCCAAAGCTCGTGACCATAGGTGAGAGTAGGAACGTAGATTGACTGGTAAATCGACAGCTTTGCCTTAGAACTCAGCTCCCTCTTCACCACAACAGACCGGTACAACGTCCGCATCACTGCAGACGCTGCGCCAATCTGTCTGTCAATCTCTCGCTCCATTTTCCCCTCACTCGTGAATAAGACCTCGGCCGGGCTCAGCCCGAAGGAGTTACATGGGTCCACCCTCCAGTGGGCTCACCACCTGCAGGAGGGATCATGGGGGTCTGGTGCTGTGTGGATTAGGTGGCGGCCAAAGGCGGAGACCTTTCTATTTTTTCTCTGTTATTTAAAATGTATAAAAAGGAGATGGTCCTTTTTATTGGTTATACATAAACTATAGAATTTACAGAAAATGTATATCGTGATATATGTTGTCATCAAATAAGATTACTTGTGATATGAAATTTTGGTCATATGGCACAGCCCTGTCTGACATGTGGACAGAGAACCTTCTAGAAGTGTGTGAGCGTCAGTAGCGTCACCTCAGCTCACTGACAGACAGCGAGGGCAGCCAGGTACGGGCCGGTGTGTGACAGACGTGACCACAGGAGCCTGAGAACGAGCAGCTGCACAGCCTCCTCCATCAGTGTTTCCACCAACATGGAGGAACGCTGCCATCCGTGCGTCATCACACTGGACATCAGTTCTGCAGCAGATGTTTGGAACGGCGGGCGTGAATAATTGATTTTCACTCTGGGATGTGGCGTCCCGCCGCTGCAGCTCGCTGCCTTTGATAATCGTGTCATCTAAGTGGTTTGGCGTCTGTGGCGCCGTCATGTTCTCCTCTGTGGCGTGTGCTGGCTGGCTTCACTCAGTCAGGCAGACTCATCAGATCTGACCCAGATGCTTTCATCACTGCTGAGTTTACGCTTAATTAGTTGGTGGTTCAGTCAGGCGTCAAAATCATGTTGGTGACTGTCCTGAGACATCAGCAGTGTTGGGAGTAACGTGTTACTGTAACGCCACTACGTTT
Source organism: Pholidichthys leucotaenia (assembly GCA_020510985.1). Classification (NCBI taxonomy): domain Eukaryota; kingdom Metazoa; phylum Chordata; class Actinopteri; order Cichliformes; family Pholidichthyidae; genus Pholidichthys; species Pholidichthys leucotaenia. The sequence goes on along the minus strand of CM035836.1, from coordinate 484,934,501 downwards.
GCAGTAACGTGCTGTGTAACGAAATTACAGTTTAAAAATTCAGTAATGCGTTAGAGTTACTGAAATTTGATCAGATGCATTATTCACGTCACTTGTTTTGTTAATATGGATAGATATTTTTAGTGCAAATAAACTGACCCTATCATGCCGTTGCGGTGGCGAGTTTTCATATGGAGAACTGATTGCCTGTTGTCCGAGCGGTGAGTAGCCCCCAACAGCTCCTACCACTGTGGTTAAACATGAGTATATTTTAAGTAAGAAGCTCACATTTATTGTCCGCATTAAATACATTTAAAGTTTTCTTACGCACAGAGAACAAGTGATTGTGGTTTGTTGCAGTAAAGAACAGCTTCGTCTAAGCGGTGAACTTTATTTTTGCTTTCTGTTTTATTTCATCTCATATATTTTCTTGCTGTTGTGATCTGCAACTATTTCTAACTAACTAACCTGCACTTACAGTGGGGCAAAAAAGTATTTAGTCAGCCACCAATTGTGCAAGTTCTCCCACTTAAAAGATGAGAGAGGTCTCCAATTTTCATCATAGGTATACCTCAACTATGAGAGACAAAATGAGAAAAAAAAATGCAGAAAATCACATTGAAGGATTTTTAATGAATTAATTGGTAAATTCCTCAATAAAATAAGTATTTGGTCACCTACAAACAAGCAAGATTTCTGGCTCTCACAGACCTGTAACTTCTTCTTTAAGAGGCTCCTCTGTCCTCCACTCGTTACCTGTATTAATGGCACCTGTTTGAACTCGTTATCAGTATAAAAGACACCTGTCCACAACCTCAAACAGTCAGACTCCAAACTCCACTATGGCCAAGACCAAAGAGCTGTCAAAGGACACCAGAAACAAAATTGTAGACCTGCACCAGGCTGGGAAGACTGAATCTGCAATAGGTAAGCAGCTTGGTGTGAAGAAATCAACTGTGGGAGCAATTATTAGAAAATGGAAGACATACAAGACCACTGATAATCTCCCTCGATCTGGAGCTCCACGCAAGATCTCACCCCGTGGGGTCAAAATGATTACGAGAACGGTGAACAAAAATCCCAGAACCACACGGGGGGACCTAGTGAATGACCTGCAGAGAGCTGGGACCAAAGTAACAAAGGCTACATCAGAAACACACTACGCCGCCAGGGACTCAAATCCTGCAGTGCCAGACGTGTCCCCCTGCTTAATCCAGTACATGTCCAGGCCCGTCTGAAGTTTGCTAGAGAGCATTTGGATGATCCAGAAGAGGATTGGGAGAATGTCATATGGTCAGATGAAACCAAAATAGAACTTTTTGGTAAAAACTCAACTTGTCGTGTTTGGAGGAGAAAGAACACCATACCTACTGTGAAGAATGGGGGTGGAAACATCATACGACTGATCCGTGTAAAGGAAAGAATGAATGGGGCCATGTATCGTGAGATTTTGAGTGAAAACCTCCTTCCACCAGCAAGGGCATTGAAGATGAAACGTGGCTGGGTCTTTCAGCATGACAATGATCCCAAACACACCACCCGGGTAACGAAGGAGTGGCTTCGTAAGAAGCATTTCAAGGTCCTGGAGTGGCCTAGCCAGTCTCCAGATCTCAACCCCATAGAAAATCTTTGGAGGGAGTTGAAAGTCTGTGTTGCCCAGCGACAGCCCCAAAACATCACTGCTCTAGAGGAAATCTGCATGGAGGAATGGGCCAAAATACCAGCAACAGTGTGTGAAAACCTTGTGAAGACTAACAGAAAACGTTTGACCTCTGTCATTGCCAGCAAAGGGTATATAACAAAGTACTGAGATGAACTTTTGTTATTGACCAAATACTTATTTTAACCGAGGAATTTACCAATTAATTCATTAAAAATCCTTCAATGTGATTTTCTGGATTTTTTTTTTCTTATTTTGTCTCTCATAGTTGAGGTATACCTATGATGAAAATTGGAGACCTCTCTCATCTTTTAAGTGGGAGAACTTGCACAATTGGTGGCTGACTAAATACTTATTTACCCCACTGTATATAGCGCTTTTCTAGTCTCAAAGACCACTCAAAGCGGTTTCACAAGTACTAACCCTCTATTCTAAGGGCCTATAGGAAACAGATATCTAAGGACAATTTAGAACAGCCAATTAACCTAACATGCATGTCTTTGGATTGTGGGAGGAAACCGGAGCCCCCGGAGTAAACTCAGGCAGCACAGGGAGAACATGCAAACTAGGTTCCAACCCCTGCCAGCCTGGGGATTCGAACCAGGAACCTTCTAGCTGTAAGGCAACAGTGCTAACCACTGCATCACCGTGCTGCCCATTTCATGGAAGTAAATCCTCTAAATGTGCATTTTTAATGGGCTGGTCCAGGGGTGTCAAACATATGACTTGTGGGCTAAAAATGGCCCATCGGGGGTCCAAAATTTTCTCTGTGAATTCACAGCTTTATTTCTAGTAAATTTCTACTGACTACAATAATTTATGGAAATCTGAGACATTTTCTTCTTTTTTCTGATGAGAACAAGGGGCCCTTGATCTTGCTGTGTGTGCAAGAGGATTTAAGAATTCATTTACCTCTAGTGCACAGACAACCTCCGGCCATGCACACAGTGGAGTTATGGTCTGAGGAGACAATGGACACTCTAAAGGACTGTTTTGAAGCCACTGCCTGGAAGCAGCTCTGCGATCCACATGGTGAGGACATCGATGGCCTCATTCACACCTTCACGGGCTACCTCAGCTTCTGTGTGGACAAATCCGTTCCCACCAAGACCATACGGCGTCACTCAAACAACAAACCCTGGATCAACCCTGAGATAAAAACACTTCTGAGAGAGAAGAAGAGGATCTTCAGGTCGGGGAACAGGGAGATGCTGAAGTCCGTACAGAGGGAGCTGAGGAGAAAGATCAGAGTAGGCAAGGACAGCTTCAGGAAGAAGATGGAGGACAAGCTGCAACAGGGCGACATCAGCGGGGTCTGGAGAAACCTCAAAACCATCTCGGGGCTCCAGAATACCTCCCCCCAGGCCACGGGGGGCAGGGAGTGGGCGAACAACCTGAATCTGTTTTTCAATAGATTTGACCAACCGCCCTCCCCCCTGTCTGCACAACAACCACTGCTGCCTCTAAGAAATCAAGTCCTGCTACCCACTCCCCACTCCACCGACACCCCCCCCACTCCCAACACACAGCCCCCCATCCTGACCCTGACCAAGACCCAGGTGAGGACGGAGCTGAGGAAGATCAAGGCGAGGAAGGCGTCGGGACCGGACGGCATCAGCGCAAAGCTCCTCAAGTCCTGTGCAGACCAGCTGTGTGGGATTGTGACGTATATCTTCAACATGAGCCTGAAACTGGGGAGGGTACCACAGCTGTGGAAAACATCTTGTGTGGTACCTGTACCAAAAACTTCCCACCCCAAAGACCTGAACAGCTTCAGACCGGTGGCCTTGACGTCCCACTTGATGAAGACCCTGGAGAGACTGCTCCTTGCTCATCTCCGCCCCCTGGTGGAACCAGCGATGGATCCACTCCAGTTCGCCTACCAGCATGGCATTGGGGTGGAGGATGCGGTGATCTTCCTCCTTCATCGTTCTCTGTCCCACCTGGAGAAGCCCGGGAATATGGTGAGGATCATGTTCTTTGACTTCTCCAGTGCTTTCAACACCATCCAACCGATGATCCTGAAGGACAAGCTGCTGCGCGCAGGGGTGGACCAGCACCTGTCATCATGGATCCTGGACTACCTCACGAACCGGCCTCAGTTTGTGAGAACCCGGGACTGTGTTTCCGACACGATCATCAGTAGCACGGGGGCCCCCCAGGGAACGGTGCTGGCTCCCTTCTTGTTCACTCTTTATACTGCGGACTTCTCACACAACACAACACATTGCCATCTACAGAAGTTCTCTGATGACTCTGCGATCGTTGGTCTCATCTCCAGCGGAGATGAAGCTGAGTACAGAGGGCTTATCCAGGACTTTGTGGACTGGTGCCATCGGAACTGCCTCCAGATCAACGCGAGGAAAACTAAGGAGCTGGTGGTGGACTGCCGCAGGCATGGGCAGCCCCTCACAGCACCAGTAAATATACAGGGAACAGACATCGAGATGGTGACATCCTACAAGTACCTGGGTATTCATCTGAACAATAAACTAGACTGGTCACACAATACTGACGCACTCTACAAGAAGGGACAGCGCAGGCTGTTCCTACTGAGGAGACTCAGGTCTTTTGGTGTACAAGGGGCGCTGCTGAAGTCATTCTATGACACGGTGGTGGCATCAGCCATCACTTTTGGAGTGGTCTGCTGGGGCAGTGGCATTACTGCAGCCGATAGGAAGAGACTGAACAAACTGATTAAGAAAGCTAGCTCTGTCCTGGGGCAACGCCTTGATCCGATGGAGGAGATAGGAGAGAGAAGGACGGTGGCTAAACTGTCATCTCTGCTGGAGTCCGAGTTCCACCCTATGCAGGACATACTGGATGCACTGAGGAGCTCATTTAGCAGCAGACTACATCATCCCAGGTGCACAACCGAGAGGTTTCGTAGGTCCTTCCTACCAACGGCTGTCAGACTGTACAACCTAAGCAGGGCTGCTCGCAGAGATAGCAAAAAGACGTAACAAACTAATAGTTTTTGAATGCAAAAGATGCAATAGACTTACACAATGGTCCTCTCCGGCATACAACTAGGAACATACCGGTCGCTATGGAGGGTGAGAATATGTATGGGCACATAATCATACCATGTAGGATAACTAAATAGACGGTTATGCTGTTTCATCCCACCTAGCAACAATGCTCTGCACTGTGTGTGTTTATATATTTACATACTTATTCCATCTAGCTACAATGCTCTGCACTGGGTGTGTTTATATTTATATATCTATATTTTTATTCCATCTAGCTACAATGCTCCGCACTGTGTGTGTTTATATACTTGCATATTTATTCCACCTAGCTGCAATGCTCCATACTGTGGGTGTTTATATATTTACATATTTATTCCATCTAGCTACAATGCTCTGCACTGTGTGTTCATATATTCATATATTTATTCCATCCAGCTACAATGCTCTGCACTGTGTGTCTGTGTGTGTGTGTGTGTATATATATATTTTATGGTAATATGTACATATGTATATTAGCTGCTCTTGCTTGCTTTTTTTGCCTTCTGATTATTGCTCTGAGTGTTGCTATCCCTGTGCTGTTGCAATCCTGGAATTTCCCCGTTGTGGGACTAATAAAGGCTTATCTTATCTTATCTTATCTTATTTATAAGTAACATGAAAGTTACTTTTCCAAGTATCTAGTTACTTTAATCATGCAGTAACTCAAAAGTAACAGTTACTTTTGAAAAGAAGTAACTAGTAACTAATTACTATTTTAGTAACTTGCCCAGCACTGGATATCAGACATCTCACTTCCTGATATTCCTGTTAAACTGCAGCAATTTTGGTAAGAAATATTGGAGAAACTCTGATGGAAATTTATTGGAAAAAAGTTACAAATTTATGATTTTTTTTTTTTTTTTGGTGACAAGAGAAGTTGTCAGCTGTCTGTCAGCCTTCTCCAAAGTAAGGAAACCCCAAAATCACCACTTTGACCAGAACTGGCCTCTCTGCCACATACGGTGGTTGGGTGTGGCGCTTCAGGCTGCTGGAAAAGCAGCAGCTCCACCCTTCCTAGGACTGCTGCTGCCTTTGCAACAAGGACCAGATCAGCGGTAGAAAGTCTGCATCAGCCCACGCAGTATATCTGGAGTTACTAGATGACACCTTTGAGCCAGGCTTGACTGCAGTCGTGGACCTGCTGTGGGCTGGTTGCATCTGCAGCGGCTGACATAACAGTCTCATCAGCATTTCAACGTCAGGCTGGTTTTGCTTCTGTTGCTTTGACTTTGACCATGGAGACGTCTGCTGCGGGAGCAACCTTAAACCACTGATGTGCTCCTTTAAATGAAGACACGTCGGTAGTTGTTCATGCGTCGCCTCACATCAGCTGTTACCAGTGAAATCAGCGGAAGAGCAGAACACAGGAGTAACGCTGACAGGGAAATGGTGTCCGTGGGAGTGACGTCTTGGCTGCTTTTCAGCTCAGTGATCGTAGCTTAAAGTTCTGTGAGCGAGGCCGGTGCGCCGTCCTGAAACCTGCTCTGGCTCAGCCTGAAGGCCCAGTGAGCAAGATGGCGACCGGGATGGTCACACTTTTTCGGTGCTGAGACAAAGTCGCTGATTTTGCCATAAAAATAACTAACCAACAGCGATCGGCGCTCGTGACGGACACCCACGGGATGAATTTCCACCTCTGTTAGAATACCATTGGAATACCCCTTTAATCGCCTTTCACCGGCCACTGTGAGTAAACTGACTAGCGTTTCTTTGGTTCGCTGCTGCGCTCTACCCAAAGCGATTGCTAAGCTAACGCTAGTTAGCTTAACGCTGGCGCCAGTTGTGCCACCTAACACCGACACGAAGCGACTCAGTCCCCGGTGAGGGCTTGCCAGAGGAACTAACCAAGGCAGCAGTTGGACGTGAGCCGGATCGGAGTTCGGGGGCGGTGTTGGTGGGAGACGGGGACCACCTGGACCCAGTCAGACAATAGCCTGAGTCGGAGCTCACTTGTGAGGCCCAGCGGAGGAACTACCAGGCTGACGGCGGTTGGTGACGGGGCCTAGCGGAGGTACCACCTGTCATAGCCCGAGTGTCTCACTCGGGTTTTATCATATGTTCCTGGCTTTGGCAGCAGAGGGTTCCTTCTAGCTCCTCGGGCTTTTATTGTGATAGTGTCCGGGGGAGCTCCCTGCTGTCAGAGTCAGCTGCTGCGCTGCTGTCAATCTCAGCAGCTGTGCTGCATCGGGGTCATTAACTGTCAGAGTTAAAAGCAGGTGCTGTATGCTCCCCGATGCGGCAGTCTCTGTTTATCTCCGTTTGTTCCTGTTAACGGACTTGGGAATCTCCTGTAACCCGCCTGTTAACGGTCCCGTTGTTAAGGTACGCTCTGTGTGACTTTACCTTCACTATTATTCGTCTGGCGCATCGGGTGCTCCCCGGCTCAGACGTACCCATTCCTTTGTGTGTAATTCCTATGCCTGCCTAACCTGCACTGTAAATAAACATCACTGCAAACTCACTGGTGACTGTGGTGTCTTATGGTGGTTCGTGAGGACCACCGTGACAGTAGACTGCCGCCAGAACGCCCGGAGAAGAGGCGTCGCACTGAGACGCCATTCACTGTGTAGTTTGCAGTATTGGACTGTTTGCTCCTCCTGTCTGAGTGTCTATTGTGGACAGCACCATCTTTTCCGCTACACTGTGGGACGCTCCCAGCGACATTCATAGACATTTGGACTACGCTGAGGAGTTTCTGCTCAACCTTCCCCTCGAGTATGACGATCACCCGGAGGTGATAACGAGGTGGGATGAACTCGCCGCTCAGCGCGAGCTACTTCGTGGGCTGGAGGAGAAGAGCAGGAAGCAGGGGAGGAGGCATCCTCGCTTCCTGCGTCAGTGTTCCGTTCCCGTCCCGGAGCAGGTCCAGGAGTACGCGCCGTCTGGGGGCCGACGACGACGTCGGCGTAACGACGTGGGCTCTCCTCAGCAGAATCCCTGGCTGGACTCGCTGCCGGCATATCCCGTCAGCGAACCTCCGAGAGCAGCCGCACCTCATCTTCCCAGGGGGCCCTCTGTCTCCATCCAGCGGGGAGAGGGAGGAACGACGTCCCCAACAGCAGGAACCATCTCAACCCCAGGAGAAAGGCAAGTGCATGATAATTTCTCTCATCTCGATATTGTTCTGCCTTGTCTGACTCCTGGGGGTGGAGTTCGGGGTATGCAGCCCCCCGAGCTCCCTCCACCTGCTGTGGATGAAGTTATTGAAACTGCTGTCTCTGTGTTCTCCCTCGCCGAGCGGTCCATGACGCCAGGCCAGCGTCGTCGGACGAAGAGGGCCCCTGCAGTGCTAGAAAGCCTGGCACCGGCCCTGCATCTACGTCTCGGGCGGAGGAGAGGAGCGGACTGCGGCCCGGAACCTGAGCCGACGGAGAAGCGTCCCCGGGTCTCCTCGCCGGAGCGGTCTGAACCAGCGGGTCAAGGGTCTCCCGCCTCCACGCCATACGGGTCATCGGCATGGACAGCTGCGTGGGAGGAACCTCAGGCTGCCAATAACATCTGGTCAGCTGCAGAGCCCGACGTAGCTGAATCTGACTTTGCTGACGAGAGTGGCCCAGAACCTGGATCGTCGGAGTCCTGGGTGGCAACGGAACCCGAGTGTAGGCAAGTGCTCCCTCCTCTGTCTCTGTCCTCTGTTGAGCATTTTTGCCTGCCTCTCGGGAAGGCGAGTGAGGAGCAGCCGTCTGCTGCGCCCGAGCTCATCTCGCTGGGTTCCGTTGCTACCGGTGATGCTGATCCCGGTTTTCCTGTCCCTGAGCTTTGTTTCAGTGTCGCCGGAGTGGAACGGGTCGGTGTCACCGAGTGGGAGGCTCCAGGTTTGGGGGCGGAGATCGTCAGCGGTGCTGCGCCGGAGGCCCAAGCCGGGTCCATTACGGGTGCACTGGAGGCCCAATCAGGGTCCACCGTGGGTTCGTTTCCGGCCCAATCGGGGTCCGACATGGGTGCACCGGAGGCCCAATCGGGGTCCACCGTGGGTTCGTTTCCGGCCCAATCGGGGTCCGATGTGGGTGCACCAGAGGCCCGATCGGGGTCCGACGTGGGTGCAGCACCAGCTGGTTCCAGGTTCGGTGTGGGAGCTGCAGATCCCCTGCCGCCGGATGCTGGGCAGACTCATCCCCTTCTTCATCCTCATCACCACCGTCCTTATACATCGTCGCCGGGGGCCATGGGGGTCCCTGTTCACTCGCCCCGGTTCTCCCGAGTTTCGTCCTTGTCTGGGAGGCCGCTGCGGGTTGTTGTTGCCCGGGACTGGTGGCTGAAGGACACGGGTCGGCCGCCGGAGGGACTGTTTCGCCGGTTCGGCGCCTCGGTTCGGCCTCCCGACCTGTTGTGTGTGCCTTGGGGCAACCTAGTTCGACCACCGGAGGAGCGGACGTGCGGGATTTTGGACTCTGGTGAGCCTCCTGGTCCGCCTCCTTTGACCACCGGCCAATATAAACTGTCGGGGGGGTAGTGGTTCCTGGGTTTGTCTACCAGTTTGTGTTTTTTTTTTCTTCGGCGTTTCTCGCCTTGCTGCAGCCTTAGGTGAATCATGTATAGACCGGTGTGAGCGAGCTATGCTCTGTTCTTGTATTTAGTTTTCTCTGAGACCCTCATGAGTATTCACACAGGGGGGAAGTCAGTTTTTCTGGGTGTAACTTGTGGGTCAAGATTTTTTTTTTTCCTCTCGTATTTATCCCGTGCTCCCTGTAACGGACTTGAGACTTTTTGGCAAGTTGTGGGTTTTTTTGGCTGCCTTATTTGCCTCTGAGTTTTTTTTTTTTCTCTTTTGATGTGAGCACTGGGTATTTCATTATGATCTTGTATTTGGTTTATCCGACCCTGTAGTTCTGATCCTTACTCTTCCCCATGTGTATTTTCCCTTGTGTGTTTCTGAGTATTTCCTTTTTTTTTCTTCGGGTCATCGCCCTGGGTTTGATTATTTCTTTTTTGCTCCAGTAGTCTGGTTTTTGTCTATATGACCTTGTCCGGGTTGTTGCCGTATCATTGTCTGGTATGCTTTCCTTTTTTTGTCTCTGTCCATTGTTTCTGGTTGGTTTCTCTCCCTCCGCACGTGCCCCCAGCCTCCCACCCTAGGTGGGGGGGGGGCTTGGGTGTTACTTGGGCCGCTCGGAACTCGGCCTCGAGGGGGAGGTACTGTCATAGTCCGAGTGTCTCACTCGGGTTTTATCATATGTTCCTGGCTTTGGCAGCAGAGGGTTCCTTCTAGCTCCTCGGGCTTTTATTGTGATAGTGTCCGGGGGAGCTCCCTGCTGTCAGAGTCAGCTGCTGCGCTGCTGTCAATCTCAGCAGCTGTGCTGCATCAGGGTCATTAACTGTCAGAGTTAAAAGCAGGTGCTGTATGCTCCCCGATGCGGCAGTCTCTGTTTATCTCCGTTTGTTCCTGTTAACGGACTTGGGAATCTCCTGTAACCCGCCTGTTAACGGTCCCGTTGTTAAGGTACGCTCTGTGTGACTTTACCTTCACTATTATTCGTCTGGCGCATCGGGTGCTCCCCGGCTCAGACGTACCCATTCCTTTGTGTGTAATTCCTATGCCTGCCTAACCTGCACTGTAAATAAACATCACTGCAAACTCACTGGTGACTGTGGCGTCTTATGGGTGGCTCATGAGGGCCACCGTGACACCACCCAGGCAGGCGGCGGCAGGCGGCGGTGCTCAGCGGAGGATCTACCGTGACCCCAGCGGAGCTCAGCTGCACCGGCAGTGTGCGGCGGGACTCGGTGGAGGAGCTGTACAGGAGCTCGGTTGCGGCGGCGGTGAGCAGAGGGACCAGCAGCGGAGGGGCTAGCTGAGGCCCAGCTGGATTCAATGTTTTTACTATCCACAGGTCAGTAAAAATGCCACCAAAGAAGGAGGAGATGGAAGAGATCAAAAAATCTCTGAACTTCTTGTCAGAAGAAGTGGCCAAAATGGTTAGCCAGCAGGCCAAAATAATAGGCCTAATGGAAGATGTACGAGACTTAAAATTAACAATTCAGGAAAAAGACAAAAAAATTACGGACTAGGAGCGACGCGTCGAGGATCTTGAGCAAGGTTCTCGTATGGATGACCTAGTTATAAGTGGACTAGACATCAAATATCAGTCATATGCTCATGCAACAACAGGACTGAGAGGTGAGGAGGCTCCTCTGAGTGAATCAGTCTCCCTCGAAAACCAGGTGCTTCAGTTCCTTGATAGTAGAGATATAAAGGTAGAAACTAATGCAATTTCAGCCTGTTATGCTTTACCGAGGAAAGATAATAAAACAAAGAAATCAATTGTGATGCGCTTTGTGAACAGAAGGGTAAAGAATGACATACTGAGGCAGGCCAGAAAGCTACGAGGAACACAAGTTTACCTAAATGAACACCTGACAAAAACAAATGCTGAAATAGCACGGCAAGCACGGATGCTGAAAAGACAAAATAAGATACAGGCAACATGGACAAGAAATTGTAGAATTTGGATCAAACTAAATGGAACGCCTGAGAAAGCAAAGAGTATAATGATCAGAGATGTTACTGACTTAGATAAATACAGATGAACACTGATTAAGAAAATTATGAGTCAATTATAATCCATATTCACACACCCGGTAAGAATAGTTCTTTTGATATACCATGTCAAAGTACTTTAAAAAAAAATAAGCAAAACAAACAAAAAACTTATGACTGACTTGAGTAGACATCAATTATCCCCAGTTGGAGGAAGTCATTTGACACAGAGTGAGGAAACTCAAACTCTGAAAATATGCCATTATGCTGAACATAAACTACAAGAGATGGAGAATGATATTGATCCTGATAACCACTTTTTCAATAATATTCATAACCATTGTGAATATTACACTGAAAAGCAATTCAAAAGTCAAGTGCAACTAGATGGTAAACTATCAATAGTACACTTCAACAGCAGAAGTCTTAACAAAAACTTTCCACAGATACAGGACTATTTAAACCAGCTAGACAGAAAATTCACAGCTATTGCAGTCTCTGAAACTTGGCTTAATGAAGAGCAGGCTCCCCTGATGGCAATAGAGGGATATCAGATGTTTCATATTAACAGATCTCAAAAAAATGGTGGTGGTGTTGCACTGTATATTGATGACCTGTATAGGCGTAAGCTTGTAAATGAAATGTCCTTTGCACTACCAGGGATCTTGGAATGTGTTACTGTCGAGATTGACCAAGATAAAACAAAAAATCTAATTATAAGTTGTATATATAGAACGCCAGGAACTTGCATTGAGACATTCAGAGATAAATTAGTCGAGCTGTACAATAATATTACTAGTAAGAAAATGGTAGTAATTTGTGGAGATTTCAATATTGATTTACTAAATCCATATCAACAAAATGTAATTACAGAGTTCATGAACTCTATGTACAGCATGAGTCTATATCCCACAATAACACATCCCAGTAGAATCACAGTTCACACTGCTACACTTATTGACAAGCTGTTTGTTAATATTATTGATAATAAAATAGAAAGTGGATTATTGATAAATGATATAAGTGACCACTTGCCAACCTTTGCACTTATCCATGGCCACACGGGGGCCAATACAGAAAAAATTTTAACATCGTTCAGATACAAATCACCAAATGCAATCAGTTCTTTTAAAGAGGACTTGCTGAAGCAAGACTGGACAGAAGTCTATGTATCAGATGTAAATGAAGCTTATGACGCTTTTATAAACGTTGTAACCACTCTTTATGAAAAAAATTGTCCATTAGTAAAGAAAAAGCTTAAACATAAATTTGCTGATAAGCCATGGTTAACCAAAGGATTACAAAAGGTGTGTAAAAAGAAATATTTATTATATAAAGCTTTCCTAAAGAAAAGGACAAAAGAAGCAGAGCAGCGGTATAAAACATACAAAAATAAGTTAACATATATAATAAGATGTAGTAAAAGAGACTATTACAGTAAAGAACTGGAGAAAAACAGAGATAATATTAAAAATACATGGACAATAATCAACAGTATTCTTGGAAATAAAAGCAGAAATACAAGCTAACCAACCAATCTTTCAAAAAATAATAAAACGACTCAGAGTGTGAATGCAGCCTCACCTGCAGAGGAATTTAATAATTTTTTTGTTAACATTGGTCCTAATTTGGCTCGAGAAATACCCGTTACGGCGCCTACAGATGATACAATAAGCAATAACACTGCTGTAAAAGACTCCATTTTCATAAAGAACACAGACGAGAGAGAGGTCATTGAAATTGTTAAATCGTTTAAAAGTAAAACATCTACGGACTGTGATGGTATTGACATGCTCTTAGTCAAAACTATTATTGAATGCTTAGTGAAACCACTGACGTATATCTGTAACCTGTCTCTCCAAACAGGTATATTTCCCAATGCAATGAAAATAGCTAAAGTAATTCTGATATACAAGACGGGTGACAGAGGGGAATTCTCAAACTATAGACCAATTTCACTATTGCCGCAATTTTCCAAGATACTTGAAAAAATATTCTATGAGAGAAATGACAACTTCATACTGAAGAATAATTTATTGTGTGAGCAGCAATATGGGTTCAGACACAAGAGGACAACTGCATTTGCTCTAATGGAATTTATAGAAAAAATATCAACAGCCATTGAAAATAAAGAGTATTCAGTTGGAGTATTCCTGGATCTTAAAAAAGCATTTGATACAGTGGATCATAATTTATTATTAAAGAAACTACAAAATTGTGGTATTAGAGGGGTAGCACTGTCCTGGTTAAGTAGTTACTTAAAGAATAGATATCAGTATGTACAGTGGGGTAAAAAAGTATTTAGTCAGCCACCAATTGTGCAAGTTCTCCCACTTAAAAGATGAGAGAGGTCTCCAATTTTCATCATAGGCATACCTCAACTATGAGAGACAAAATAAGAAAAAAAAAATCGAGAAAATCACATTGAAGGATTTTTAATGAATTGAATGAATGAATGAATGAATTTATTTATTTTGGATAGTACATTACAGGTTAAAAGAAACTGTATAATATAACAACAAGGTCAAGTTAGACAAAGACTCCTTCTACTATACAATTCCACGTGAGTTATCCGAAATGGGTGATGGCTGAAGCCGCAGCTTATATTGCCCACCCATATTCCATCCAAGAGTTCAAAGGAGAAAAAAGAGAAAACAAGACAAGAGCGATTACAATTTAAAACAAGGCTAAGACAAAATATGACTGAGAGAAAAGAAAACTGAGCTAGTCTAAGTTAAGCGGTTACTATTCAAAAACAAATCTAAGACATAGTGTCACAGAGAAAAAAGAAAAACTAAGCTATAACACAACACAGGCTGGAAATGTCAATCCTTATGTGAGTTTACATGTCGTCTTGTAAATATGTTTGGAGTATTTCTTCCTTTAGTTTTTGTTTAAATTGTCCAAGCTTTGTACATGATTTTAATTCAGGTCCAAAATCGTTCCATAATCTGACACCTTGCACTGAAATACAGTGTTGCTTGGTGGTTGTTCTCACTGTAGGCTTTTGAAATATACATGTTCCTCTGAAGTGATATCGTTTCTCCCTTGTTTGGAACAACTTTTGGATATTTGCGGGCAGTGATAGGTTCTTCACTTTGAACATTATTATTGCGGTTTTAAAGTCAATCAGATCTTTCAACTTGAGAGTTTTTTGTTTAAGAAAAAGTGGGTTTGTTGGTTCCCTGTAAGCTGCTTTGTTGATTATTCTAATAGCTCTCTTTTGAAGCATAAAGAGTGGATATATGTTTGTTTTATAGGTATTTCCCCATACTTCATTACAATATGTCATGTATGGGAGTATTAATGAATGATACAAGGTGTATAGTGTGGGTTGATTCAGCAAATTTTTCACTCTGTGTAATATTGCAATTGATTTGGATACTTTACCTTTTATATAATTAATATGTGGCTTCCAACACAGTTTGTTATCAATTATTACTCCAAGGAATTTAGTTTCGGATACCCTTTCAATCTCTACACCATTTACACTGAGTTTGGGTACTGGGTAGTTGTGATGGTTGTTAAAGACTATAAATTTTGTCTTGCTTAAATTGAGCGTTAATTTGTTTGAATCAAACCACAGTTTCAGCTTTCCTAATTCCTTTCCGAGTGTATCCAGAAGTTGTTCCAAATTGTTTCCACTGCATAGCAGGTTAGTGTCATCAGCAAACAATATTAAGTCCATTTTTTCTGAAACTTTACATATATCATTTATATACATATTGAATAATAATGGTCCCAAAACTGAACCCTGTGGGACTCCACAGGTGACCTTCAGTAGCTCTGAGTTTTTGTTGTTAACACATACAAACTGATATCTATTCTTTAAGTAACTTCTTAACCAGGACAGTGCTACCCCTCTAATACCACAATTTTGTAGTTTCTTTAATAATAGATTGTGATCTACTGTATCAAATGCTTTTTTAAGATCCAGGAATACTCCAACTGAATACTCTTTATTTTCAATGGCTGTTGATATTTTTTCTGTAAATTCCATTAAGGCATATGCTGTTGTCCTTTTGTGTCTGAACCCATATTGCTGCTCACACAATAAATCATTCTTCAGTATGAAGTTGTCAATTCTCTCATAGAATATTTTTTCAAGTATCTTGGAAAATTGCGGTAATAGTGAAATTGGTCTGTAGTTGGAGAGTTCCCCTCTGTCGCCTGTCTTGTAAATCGGAATTACTTTAGCTATTTTCATTGCATTGGGAAATATACCTGATTGGAGAGACAGGTTACAGATATACGTCAGTGGTTTCACTATGCATTCGATAACAGTTTTGACTAGTAGCATATCAATACCATCGCAGTCAGTAGATGTTTTACTTTTGAACGATTTAACAATTTCAATGACCTCTCTTTCGTCTGTGTTCTTTATGAAGATGGTGTCTTTTACAGCAGTGTTATTGCATATTGAATCACCTGTTGGCACCGTAGTGGGTATTTCTCGGGCCAGTTTAGGTCCAATGTTAACAAAAAAATTATTAAATTCATCTGCAGGTGAAGCTATATTCACATTCGGAGTCGATTTATTATTTTTTGGAATGTTAGTTGGGTAGCTGGTATTTCTGCTTTTATTTCCAAGGATACTGTTGATTATTGTCCATGTATTTTTAATATTGTCTTTGTTTTTTTCCAGTTCTTTACTGTAATAGTCTCTTTTACTACATCTTATTATATATGTTAACTTATTTTTGTATGTTTTATACCGCTGCTCTGCTTCTTTTGTCCTTTTCTTTATGAAAGCTTTATATAATAAATTTTTCTTTTTACACGCCTTTTGTAGTCCTTTGGTTAGCCATGGTTTGTCAGTAAATTTGTGTTTAAGCTTTTTTTTAACTAATGGGCAGTTTTTTTCATAAAGAGTGGTTACAATGTTTATAAATGTGTCATAGGCTTCATTTACATCTGATACATAGACTTCTGTCCAGTCTTGCTTCAGCAAGTCCTCTTTAAAAGAACTGATTGCGTTTGGTGATTTGTGTCTGAACAATTTTGAGATTTTTTCTGGGTTGGGCCCCGTGTGGCCATGGATAAGTGCAAAGATTGGCAAGTGGTCGCTTATATCATTTATCAATAATCCACTTTCTATTTTCTTGTCGAGAACATTGACAAACAGGTTGTCAATAAGTGTAGCAGAGTGAGCTGTGATTCTACTGGGATGTGTTATTGTGGGATATAGACTCATGCTGTACATAGAGTTCATGAACTCTGTAACTACATTTTGTTGATGTGGATTAAGTAGATCAATATTGAAATCTCCACAAATTGCTACCATTTTCTTACTAGTAATATTATTGTACAGCTCGACTAATTTATCTCTGAATGTCTCAATGCAAGTTCCCGGCGTTCTGTATATGCAGCTTATGATTAGATTTTTTGTTTTGTCTAGGTCAATCTCAACAGTAACACATTCCAGAATCCCTGGTAGTGCTGAGGACATTTCATTTACAAGCTTACATCTATATAGGTCAAAAATATACAGTGCAACACCACCACCCTTTTTTTGAGATCTGTTAATGTTAAACATCTGATATCCCTCTATTGCCATCAGGGGAGCCTGGTCTGCATTAAGCCAGGTTTCAGAGACTGCTATAGCTGTGAATTTTCTGTTTAGCTGTTTTAAATAGTCCTGAATCTGTGAGAAGTTTTTGTTAAGACTTCTGCTATTGAAGTGTATTATTGACAGTTTACCATCTAATTGCACTTGACTTTTGAATTGCTTTTCAGTGTAATATTCACAGTGGTTATGAATATTATTGAAAAAGTGGTTATCGGGATCAATATCATTCTCCATCTCTTGTGGTTTATGTTCAGCATAGTGACATATTTTTAGAGTTTGAGTTTCCTCACTCTGTGTTTCATAGTCAGTGTTCATCTGTATTTATCTAAGTCAGTAGCATCTCTGATCATTATACTTTTTGCTTGCTCAGGTGTTCCATTTAGTTTAATCCAAATTCTACAATTTCTTGTCCAGGTTGTCTGTATCTTATTATGTTTTTTTAGCATCCGTGCCTGCCGTGCTAATTCAGCGTTTTTTTTTGTCAGGTGTTCATTTAGGTAAACTTGAGTTTCCTTTAGTTTTTTGGCCTGCCTCAGTATGTCATTTTTCACCCTCCTGTTCACAAAGCGCATCACAATTGATTTCTTTGTTTTGTTATCTTTCTTCGGTAAAGCATAACAGGCTGAGATCGCATTGGCTTCTACCTTAATGTCTTTATCATTAAGGAACTGAAGCACTTGGTTTTCTAAGGACATTGATTCACTTATGGAAGCATGTTCACCACTCAGTCCTGTAGCGGCATGGGCGTACGACTGATATCTGATGTCTAGTCCACTTATAACTATGTCATCAATGCGAGAACCTTGTTCAAGATCCTCGACGCGTTGCTCCAAAAGACGCCCGTGTTGCTCCAGGTCCATAATTTTTTGTCTTTTTCTTTTATTATTGAATGTAGGGCTTGTACCTCCTGTATTAGGTCTAATATTTTGTCCTGCTGGCTAGTCACTTTGGCCAGTTCTTCTAACACAAAGTTCAGAGTTTTTTTAATTTCTTCCATTTCCTCTTTTTTGGGTGGCATTTTACTGACCTGTGGATAGAAATAAGCAGAGAATCCAGCTAGGCCTCAACTAGCTCGGTCGCTACTGGACCCGCCGCTCCTGCGCAGCTTCTCCGCCGAGTGACGCTGCTCAGCTCCGCAGATCACCGCCGTCTATCGCCGGCGCCTGCCTCCGTCTACCTGGCCAGTTATGTCGTGCACCGCCGGCGCAGCCGGAATCCACCGATCACAGCCACTCGTCGCCGTCTGGCTAGGCGGCTCCTCCGCTGGGCCCCGTCCCCGTCAGTTATGTCGCACTCCGCCGGCGCAGCTCTAATCCACCGATCACCTCCGCCGATCGGTGGCCGATCACCGTCGCTCGCTGTCGTCCGGCTGGGTGGCTTCTCCTCTAGGCCCCCTCTAGGCCCCGTCACCGACCGCCGTCAATCTGGTAGTTCCTCGGCTGGGCCTCGCAATTGGGCACCGATTCAGGCCACTGTCCTGCTGGATCCAGGTGGCCCCCGTCTCTCACCAACGCCGCGCCCGAGCTCCCAATCGCCGCCTCGGTTGGTTCATCCTCCTTTTAAATCCTTCTCTCCTCGGCTTCAGATGGCCAGATGTAAAGAATACCTTCTCACTGCTGCAGTTACTCTGGGTTAGCATCTGGGTTAGCATCAGAGGCGAGCCTTTAGAGGTCGGAAACGGGGCGAAACGGAGCCAGATCTGCCAGAACCTTCACCAGGTCAGCACTGGGTCGTAAGGGTATTCCCCACGTTTGTTGGTAGCCAACAGAAGTCCTTATTTTGATGGTTTTGCTTAAAATTCTCGGCTCATATCAAGCATTACAAGTGCAGCACCGGAAGTACACCACCGGAAGTCTTAATTAATTGGTAAATTCCTCGGTAAAATAAGTATTTGGTCAATAACAAAAGTTCATCTCAATACTTTGTTATATACCCTTTGTTGGCAATGACAGAGGTCAAACGTTTTCTCTAAGTCTTCACAAGGTTTTCACACACTGTTGCTGGTATTTTGGCTCATTCCTCCATGCAGATCTCCTCTAGAGCAGTGATGTTTTGGGGCTGTCGCTGGGCAACACAGACTTTCAACTCCCTCCAAAGATTTTCTATGGGATTGAGATCTGGAGACTGGCTAGGCCCCTCCAGGACCTTGAAATGCTTCTTACGAAGCCGCTCCTTCATTGCCCGGGTGGTGTATTTGGGATCATTATCATGCTGAAAGACCCAGCCATGTTTCATTTTCAATGCCCTTGCTGGTGGAAGGAGGTTTTCACTCAAAATCCCATGATACATGGCCCCATTCATTCTTTCCTTTACACGGATCAGTCGTCCTGTCCCTTTGCAGAAAAACAGTCTCAAAATATGATGTTTCCACTCCCATGCTTCACAGTAGGTATGGTGTTCTTTCTCCTCCAAACACGACAAGTTGAGTTTTTACCAAAAAGTTCTATTTTGGTTTCATCTGACCATATGACATTCTCCCAGTCCTCTTCTGGATCATCCAAATGCTCTCTAGCAAACTTCAGACGGGCCTGGACATGTACTGGCTTAAGCAGGGGGACACGTCTGGCACTGCAAGATTTGAGTCCCTGACGGCGTAGTGTGTTTGTGATGTAGCCTTTGTTACTTTGGTCCCAGCTCTCTGCAGGTCATTCACTAGGTCCCCCCATGTGGTTCTGGGATTTTTGCTCACCGTTCTCATGATAATTTTGACCCCACGGGGTGAGATCTTGCGTGGAGCCCCAGATTGAGGGAGATTATCAGATGTCTTGTATGTCTTCCATTTTCTAATAATTGCTCCCACAGTTGATTTCTTCACACCAAGCTGCTTACCTATTGCAGATTCAGTCTTCCCAGCCTGATGCAGGTCTACAATTTTGTTTCTGGTGTCCTTTGACAGCTCTTTGGTCTTGGCCATAGTGGAGTTTGGAGTCTGACTGTTTGAGGTTGTGGACAGGTGTCTTTTAAGCTATACACTCTATGTGCAACACATCAGATAGATTGTCATTGATTAATTGTCTATGTTTATTGCACTGTCCCTGTCAAATAAACTAATCTATCTATCTATACTGATAACAAGTTCAAACAGGTGCCATTAATACAGGTAACAAGTGGAGGACAGAGGAGCCTCTTAAAGAAGACGTTACAGGTCTGTGAGAGCCAGAAATCTTGCTTGTTTGTAGGTGACCAAATACTTATTTTCCACCATAATTTGCAAATAAATTCTTTAAAAATCAGACAATGTGATTTTCTGGATTTTTTTTTCCTCATTTTGTCTCTCATAGTTGAGGTATAGCTATGATGAAAATTGAAGACCTCTCTCATCTTTTAAGTGGGAGAACTTGCACAATTGGTGGCTGAATAAATACTTTTTTGCCCCACTGTATGTATTGGTAACAAAAACTCACAGTTACTGAAGGTTACTTGTGGAGTCCCACAGGGTTCAGTTTTGGGGCCATTATTATTCAATATGTATATAAATGATATATGTAAAGTTTCAGAAAAAATGGACTTAATATTGTTTGCCGATGACACTAATCTATTATGCAGTGGAAACAATTTGGAACAACTTCTGGATACACTCGGAAAGGAATTAGGAAAGCTTAAACTGTGGTTTGATTCAAACAAATTAACGCTCAATTTAAGTAAGACAAAATTTATAGTTTTTAACAACCATCACAACAACTCAGTATCTAAACTCAGTGTAAATGGTGTAGAGATTGAAAGGGTATCTAAAACTAAATTTCTTGGAGTAATAATTGATAATAAACTGTGTTGGAAGTCACATATTAATTATATTAAAGGTAAAATATCCAAATCAATTGCAATATTACACAGAGTGAAATATTTGCTGAATCAACCCACACTATACAACTTGTATCATTCATTAATACTCCCATACATGACATATTGTACTGAAGTATGGGGAAATACATATAAAACAAACATATATCCAGTCTTTATGCTTCAAAAGAGAGCTATTAGAATAATAAACAAAGCAGCTTACAGGGAACCAACAAACCCACTTTTTCTTAAACTAAAAGCTCTCAAGTTGAAAGATCTGGTTGACTTTAAAACTGCAGTAATAATGTTTAAAGTGAAGAATTTATCACTGCCCGCAAATATCCAAAAGTTGTTCCAAATAAAGGAGAAACAATATCATTTCAGAGGAACATGTATATTTCAAAAACCTTCAGTGAGAACTACCACCAAGCAACACTGTGTTTCAGTGCAAGGAGTCAGATTATGGAACGATTTTGGACCTGAATTAAAATCATGTACAACGCTTGGACAATTTAAACAAAAACTAAAGGAAGAAATACTCCAAGCATATATACAAGATGACATGTAAAATCACATAAGGATTGTCATATCTATATATATATACATTTATAGTAATATGGACATATGTTTACTAGATGTTGTTTTTTCTTGCCTTCTGATTGTTGCTCTGAGTGTTGCTATCCCTATGCTGTTGCAATCCTGGAATTTCCCCATTGTGGGACTAATAAAGGCTTATCTTATCTTATCTTATATCCAGTCTGTGTTGTGTTGTAGCTTAGTTTTGTTTTTTTTTTGTCACATTTTGTCTTAGCTTTGTTCTGAATTGTAATTGCTCTTGTTTTGTTTTTCTTTTGAATTCTTGGATGGAATATGGGTGGGCAATATAAGCTGCGGCTTCAGCCATCACCTATTTCGGATAACTTTAGTTGAATTGTATAATCAGAGGAGTTATTGTCTAATTTGACCTTGTTGGATTTTCTTTCCCCCTTTTGCTATATTATTCAGTTTCTTTTAACCTGTACTATCTGAAATAAAGATTCATTCATTCATTCATTCATTCAGTGAAGTGGGCAGAGTGGAGCGTGACGAGAGAGACGGCTCAGTGTTCTTCTGAAATACTGAGCGGTACAGAGATGAGGGGGACGCGCTGGCTCAGAGGGAAGAAAAGCGGTTCAGCATGTGGGGAGCGTGAAATAAGAAGCTGAATCATTTAATTCAGGTTTAATGTTGCATTCACATCCCCAGCTATCTCTCTCAAGAACAGAAGAGAGTGAGCTGAGTCAGAACCCCCCCATTTATACATACAACATCAAAGGAGAATTCACATATCCCTGTCAAAACCTCTTATTGACAATAACTCTTACCCCCCAAGTCCTTCAGTCCTCCGCCTGGCCCCCAGGAGGTCAGGAAGTCCTTTCAGCTCCTTAACCCAGTACCTCCGTCTTCCTGCTGTTGTCCACAGGCGGTCCAAACATATTGTCCCCTCTAAGGCGTGAGGTCAATCCACATATGCAATCTCCAACAACCCATTGTGCTTATACATATGTAGGGAAAAATACATGAGCTCCATAACCCCCCCCAAACGTTGAAGAATGGACAATATATCAGGGTTCACTAAACATGATAACATCAACAGGATAGTCTATACCACATGATCACATTAAAAAAAAAATTAGTGATAACACCAACAGTATAGTCTATACAACATGATCACATCAAACATCAGTCTGTACGTCGTCTGGGCTTCAAACGTCTTCCGAATCTGCTGTAAGCAGGTGTGATATCCTACCGTGTAGCAATGATCACACTTGAGTTATTTCTTTGGCTAACTCTGCCATTTATTCTGTAACACACACAACAAGACTGAACATGGATTCTGCGCGGGGTTTTCACACTCTTGTTCTAATGTGTCCCCTTAATAGTAGTGCTGAACAATACAGGTAGTTCCCCCTAGAGGCATGTGCCAGTAATGTTTTAAATTAGACTTGCAGTCTACCACATCCCTCCCCTCTAGATTAAACTACTTTTAATTACACTAGCCAATTATGCTAGACATCCTGGAACTCCCATTTAACCCTAAACAATCACAGTTACTTTTAACTTCTTAAACACATGTGCCATACACATAATTTCTTTCTCTTTTTTTTTTTTTTACATGTATAACACACATAACAGTCTAACTGGGGAATTGGTTTGACTACCGCATCCCAGTGAGGTTCCAGGACGCATTCTTGTCCTGTGGCTGGGGAACTCACTACTGACTAAGTATAGTCCTTCAAGTAGTCTGGAGCTTTCCTAGCTCGCTGAGATCTTCTCACGGCGGGTGAGCCAACTGCAGGTGAAGACTCAGACTGCTCCACTGTTTCGGCTGCTGCAGTGCTGCCCGTAGAATCTGCAGAGACGGTTACCTCAGGTTTCACCTGAAGTGGTGGTTCGTTGATGCTCTCCTCAGGATGGGTGTCAGACAACACCTCTGGTGCCATCGGCAGGGGAATGGAGCTCCTACCACGAACTTGGTCGATGTGTCGCCTCACCACTTGTCCATGACCTAATGTCACCTTGAATGACACAGGGCCTGTCTTTTCTGTTATTTCTCCTGGTACCCAGGCTGGTCCTGAGCCAAAGTTGCGGGTGTAGACCACGTCTCCTTCTCTCAGTATTCTCTCTCTAGCATGCATGTCATGATAACCTTTTTGTTTCTCTTGTTTATCATGCACTTTGTTTCTGAAGTCTGGATGTATTAAGTCAAATGTTGACCTCAACTTTCTTCCCATCCATGGACCTGCGTAGTCAATGTGAATTCTTCTCCATGGTTTATCTGGAACTTCCCAGGGATGTAGTGGGGCTGCTGGAGGACTGTTCCTGTTCTCCTGGCATGCCGCACATGACTTCACAAGCGCCTCCACCTCTGCATCCATGTTGGGCCACCACATGTAACTCCTCGCCAACGCTTTCATGCGAGTGATGCCAGGGTGTGCTTGGTGTAGTTGTTGCAGTAAGGCATTCCTACCAGGTGGTGGAACAACCACGCGTCCTCCCCACAGGATACAACCTTCCTGGGTGCTGAGCTCATCCTGTCGTCGGGCATAGGGAATGAACTCAGGACTGTTCATCTTCGGCCATCCTCGCAAGATGTATTCTCGCACTCTTGCTAGAACAGGGTCTTTGTCTGTCCACTTCTTTATTTGTTGTGCGTTCACCAGGGGCACGCCGATATCTTCAAACAATAGCACTCTCTCCTCCTCCTCAGGCGTGCTGTCTCTTCCTCCATCCAAGGGTAGCCTACTCATCGCGTCAGCATTCGTATGGTCCCGTCTGGCTTTGTAAACGATGGTGTACTCATACGCTGCTAATGTAACGGCCCATCTCTGAATTCTCTGAGATGTCATCTGGGGTATGGCTCTCATTTCACTGAACAGTGAAATTAGTGGCTTGTGGTCAGTCACTATAGCGAACTGTCTCCCGTACAGGTATTTGTGGAATTTTTTTACACCAAATACTACTGCAAGGCCCTCCTTGTCTAGCTGGGAGTAGTTTTTCTCAGCTGCACTAAGAGTTCTTGAGACGAACCCTATGGGTCTCTCTGAGCCATCCTCCATACGATGAGAGAGTACAGCACCCACACCGTAGGGTGATGCGTCACACGCCAGGATGAGTGGTTTGTTTGAATCATAGTGCACTAACACACTACAGGACTGAAGTAGCGCTTTGGACTCTTCAAACGCCTTCTGCTGCTTGACCCCCCATGACCATTTTTCTTCCTTCTTAAGTAAGGTATGTAGTGGTGCCAGCAGCGTGGAGAGCTTTGGGAGGAACCTATGGTAATAGTTCAACAAGCCCAGGTAGGCTTTTAACTCAGTAACATTTTGTGGCTCAGGCGCCTCCGCAATGGCTTCCACTTTGTCTGTTAGAGGGTGTAGACCACTGGCGTTGATCTTGTGGCCTAGGAACACCACCTCTTTTCCCATGAACTCACACTTGCTTCTTTTCAACCTCAGACCGCTTTTCTCCAACCGTTGAAGCACTTCCTCCAGCGTTTTCAGATGTTCTTGTTCATTTGGTCCTGTACAAAGGATGTCATCCAAATAAATGGCAACATTCGGAATTCCACCTAGGATGCCCTCCATAGTTCTCTGGAATATAGCAGGACTGGAAGCTACTCCAAATGGTAAGCGTGTGTAGGTATATAAGCCTTTGTGTGTATTGATGGTTACATACTTTCTTGATTCTTCTTCCAAGACTACTTGTTGGTAGGCGTGACTCATGTCTAATTTCGTGAAGTGTCGGCCGCCGTTCAGCTGTGCGAAGAGGTCCTCCACTTTAGGAATTGGATACTGATCCACCCGTGATGCTCGATTGACAGTGAGTTTGTAATCTCCACATATTCTAATGGAGCCATCCGGCTTTCTCACTGGGACTATGGGCGCCGCCCATTCTGCAACCTGCACTGGCTCAATGATCTTGTCATCTAGCAGCCTCTGTAGCTCGCTTTCAACCAGTGGCTTGACTGCATAGGGTACCGGTCGGGGTTTGCAGAATCGCGGTTGGGCCTCCTTGTCCACATTAATCTTTGCAGTGACACCTTTTAGCTGTCCTACGCCTTCTTTGAACACCTCAGCGTGTCTTTCGAGGATCTCCTCCAGCTGCAATTTGGGCTGAGATTCCACCTTATTCACCAACTGATCCATCATGGCCAGTTCTTGTAGCCAACTTCGCCCTAGTAGATTTGGTCCTTCGCTCCCAACTACTACTACAGGTAAGTCCTTTTCTTTGTTTTTGTGTTGCACCTTCACTTGTGCCATGCCTAGCACGTCTAGCTTCTCTCCTGTGTATGTTTTTAATTTTAATGAACAGGGATTTAATTCTGCTGTGTCTGTTTTCTTCCACAGTTGTGTATATTGCTGTTTACTTAATATGGTTACTCCACAGCCTGTATCAACTTCAAATGTTACTTTCATTCCATTAACATTCATGGTACGCGTGATGGGCGCTACCTTGGTCAGCTCCTCTGACGTGTTGTAAATTGTGTGAAAACCCATGTCTTCTGTATCACTTTCTCCCTCCCCTCTCAGTTGATTCGCTCGCTGTTCCTTTCCTGGGCCCTTGTTTTCATACTTTTGCCCATTAACTGTTGCTTTCAGCACCTGTGCGCTGTCCACCTTTATTCTACATGCTTTCTTAATGTGCCCTCGCTTGCCACAATTATGACACAGCTCAGTGGCAAATTTGCACTCGGCGGCATTGTGCTGGCCTTTGCAGCGATAACAACTGGGGAATTTGTGCTGAGTTTTGTCAGTCGACACTTTGTGGACACCTACTTGGGTCTTAGGCACACGAACATGCGTTGCTGCGTCCTCTGCCAGTTTCCACTGCATTTCTCTCACATCTTTAGCTGCTGTTTCCATCGCTTGGCATAATTCCAAAGCCTTTGCAAAAGTGAGTTTTGTTTCAAATAAAAGTCGCCGTTGCATTCGGTCATCATTCACTCCACACACAAGTCTGTCTCTTAACATTTCTTCCAATGAGTCTTTGTAATCACAGTGCAGTGTTAATTTCTTCAGTTCTGCCACATACTCTGCTATGGACTCAGTGTTCCTCCTTATGCGTGAATTAAATTTAAATCGTTGCACGATTTCACTCGGTTTGGGGCTGAAGTGCTTCTGAAGCTCAGCAGTAAGCTGGTCGTATGTTTTATCTTTCGGTAATGCAGGGCTTATTAAATTTCTCAACAAGCTGTAAGTAGTTGCACCAACTCCACTCAACAGTACAGCCTTCCTTTTGTCTGGCTCCTCAATCTCATTAGCTTGGAAGAAAAAGTCCAACATTTCACTATATTCTTCCCATGACTGAGTCGAGTTATCAAAAGGGGTTACCGTTCCGATTACAGCCGCCATTGCTCGTCGTGGTGGGGAAACCTCGTTTTTCCTCCTCTGAACTTGCACTCGAACTACTGGAGTCACTTGAGTTCGCCACACTTGCAATGTTCTCTGTTTCTCGCCGCTGATTTTTTTCTTTTAATCCTCGTCGCCAATTGTGTGATATCCTACCGTGTAGCAATGATCACACTTGAGTTATTTCTTTGGCTAACTCTGCCATTTATTCTGTAACACACACAACAAGACTGAACATGGATTCTGCGCGGGGTTTTCACACTCTTGCTCTAATGTGTCCCCTTAATAGTAGTGCTGAACAATACAGGTAGTTCCCCCTAGAGGCATGTGCCAGTAATGTTTTAAATTAGACTTGCAGTCTACCACAGCAGGCCTCGCCGTCCCAGCGGCGCTGTCCTGCAAAGAATCTGCTGACTGAGGAAGAGAGTAGTTATTTGACCCATGCGTGGGCTCCGAGACGTGTTCCCTGGGGGGTCTGCCACGTCGAGGTGCCCTCGCCACCCGTACAGACTCGTCGTTCATCACAAAAGCAGGCTTTAGTCTGTCAATACTGTCTCTTTTCTGTCTCCCAAATCTAGCACAAAATGCTTATCACCAGTTTCCAGCACCCTAAATGGACCATCATATGGCGGCCGGAGGATCGGTCTCAGAGCCTCCTGCCTGACAGAAACGAACTCTGCATTTTTTAAAGCTTTGGGAACAAAAACCCGCGGAAAAGTGTGATGAACGGGGCCCGGGAGCGTGTCCGCTTCTGTGCCGACCAGTGGCCTCAGAGCTGGGAGGCGCCCTGGTTCTGGATACTCTGGTAGGAACTAACCGGGCAGCCTGAGAGGTTGTGCAAAAACTAACTCCGCTGGGGAGGCATTTAGATCCTCCTTGGGCGCAGAACGCAACCCTAATAAAACCCATGGTAGTTTGTTTACCCAATCTGCATCCGTAAGCGACGCTCTGAGGGCTGCCTTCAAAGACCTGTGAAAACGCTCGCATAAACCATTAGCCTGGGGGTGATACGTGGTAGTGCGATGAATTGTCGCTCCTAAGCTGTTGGCCATCGCCGACCAAAGCTTGGAGACAAATTGAGGCCCTCTGTCAGACATAATGTCCGACGGAACCCCGAAACGCGCTACCCAGGCCGTCAAAAAAACGCGAGCCACCTCTGCAGCCGTGATCGATGTTAGTGGGACCACTTCCGGCCAATGTGTGGTTCTATCCACCATTGTCAAAAGATGTGTGAACCCCTGCGACGACGGTAGGGGGCCCACGAGGTCGACATGCACATGATCAAATCTCTTGGCCGGAATGCGGAACGGTTCTAAGGGGGCTTTTGTGTGCTTGTGAATTTTGGCCCACTGGAAAGCCATGCAGGTTCTTGCCCACTCTTTCACGTGCTTGCGCAGGCTCGGCCAAACAAACTTCTCCGCTACCATCTTCACAGAAGCGCGCACTCCCGGGTGTGCCAGGGAGTGAATCGAGTCAAAAACGCGGCGGCGCCACGCGGCCGGGACAACCAGGCACGGTCGCCCAGTCGATACGTCGCAGATTAGGGGGGGGCATACCGGTTTGCAAACACCTGCTCTCCAGCCTTAACCCTGTTGATCCAGACTGGAGTGCGTGCACGTCCGCATCACTACCCTGTTCCACTGCCATGGCTGCATAATCTATCCCCATGTGAACTGGGGCCGCGTGCGCTTCCGCGCTGCTATTTTGCCCTGCGGCTGCGGTAGTATAATCTGCCTCCGCGTGAACTGGTGTTGTCACTGCGCGAGAGAGGCAGTCTGCTACTACGTTGAGTTTACCTGCTACGTGCTGAATATCAGTGGTAAATTCCAAAATTGCGCTGCCGGCCCGACCAAGATTCTGAAATTTTAGACATCGCGAAAGTGAGCGGCTTATGGTCGACAAAAGCGGTGAAACGCCGACCTTGCAGCCAGAACTGGAAATGGCGAATGGCCAAATAGAGCGCTAACAGCTCTCTGTCAAACGTGCTGTATTTGCGCTCGGTTTCGTTCAGGGATCTGTTGAAAAATGCCAGCGGCTGCCAAACTCCGGCAACGTGCTGTTCTACGACCGCCCCTATGGCCAAATCTGATGCGTCAGTGGTGAGCGCTATGCGGGCCGATGGCTCTGGGTGGGCTAAAAGCGCGGCGTCAGCCAGGGCTCTTTTTACCTCCGTGAAAACGCGCTCCCGCTCCGGGGACCACACGACCGCATTGGAGGGTTTTTGCTTTTTAAGCGCGGCATATAATGGTTGCATGAGCTGTGCTGCATGGGGTAGGAAACGGTTATAAAAATTTACCATTCCTAAAAACTCCTGCAATGATTTGACCGTTTGTAGTCGGGGAAAATTTGCCACTGCGCGCACCTTATCTGGCAGCGGGACTGCCCCTTCTGGGGAAACGCGGTGTCCCAAAAAATCGATCTGCGCCACGCCAAACTGGCACTTGGCTGGATTAATTATTAACTCGTGCGCTCCCAACCTCCGAAAAACTGCAGTGAGGTGTTTTTCGTGTTCCTCCTCGGACGTAATGGCGACTAAAATGTCATCGAGGTAGACGAACACAAAAGGGAGATCACGTAACACGGCATCCATCGTACGCTGGAATGTTTGTGCAGCGCCTTTAAGACCAAACAGCATGCGCAAAAACTCAAAAAGCCCGAAAGGGGTTATTACCGCTGTTTTAGGAATGTCCTCAGGCCGGACTGGAACCTGATGGTAGCCGCGAACCAGGTCTATTTTAGAAAAAATGCGCGCCCCCGCTAGATGCACCGAAAAATCCTGAATGTGTGGAATTGGGTAGCGGTCATGCGCTGTGGCGTTGTTTAGTCCGCGGTAATCGCCGCAAGGTCTCCAGGAGCCGTCAGCTTTGGGGACCATATGCAGCGGCGAAGCCCATGGACTCTTCGAACGGCGAATAATGCCCAGCTTTTCCAGGCTGGCAAACTCCTCACGCGCTATGGAGAGCTTTGCAGCATCCAAGCGCCGAGCTTTCGCGAAGACGGGGGGGGGGGCAACTGTAGTGATGAAATGCTCCACCCCGTGTTTCGCAACTGTTGCCGAAAATGTGGGAACCGTGAGCGCTGGAAACTGGGTGAGGAGTGTGTTAAACTTACCGCCTGCTGTGGCGACGTTAGTCTGCACCAGTGGAGGGGACACTCGAGCTGCACAAGGAATAGAATAGAAAGATAGTGCATTAACCAAGCGCCTGTTGGCAAGATCAACTAACAACCCATGTGAGCACAAAAAATCGGCACCTAACATGTTGAAACTCACCGCCGCTATGATAAAAGTCCACTCATAAGTGCGGCCGTGCAAGGACAGAGACAAAGTCCTTTCTCCGTAGGTGTTGATGCTCGAGCCGTTCGCCGCCGTTGCCCTGTCGCTGCGGGGGCCAGCCAGCCGGTCAGCATAGGTCGGGGTGATGAAGCTCACTTGAGCTCTGGTGTCTACGAGGAAATGCCGCCCGGAGCTTGTATCTGTGATGTAGAGCAGCTTATTGGTCTCGCCGAGAGCCGAAGCTGCTAACGGGTCCCGGCTTTGGAGTTTCCCGAGCTCTTGTAACTGCACGGCGGCACACACCTGTGCGCCTTCTCTGCGAAACGCCGGTGATAATAACAGAGGCCATCTCCTCCGCTGCGTCGGGGCCGCGCCGCTGCCATGGTAGATGGGGTTGGCTCCGCTGTCTCCGGCTCTTCGTTGCCCTGGGTCGCCGCACCTAGGTCTGCTGCTGCCGCTGTGGCCGTCTGCTCGCCGCAGGAGCTGAGGAGCCGCTGCGCTTCTCGGGCCAGCGCACGGAAGTCCCGCTGGGCCACATAACGCATGCTGGACAGGGACCCTCTCATGTGCGATGGGAGGTTGCTTAGGAAGATGTGCTTGAATAGGAAATCATCGTTGTCTGATCCCCTCAGCTGCAGCATGTCCTCCATTAGGGCGACTGGCCTGCGCCCTCTTTGGCCGTACATAGCCAGGAGTCTCCCAGCCCTCTCTTCGGCTGAGGGCGCGAAACACTCGGTGAGGGCAGCCTTCAATTCGTCGTATTTGTTGTCAGCGGGCGGCTGCTGTACCACGCTCCGCACGCATTGCGCTGTGTGGTTGTCGAGCCTTGCGATGACGTGGTAGAACTTAGTGTCATCTGCCGTTATTCCTGCAAGCGCGAACTGTGCCTCAGCCTGGAGGAACCACGAGTCCGGGTTGTCCTGCCAGAATTCTGGCAGTTTGATGGAGACGGCGCTCGCTCGGGCAGAGTCCGACGAGTCTGCATCGGGGGACTCCCCTTCATGCATTCTCATGTCTCTGGTCACCAATGTGGGGAGCGTGAAATAAGAAGCTGAATCATTTCTTAATTCAGGCTTAATGTTGCATTCACATCCCCAGCTATCTCTCTCAAGAACAGAAGAGAATGAGCTGAGTCAGAACCCCCTCATTTATACATATAACATCAAAGGAGAATTCACATATCCCTGTCAAAACCTCTTACTGACAATGACTCTCCCCCCAAGTCCTTCAGTCCTCCGCCTGGCCCCCAGGAGGTCAGGAAGTCCTTTCAGCTCCTTAACCCAGTACCTCCGTCTTCCTGCTGTTGTCCACAAGCGGTCCAGACATATTGTCCCCTCTAAGACGTGATGCCAATCCACATATGCAATCTCCAACATCCCATTGTGCTTATACATATGTAGGGAAAAATACATGAGCTACACAGCAGAGGTTTTCCCTCAGGGTCAGGTCTCCGTCTCTCTAGCTGTCCTCACAACGAAACGCGAACAACAAAACAACGTTTAAAAAAGCACTTCTTTAATCTCATTCATCTACATACAGCAGCGTCGGTAAATCTGCAAGAGAAAAATCACAAGTTTATGGGAAAAGGTTGAAAATTGATAAAAAACTTGAAAATGTACATGAAAAAAATTAAAATGTGATAGAAAAATGTTGTAAAATTACAAGACAGAATTCATAAATTTATGAGAAGATGGTTCCAGATTTATGAGGAAAAGGTTCAAATTTCCCAGAAAAAAGTTCCCGGTGATTGATGCAGGTGCAGCAGCTTTGACGTTGCGTCGTTGTGGACATAATGATCCGGTCGTCTAACAGCTGAGACTGAGCGGACCCTGAAGCGCGCTGTGATGATGTCTGTGTGAACCTGTATTCATCTTCAGTGATGATGACGCCGTCATCTGGAGTCTGGTGTTAACTCTTTCTGTTTCTTCAGGAGCCCTGTCAGCGCTGTACAAAGACGTCAGTGTGGTTCACCCGTCTCTGCTGAGCTGTCTGGATCCTCTGGAGACTCAGCAGGTCCGAGAGCTGCTCAGAAGACTCGGGGTCCACGAGCTGGAGCCCCAGCAGCTGCTGGACGAGCACATCTACCCTTTGATACGAAGCAGCAGATGGAAGGTGGGCAGCTCTGGATCAGCTGTGTGTCAGATAAAATGTGAAGGAATGTGTTTACTAAACGTTCTGCCCTTCTCTGTCAAGTCCAAGCCCGAGTCCGTGGTTGTGAGTTACCTGGTCTTCATCAAGCAGCACTCCTCCTCCAGTCGGGACTACTCAGACCTTCAGATGCCCGTCCTCACCTCCAGAGGTCTGCTGTGCCCGACCAGTGAAAGAGTCCACTTCTCTGACGAGTACGGCAACATCAACCTGCCACAGAAACTACCAGGTGGGGAGAGTTCCGCCCACTTCTGGGGGGGAGGGAACCATTTTTCTGACTGAACGATTCTGAATTGATGCACAAATGTCAAGATTCCCACTCTTCAATATTAATTTATAACGTAATTCATTTTAAAGGAACAAAAAAAGTGGAACCCAGAAATGCAAGACTGTAGTGTCAGGACAGTTTATGGCGTAGCACACAACATTTCTGTCCCGGTGCCGAGCGTAAGTGCACACCCATGAGTGACTGTCTTGAGATATCAAATATCTCACTGCTTGATATTCTTGTTAAACTGCAGCAATTTTGGTACGAAATATTAGAGAAACTGATGCAGATTTATGAGAAAAAAGCTGCAAATTTATGAGGAAAAAGCTGCAAATGTTATATCAAAGTTTTTATCAATTTGCAAGAGAAAAATCACAAATTTATGAAAAAAGCTGCAAATTTATGAGGAAAAACTTTTAAATTTACAAAAGGAAATTGGCATTTATCAGAATAAAAGCTGCTAATGTTATATCAAAGTTTTCTAAATTTTCAAGAGAAAAATCACAAATTTACTAAACGTTTATATAAAATTTGCAACTTTTCTTCTATAAATTTTCAACTTTTTTTCTCATAAATTTTCAACTTCCATCCATCCATCTTCTACTGCTTAATCCTCTTCAGGTCGTGGGGGCTGGAGCCGATCTCAGAATCTTTGGACGAGAGGCAAAGATGGGAAAAATTCTCAACTTTTCTAATAAGTTTGCCACTTTTTCTTCATAAATCTGCTGTTTTTGCATCTTAAATCTGCAATTTTTTCTTTTAAATTTATAACCCTTTTCTAATTTTTTTTTCCTTGCAAATTTACATATTTTTTCCTCAGGAATTGTCAGCTTCCTGAGGAAAAAAAATGTTTTTTTTTTTTTTCACGGATTGCGGATACAAGCGGCTGAAATGAGCTTTCTCCGTAGGATTGCTGGACTCACCCTCAGAGATAGGGTGAGGAGCTCAGTCATCCGGGAGAAGCTCAGAGTAGAACCACTGCTCCTCCACATTGAAAGGAGTCAGTTGAGGTGGTTTGGGCATCTGATCAGGATGCCTCCTGGACGCCTCCCACTTGAGGTGTTTCGGGCATGTCCCACTGGGAGGAGACCCCGGGGCAGACCCAGGACTCGCTGGAGAGACTATGTCTCCCAGCTGGTCTGGGAACGCCTTGGTATCCTCTCTGAAGAGCTGGAACAGGTGGTGGGGGAGAGGGAAGTCTGGGCTTCTCTGCTTGAACTGCTGCCTCCGCGACCCGGACCTCCGGAAAAGCGGTAGAAGATGGATGGATGGATGGAATTGCAAACTTGACTTTTTTGCAAATTTGCAATTTTTTCCTAAAAGTGACTTTTTTCTTGTAAATTTTTCCATAAGCCGACGTCTGGACATTATTTCTCATTAATTTGTGACTGACTGCAATAATAGATTGTAGTGTCCCCTCAGAATTTACTCAGTATTGGAGAAAATATTGACTAAATAGTGGAAAAAACAAACGTGGAGCCCTGCTCCAGTCCCAGTGCCTCTTGGCTCCAGTCCCAGTGTCCCTCCCGCTCTAGTCCAGTGTCCCCCTGCAGTTCGTGATGGAGCAGAACAGCCTCCCTGATTTGATCCCATGTTTGAAGGACTGAAGGTCAACCCTGTTTCTTCTTCTCTCTCGTTGTCGTGTTCCTCCTCCACCAGGCTACGACTGGATCCTGCTGAGTCCCTGCTACGTGCAGACAGACGATGATGTGGCGGGATGGCGGGAGCTGTTCTTCAGACTGGGAATCAGAGACGGCCTCATCGTTTGCAAAGAAAAGCGGACGCTCACGTCTACGGAACTGGTGAGCGAGGCAAAAAGCAACCAATCCCCGCAGTCTTCCCTCACATGCAGTAGAGCTCGTAGGAGCCAGAGATGAATCAGAAGTCCAGATGGAGGTCGTGACACGCCGACCTGTGAGCTCAGATGATAAGAGGCCGTGTCATGTCAGGACACAATATTTAGCCGTTGCGTGGACACCAGGGTCACGGTGGACAAAGTAGTGATTAAAGGATGAGGGGATGAACAGTTTTGAGCAGCACTGGGACCAGAGAGCCCAGCGGCTGCTGTGAGGATGAGGAGAAAGAGCAGGTGAGTGACGCACAGAGCTGCGGCGGCGTGACGTAGCTCAGATGGCCTGATGTCTGTTTTACATCCGGCTGCCGATGCAGAGGACGCTGCACCCACTTACAGTGTTTGCTCTGGCTTAAAGACCTTGGCATGGTGGCAACAGATTTTTCTGGGGGGGGGCAGAAAACACATGACAGTATTGTAACCGGAATATGTTAATTTTATACTATTTATATTTTCTTTTTTTAAATTTTGCACAGTAACTTTGCATGTGGAGCTCACCATTTGAAGTACTGTACGACCGAGGCTTGAATGTTGGAATATTGGGCCAGTTGGGGCCCCACCCAGACGTCCTGTGTTGGACTTTTTACTGGTGTCATCCTTCTCTCCTCCCTCTGCTCTCACCTCTCATATTACCCCCATATTATATACGTTACATTGGCTGCCAGTAGAGTTTAGGATTTCTTCTAAAGTTCTTACACTTGCATATAGAGCACTACATGGACAAGCCCCGTCTTATTTCTCTGATCTCCTTCTCAGACAGACTCCTGCTCGCACTCTTAGCTCTGAAGCCCAGGACTTGTTAGTTGTTCCTTGTTCGAGGCTCAAGACCAGGGGGGACGGAGCCTTTCAGTCTGTAGCTCCGAGGCTCTGAAATAATCTCCCACTCCAGCTACGTTTAGCTGACTCTGTGGACTCTTAAACAGCTGAAAACTTTTTGTTTGAGGCTTTCCATTGAATTTCAGTTCAACTGCTTTTTAATGGTATGGCTGATATTTTTAAAAATCTTTTAATCTTGTGTTTTAATTTGTTCTCTACTTTTTTTCTCTTTAATGATGTCTCTATTAATTTTTTTTAAATTCTATTTTATTGTACAGCGCTTTGTGACTGTGTTGCCTGAAATGCGCTTTATAAATAAACTTGACTTACTCTCCTGGCTCCTCTGCCTGAACACTTTCCTCTCCTTGGCTCCTCTCTTCTGTCTCATCTTTTCCTCTCTGAGCTCTGTCTAATTCAGCTTCTCTCTCTGTCTATGGTGATGTACAAACAGGTTCGAAAATATCAAGTGTCATGTTTTGTCCTGAAGGATTTTTTTTGTCATGGTTTACATAAATAACAAAAATAGGTGTTTTTTTGTATTTTTATTCTAGTGTTTCCATTTTTCCATTGAGAGAGTAGGAAGGGAAAAAAAAATCATAGCAATTAACTCATACATACTTAAATTATATGATCAGGTGGGTATAGTAACCAGAAATTCTTCTCATGTAAAAGCAGTGCTTTGAAATTAATAATTAAAAGTAGACAACCAAAAATTTCTAGTTAAGGGTACAAAGAGCAGCCACTTAAAAACTTGAGTCATGACTTCAGTCTTGAAGGGTTGAGGATTTTCTCCAAAATTTAGAACAATTTTCTTATAGTTTTCTACTTTTCTCTGTAAATTTATCTAGATTTGAAACCATTTTCCTCATTTGTAATTTCCCCTTGTAAAACTGTGACTTTTCTTGTATATTTGAGACTTTATTATAAACCTGTGGATTATTTAATAGCTAGTTTGTGTCTTTTTTTTTAATTATCTTTTTTTATATAAATTTTTAACAGATTGTGGTAAAACTGACGTTTTTCCTTATAACAATTTACATTTTTGACCATAATTTTGCAGAGCCAGAACAGAACAATAATTTAACTCTGATTTCAAAGAAAAAATGTTAATAAAATTATATTTAATGACATAAATTAATTAAAATGACCAAAGATGCAGTTATTTCTATTGTATCATTTTTGAAGCCACCGCCTGGAAGCAGCTCTGCGATCCACATGGTGAGGACATCGATGGCCTCACTCACACCTTCACGGACTGCATCAGCTTCTGTGTGGACAACACCGTTCCCACCAAGACCATACGGTGTTGCTCAAACAACAAACCCTGGATCAACCCTGAGATAAAAACACTTCTGAGAGAGAAGAAGAGGATCTTCAGGTCGGGGAACAGAGAGATGCTGAAGTCCGTACAGAGGGAGCTGAGGAGGAAAATCAGAGAAGGCAAGGACAGCTTCAGGAAGAAGATGGAGGACAAGCTGCAACAGAGCGACATCAGCGGGGTCTGGAGAAACCTCAAAACCATCTCTGGGCTCCAGAATACCTCCCCCCAGGCCACGGGGGGCAGGGAGTGGGCGAACAATCTGAATCTGTTACTCAATAGGTTTGACCAACACCCCCCCCCCCCCGACTGCACAACAACCACTGCTGCCTCTGAAGACATCGAGTCCTGCTGCCCACTCCCCACTCCACCAACACCCCCCCACTCCCAACACACAGCCCCCCATCCTGACCCTGACCAAGACCCAGGTGAGGACGGAGCTGAGGAAGATCAAGGCGAGGAAGGCGTCGGGACCGTACGGCATCAGCGCAAAGCTCCTCAAGTCCTGTGCAGACCAGCTGTGTGGGATTGTGACGTACATCTTCAACCTTTGCCTGAAACTGGGGAGGGTACCACAGCTGTGGAAAACATCTTGTGTGGTACCTGTACCAAAAACTTCCCACCCCAAGGACCTGAACAGCTACAGACCGGTGGCCTTGACGTCTCACTTGATGAAGACCCTGGAGAGACTGCTCCTTGCTCACCTCCGCCCCCTGGTGGGACCAGCGATGGATCCACTCCAGTTCGCCTACCAGCATGGCATTGGGATGGAGGATGCGGTGATCTTCCTCCTTCACCATTCTCTGTCCCACCTGGAGAAGCCCGGGAATATGGTGAGGATCATGTTCTTTGGCTTCTCCAGTGCTTTCAACACCATCCAACCGATGATCCTGAAGGACAAGCTGCTGCACGCAGGGGTGGACCAGCACCTGTCATCATGGATCCTGGACTACCTCACGAACCGGCCTCAGTTTGTGAGAACCCGGGACTGTGTGTCCGACACGATCATCAGTAGCACGGGGGCCCCCCAGGGAACGGTGTTGGCTCCCTTCCTGTTCACTCTTTATACTGGGGACTTCTCACACAACACAACTCACTGCCATCTACAGAAGTTCTCTGATGACTCTGCGATCATTGGCCTCATCTCCAATGGAGATGAAGCTGAGTATAGAGGGCTTATCCAGGACTTCGTGGACTGGTGTCATCGGAATTGCCTCCAGATCAACGCAAGGAAAACTAAGGAGCTGGTGGTGGACTGCCGCAGGCATGGACAACCCCTCACAGCACCAGTAAACATACAGGGAACAGACATTGAGATGGTGACATCCTACAAGTACCTGGGTGTTCATCTGAACAATAAACTAGACTGGTCACACAATACTGACGCACTCTACAAGAAGGGACAGCGCAGGCTGTTCCTACTGAGGAGACTCAAGTCTTTTGGTGTACAAGGGGCACTGCTGAAGACATTCTATGACACGGTGGTGGCATCAGCCATCACTTTTGGAGTGGTCTGCTGGGACAGTGGCATTACCGCAGCCGATAGGAAGAGACTGAACAAACTGATCAAGAAAGCTAGCTCTGTCCTGGGGCAGCGCCTTGACCCAGTGGAGGAGATAGGAGAGAGAAGGACGGTGGCTAAACTGTCATCTCTGCTGGAGTCCGAGTTCCACCCTATGCAGGACATACTGGATGCACTGAGGAGCTCATTTAGCAGCAGACTACATCATCCCAGGTGCACAACTGAGAGGTTTCGCAGGTCCTTCCTACCAACGGCTGTCAGACTGTACAACCTAAGCAGGGCTGCTCGCAGAGATAGCAAAAAGACGTAACAACCTAATAGTTTTTGAATGCAAAAGATGCAATAGACTTACACAATGGTCCCCTCCGGCATACAACTAGGAAAATACCGGTCGCTATGGAGGGTGAGAATATGTATGGGTACATAATCATACCATGTAGGATAACTAAGTAGACGGTTGTGCTGTTTCATCCCATCTAGCAACAATGCTCTGCACTGTGTGTGTTTATATATTTACATATTTATTCCATCCAGCTACAATGCTCTGCACTGTGTCTGTGTATATATATATATATATATATATATATATATATATATATACTGTATATATATTTATAGTAATATGTACATATGTATATTAGCTGCTCTTGCTTTTTTTTCTTGCCTTCTGATTGTTGCTCTGAGTGTTGCTATCCCTGTGCTGTTGCAATCCTGGAATTTCCCCGTTGTGGGACTAATAAAGGCTTATCTTATCTTATCTTATATTATATTTGTAGATTTTTAGAACTCTCCTCACCACCCAGACAGCTGGAAAAACCTCCCTTATTTTAAATCCAGATGTTGGCATGTTTAGTTTGTCTGAAGGCTGCTGACGGATTAAAGTCATCGACTTCATCTTAACTTGCCAGGTACATAATAATGAACATAAATTAGTTAATATTGTAATGGCTGGTGAAGTAAATCCTCAGTAATTCATCAGTCACTCTTGCCTTTCCCTGCATATGAAGCCTAACCACACCTGTTTGCTAAGCGACTTTTCATTATTGTTCCCGTTACCAGCATGTTAAAACCACCATAAATGCCTCCACTGCTTACATACCTCTTCTGCTTTTCCCCACATTTAAAGTACTTTAATAAACTCATGCTTCTTTCGGACAGTGATGCTAGAGAGACTCTTCCTGCTGACTGATGGTCACGTGGGCGGGACGCTTCTGAACTCCAACACGCCGAGGACTGTCATGCGCATTGTTCATTTGCGCACTTGTTGAGCGTCATTCCTTAATTTCTTTTTCTTAACTTTATATTTCTTTGGTGTGGCAGCATAGTTTCAGGGGTGACAGTTTGCCATGCGGAAACGTTACCAGAGGAAACCCTGCATTTATGATGGTACTGCCACTCTGTTTCTGTTCTCAGAGCCCAACACACTTGTTTATAAGATAAGATAAGATAAGCCTTTATTAGTCCCACAACGGGGAAATTCCAGGATTGCAACAGCACAGGGATAGCAACACTCAGAGCAACAATCAGAAGGCAAGAAAAAAACAAGCAAGCAAGAGCAGCTAATATACATATGTACATATTACTATAAAATATATATATACACACACACACACACAGACACACAGTGCAGAGCATTGTAGCTGGATGGAATAAATATATGAATATATGAACACACAGTGCAGAGCATTGTAGCTAGATGGAATAAATATGTAAATATATAAACACCCACAGTATGGAGCATTGCAGCTAGGTGGAATAAATATGCAAGTATATAAACACACACAGTGCGGAGCAATGTAGCTAGATGGAATAATATGTAGATATATAAAAACACAGTGCGGAGCATTGTAGCTAGATGGAATAAATATATAGATATATAAATATAAACACACCCAGTGCAGAGCATTGTAGCTAGATGGAATAAATATGTAAATATATAAACACACACAGTGCAGAGCATTGTTGCTAGGTGGGATGAAACAGCATAACCGTCTATTTAGTTATCCTACATGGTATGATTATGTGCCCATACATATTCTCACCCTCCATAGCGACCGGTATGTTCCTAGTTGTATGCCGGAGAGGACCATTGTGTAAGTCTATTGCATCTTTTGCATTCAAAAAAAAAAAAAAAACAAAAAAAAACAAAAAACAAAAAAAACTATTAGTTTGTTACGTCTTTTTGCTATCTCTGCGAGCAGCCCTGCTTAGGTTGTACAGTCTGACAGCCGTTGGTAGGAAGGACCTACGAAACCTCTCGGTTGTGCACCTGGGATGATGTAGTCTGCTGCTAAATGAGCTCCTCAGTGCATCCAGTATGTCCTGCATAGGGTGGAACTCGGACTCCAGCAGAGATGACAGTTTAGCCACCGTCCTTCTCTCTCCTATCTCCTCCATCGGATCAAGGCGCTGCCCCAGGACAGAGCTAGCTTTCTTAATCAGTTTGTTCAGTCTCTTCCTATCGGCTGCAGTAATGCCACTGCCCCAGCAGACCACTCCAAAAGTGATGGCTGATGCCACCACCGTGTCATAGAATGACTTCAGCAGCGCCCCTTGTACACCAAAAGACTTGAGTCTCCTCAGCAGGAACAGCCTGCGCTGTCCCTTCTTGTAGAGTGCGTCAGTATTGTGTGACCAGTCTAGTTTATTGTTCAGATGAATACCCAGGTACTTGTAGGATGTCACCATCTCGATGTCTGTTCCCTGTATATTTACTGGTACTGTGAGGGGCTGCCCATGCCTGCGGCAGTCCACCACCAGCTCCTTAGTTTTCCTCGCGTTGATCTGGAGGCAGTTCCGATGGCACCAGTCCACAAAGTCCTGGATAAGCCCTCTGTACTCAGCTTCATCTCCGCTGGAGATGAGACCAACGATCGCAGAGTCATCAGAGAACTTCTGTAGATGGCAATGTGTTGTGTTGTGTGAGAAGTCCGCAGTATAAAGAGTGAACAAGAAGGGAGCCAGCACCGTTCCCTGGGGGCCCCCCGTGCTACTGATGATCGTGTCGGAAACACAGTCCCGGGTTCTCACAAACTGAGGCCGGTTCGTGAGGTAGTCCAG
Organism: Pholidichthys leucotaenia; assembly: GCA_020510985.1. Taxonomy (NCBI): domain Eukaryota; kingdom Metazoa; phylum Chordata; class Actinopteri; order Cichliformes; family Pholidichthyidae; genus Pholidichthys; species Pholidichthys leucotaenia. Next base: position 484,893,875 of record CM035836.1, on the reverse strand, counting down.
GATCCATGATGACAGGTGCTGGTCCACCCCTGCGCGCAGCAGCTTGTCCTTCAGGATCATCGGTTGGATGGTGTTGAAAGCACTGGAGAAGTCAAAGAACATGATCCTCACCATATTCCCGGGCTTCTCCAGGTGGGACAGAGAACGGTGAAGGAGGAAGATCACCGCATCCTCCACCCCAATGCCATGCTGGTAGGCGAACTGGAGTGGATCCATCGCTGGTTCCACCAGGGGGCGGAGATGAGCAAGGAGCAGTCTCTCCAGGGTCTTCATCAAGTGGGACGTCAAGGCCACCGGTCTGAAGCTGTTCAGGTCTTTGGGGTGGGAAGTTTTTGGTACAGGTACCACACAAGATGTTTTCCACAGCTGTGGTACCCTCCCCAGTTTCAGGCTCATGTTGAAGATATACGTCACAATCCCACACAGCTGGTCTGCACAGGACTTGAGGAGCTTTGCGCTGATGCCGTCCGGTCCCGACGCCTTCCTCGCCTTGATCTTCCTCAGCTCCGTCCTCACCTGGGTCTTGGTCAGGGTCAGGATCACTGTTCATTCACAGTTAATTAAGCACTGACGACCTTAATAACCTGCCTATAAACTGTTTATAAACCCTCTGTTAGGCTGCATTCAGACCAGGATAGTCCGGGTGTCTCGGTTCGACTGGGGGAGGAATGTCCACAATTTTCACACCTTAGTTTGGTTTGCATTCACACTGCAGCGGACCAAACTGCCTGGACAACCTCACCCAGTTACAACAGCTGCTCGTTTGGGGCACTGTAGCCAAATCCACCAATGACCAGGAAGAAAAAAACCTCGGTGAAGAAGAAAAATCAGGCTCATCGATTGGCCAGGACCAAAAATGGAAATTTGTTCCCTTCAGCCGGGTTCTTTGTCCACCACAAACGAGACGTTTGTTAACTTTTGTTCTTGGCGTTCTCCGGTAAAAGGATTTCTAGAATTTGTGCGGTTGTCTTGTTATTTTCTACCCAAAATGTACTACGGTAAACGCCATTTCCTCTGCTCAGACTATGTGTTGCTATGGTTACACAAACGCCGAGGGGCTCTTCTGCCCTTTGGTCCGCTAGAGAGTCTGTCTGCATTCACACTGCAAGTGGAGCGCACCAGACTTCGCTTGTGAACCGAGACGCCGTTTTCAGGGGGACCAGCCTCTGCTTGTTTGGTGCGCACCAGAGTTCCAACGCGCGTTCACACGGCACCAAACCAACTCAGCTATCCACGGAAGCCACAGTTTGGTCCGTTGGTCTGAACCAAACTGTGGCCGTCTGAATGCGCCCTGAAGTGTCGTCTTAGTGTTTAGTGGAACCAAAAGGTCTAAAACTGAAGCTTTGAATGATGCATTTCTGAAGGAAAACCAGTTTTTATTCCACGATGTTTGGTTTTCTCTTTTAGTTCTTGTAGTTTGAAAATTTATAAGAGAAAAAAGCTGAAAATTTATGAGAAAAAAATGAAAATTTGCAAAAATAAGTTGAAACTACAGATGAAAAAATTTGAGAAAATCTAAAATTTACCAAAAAAAGTGGAAAATAGAGGAAAAACTTTGAGAAAAAAAATAATTTTCAAAAAAAGTTGCAGATATGCAGGAAAAACGTGGAAAATTTATGAGAAAAATGAAAATTGACAAAAATAAAGTTTCAAATAAACAGGAAAAAAGCTGAAAATGTATCATAAATTTTTTCATTTCTGGTCAGAATTGGTGCTTCAAAGTGGCTTCATATTTTAATCCTGTAACATGTTATAAAAGGGTTTATGATGATATTCTGCCCCCCGATTCACGCCTGTGAACATGGATGGGGGGTGGCAGGTTAACAGGGCGATGGTGCCCCCTCAGCCCCCCCGGAACAGCTCCTGTTTGGACCTCAGTGTTTCATATCATGAGGAAACATTTATTTTCCTTGACTACATCTTCTGACCCCCCAGGCCTCCAGTCCGTGGTGTACCGAGAGCACCGCATGGCGCCAGGATCCGGGGGCGGACTGCGTCCTCGACGACTACGCCTGTGAGGAGTTTCATGCTCTGGCCACGGCCCAGCTGCCCGGCTCCCTCCTCCTGCAGCAGAGGACGGCTCTGCTGGAGCTGCTGGAGACCAACTGGGACACTGGGTAACACACACACACACACACACACACACACACACACACACACACCAGATTCCACTTCCTGTGTGCCGGTTTGTCCCATTTTAGAAAAACATGCATCCAGTGGCCACAGATCATGGCTTTGGGATTAGCCGGGGTCTGCTGGTACTTCCTGTTGGTCCTGCTGTGGCCATTAAGTCATTGTTGGGGGGTGGGGGGGGTGTTGCTCCAATCATTTCCTTCGTGAGAGGAAAGCGGCGCCACAGCGGGGGATGGTTCAGTTTTAGCACCAGCTGACGGACTGGAATCAGGACGTGGATTCAGATGAAGGAAGGAGGTCGTCTGCTGTCCTGCCGCTGCGTTGCGTGAAGGCGCCGCCTGACGTCACAGGTGAATGTGTAATGAAAGACTCGCGGCGGCTCATCAGTCACGTGTTCTCTCCTTCACGCCGACCAGCTTTTCATCACCCTCGTTTGCATGTTCTTGTTTTTAGTGTAAATGGTTCGCAGCGCAGGTTCAGAAACGCTCCTTAGTCTGAGATTTATTAAAGTTCCTCAGAAGTGAAGGTCTGGTTCACCACACACTGACCACTCCCACAGGTCTTCAGGTCTTTGACACGTCATGAACACCTTCATGACGTTGCAATAATTAATAATTATTCAGTTGCTGCCGCACCATTGTGGATCCTCTTTGAAGATAAACCTTTATTAGTCACACAGGGGGGAAATTACAGGGTTTTGCAGCCTTTCTCAGAGCAGCTCCTTTCAGTGCACGTCTCTTTAAACACCCAAGAGCTGCAATTAACGCCATAAAATTTGCACATTTTTTGTGGACATTTTTAGAAATTCTCATAAATGTGCAACTTTTTCCTGTAGATTTGCAACTTTTCCTCATAAATTTGCAAATTTTTTCCCAAAATTGTGCAGCATTTTTATCATAAATTTGCAGATTTTTCCTCAAAAACTGACAGTTTTTTTTCTTAAAAATGTGCAACTTTTTCCCCATAATTTTCCTACTTTTTTGCTTCAATTTGTAATTTATTTGTGTGCCAATTTGCACCTTTTTTCTTCAAAAAAAAGATGAGGTTTGTGCGTGACAGTGATGTCATAAGTGTGTGAATCCCCCCCCCCCCCGTTAAAACCTAGCTAAACAGCTACTATGTTAACCTGAGCTACTAAGGCAACATCTCAGACTCCGCCCTTAAATAGAACCACAGAACCGCAGCACTTCCTTGTGTGCTGGACGTGAAAACCAGAAAGAGACTTGTTGCATATTTGTAGCGATCTGTTGCGGCGAGCCTGGATCTGTGCCACAGCGGCCCGTATCTGGTGGAGAGTAGAATCCCAGCTAGGAGAAGAACTGGTTGCTGTGGCGACAGCACGGCGGCCCTCGTCAGTGCTAACGCAGAACTCAGAAAAGATTTATTGCCAAGTACATTAACAGTAAACAACTGATAACATACGAGGGATTTGACTTGACACAGAAAACGACCTGCATTTCCGGTGACGCGGCAGCGTCTGAAAAACGCGCCTGTCATCAGATGGGTACAGGATGCATAGGGAAGAAAAGGATAACACAATAGGAAAGAGCAAAAAACCATTGATTGTCAGAATACCGATCATATATGATCAATATTATGATTACAAGAAAAAAAGCCCTCAATGCACAATTAGCAGACAAGAATGTACACAAAGACACAAAGGGAGCAGTGAGTGAGTGATCTTTTTCATCAGTTTATTTGAGTCAGTGTGGGTGTGTGTGTGGCGGTGTTGTTCAGAAAACCTCTCCAACCGGCCCTCCCCCTTCTTGCAGACATGGCTACTCTCGGTATCTCACGGCCGAGGTGACGGACAGCGACGGACGACCGACCGGGCGCGCCCGGTCCTCCTTCTACCACCACCTGTGTGGTCTGGAGTGGCTGCCGGCGTACCGGCCGCTGAAGGCTGGGCAGCAGGAGAGGAAGTTCCTGCGTCCGAGCTCGGTCTACCTGAGGCTGCCTGAGGTCACCGACGTGCTGGGGACGCACGTGGACTACGCTGACGTGGGATCCAGCGAGTTCAGCAGAGCTCTGGGTGAGGAGGTGTCCACGTCTGACTGCGTCCTCCTCGTCTCTGTCCTCCCTTCACTTCCTCTCCTCACCTTCTTTAAAATTTATGACAAAAAAATTTCAATTTTTGTCATAAATCTGCAGCTTTTTTCTTGTAAATGTTGAATTTTCCTTGTAAATTTTCAGTTTTTTGTCATAAATCTGCAGCTTTTTTCTTGTAAATGTTGAATTTTTTCTGTAAATTTTCAGTTTTTTTGTCACAAATTGCAGCTTTTTCTGGTAAATGTTGAATTTTTCCTGTAAATTTTCAGTTTTTTGTCATAAATCTGCAGCTTTTTTCTTGTAAATGTTGAATTTTTTCGCGTAAATTTTCAGTTTTTTGTCATAAATTGCAGCTTTTTTCTTGTAAATGTTGAATTTTTTCCTGTAAATTTTCAGTTTTTTGTCATAAATCTGCAGCTTTTTTCTTGTAAATGTTGATTTTTTTTCCTGTAAATTTTCAGTTTTTTATCATAAATCTGCAGCTTTTTTCTTGTAAATGTTGAATTTTTTCCTGTAAATTTTCAGTTTTTTGTCATAAATCTGCAGCTTTTTTCTTGTAAATGTTGAATTTTTCCCTATAAATTTTCAGTTTTTTGTCATAAATTGCAGCTTTTTTCTTGTAAATTGTGAATTTTTTCCTGTAAATCTTCAGTTTTTTGTCATAAATCTGCAGCTTTTTTCTTGTAAATGTTGAATTTTCCATGTAAATTTTCAGTTTTTTGTCATAAATTGCAGCTTTTTTCTTGTAAATGTTGAATATTTTTCTGTAAATTTTCATTTTTTTGTCATAAATTGCAGCTTTTTTCTTGTAAATGTTGAATTTTTCCTGTAAATTTTCAGTTTTTTGTCATAAATCTGGAGCTTTTTTCTTGTAAATGTTGAATTCTTCCCTGAAAATTTTCAGTTTTTTATCATAAATTGCAGCTTTTTTCTTGTAAATGTTGAATTTTTTCCTGTAAATTTTCAGTTTTTTGTCATAAATTGCAGCTTTTTTCTTGTAAATGTTGAATTTTTTCCTGTAAATTTTCAGTTTTTTGTCATAAATTGCAGCTTTTTTCTTGTAAATTGTGAATTTTTTCCTGTAAATTTTCAGTTTGTCATCAATTGCAGCTTTTTTCTTGTAAATGTTGAATTTTTTCCTGTAAATTTTCAGTTTTTTGTCATAAATTGAAGCTTTTTTCTTGTAAATGTTGAATTTTTTCTGTAAATTTTCAGTTTTTTGTCATAAATCTGCAGCTTTTTTCTTGTAAATGTTGAAATTTTTCCTGTAAATTTTCAGTTTTTTTGTCATAAATTGCAGCTTTTTTCTTGTAAATGTTGAATTTTTCCTGCAAATTTTCAGTTTTTTGTCATAAATTGCAGCTTTTTTCTTGTAAATGTTGAATTTTTTCCTGTAAATTTTGTTTTTTGTCATAAATTGCAGCTTTTTTCTTGTAAATGTTGAATTTTTTCCTGGAAATTTTCAGTTTTTTGTCATAAATCTGCAACTTTTTTCTTGTAAATGTTAAATTTTTTCCAGTAAATTTTCAGTTTTTTGTCATAAATTGCAGCTTTTTTCTTGTAAATGTTGAATTTTTTTTCCTGTAAATTTTCAGTTTGTCATAAATCTGCAGCTTTTTTCTTGTAAATGTTGAATTTTTTTCCTGTAAATTTTCAGTTTTTTGTCATAAATCTGCAGCTTTTTTCTTGTAAATGTTGAATTTTTCCCTGTAAATTTTCAGTTTTTTGTCATAAATTGCAGCTTTTTTCTTGTAAATGTTGAATTTTCCATGTAAATTTTCAATTTGTCATAAATCTGCAGATTTTTTCTTGTAAATGTTGAATTTTTCCCTGTAAATTTTCAGTTTTTTGTCATAAATTGCAGCTTTTTTCTTGTAAATGTTGAATTTTTTTTCCTGTAAATTTTCAGTTTGTCATAAATCTGCAGCTTTTTTCTTGTAAATGTTGAATTTTTTCCTGTAAATTTTCAGTTTTTTGTCATAAATCTGCAGCTTTTTTCTTGTAAATGTTGAATTTTTCCCTGTAAATTTTCAGTTTTTTGTCATAAATTGCAGCTTTTTTCTTGTAAATGTTGAATTTTCCATGTAAATTTTCAATTTGTCATAAATCTGCAGATTTTTTCTTGTAAATGTTGAATTTTTCCCTGTAAATTTTCAGTTTTTTGTCATAAATTGCAGCTTTTTTCTTGTAAATGTCTAATTTTTTTTCCTGTAAATTTTCAGTTTGTCATAAATCTGCAGCTTTTTTCTTGTAAATGTTGAATTTTTTCCTGTAAATTTTCAGTTTTTTGTCATAAATCTGCAGCTTTTTTCTTGTAAATGTTGAATTTTTTCCTGTAAATTTTCAGTTTTTTGTCATAAATCTGTAGCTTTTTTCTTGTAGATGTTGAATTTTTCCTGTAAATTTTCAGTTTTTTGTCATAAATTGCAGCTTTTTTCTTGTAAATGTTGAATTTTTTCCTGTAAATTTTCAGTTTTTGTCATAAATTGCAGCTTTTTTCTTGTAAATGTTGAATTTTTCCTGTAAATTTTCAGTTTTGTCATAAATTGCAGCTTTTTTCTTGTAAATGTTGAGTTTTTCCCTGTAAATTTTCAGTTTTTTGTCATAAATTGCAGCTTTTTTCTTGTAAATATTGAATTTTTCCCTGTAAATTTTCAGTTTTTTGTCATAAATTGCAGCTTTTTTCTTGTAAATGTTGAATTTTTCCTGTAAATTTTCAGTTTTTGTCATAAATTGCAGCTTTTTTCTTGTAAATGTTGAATTTTTCTCTGTAAATTTTCAGTTTGTTGTCATAAATCTGCAGCTTTTTTCTTGTAAATGTTGAATTTTTCCCTGTAAATTTTCAGTTTGTTGTCATAAATCTGCAGCTTTTTTCTTGTAAATGTTGAATTTTTCCCTCTAAATTTTCATTTTTTTGTCATAAATTGCAGCTTTTTTCTTGTAAATGTTGAATTTTTTCCCTGTAAATTTTCAGTTTTTTGTCATAAATTGCAGCTTTTTTCTTGTAAATGTTGAATTTTTTCCTGTAAATTTTCAGTTTTGTCATAAATTGCAGCTTTTTTCTTGTAAATGTTGAATTTTCCTGTAAATTTTCAGTTTTTTGTCATAAATGTGCAGCTTTTTTCTTGTAAATGTTGAATTTTTCCCTCTAAATTTTCATTTTTTTGTCATAAATTGCAGCTTTTTTCTTGTAAATGTTGAATTTTTCCCTGTAAATTTTCAGTTTTTTGTCATAAATTGTAGCTTTTTTCTTGTAAATGTTGAATTTTTCCCTCTAAATTTTCATTTTTTTGTCATAAATTGCAGCTTTTTTCTTGTAAATGTTGAATTTTTCCCTGTAAATTTTCAGTTTTTTGTCATAAATTGCAGCTTTTTTCTTGTAAATGTTGAATTTTCCTGTAAATTTTCAGTTTTTTGTCATAAATGTGCAGCTTTTTTCTTGTAAATGTTGAATTTTTCCCTCTAAATTTTCATTTTTTTGTCATAAATTGCAGCTTTTTTCTTGTAACTGTTGAATTTTTCCCTGTAAATTTTCAGTTTTTTGTCATAAATTGTAGCTTTTTTCTTGTAAATGTTGAATTTTTCCCTCTAAATTTTCAGTTTTTTGTCATAAATCTGCAGCTTTTTTCTTGTAAATGTTGAATTTTCCTGTAAATTTTCAGTTTTGTCATAAATTGCAGCTTTTTTCTTGTAAATGTTGAATTTTCCTGTAAATTTTCAGTTTTTTGTCATAAATGTGCAGCTTTTTTCTTGTAAATGTTGAATTTTTCCCTCTAAATTTTCAGTTTTTTGTCATAAATTGTAGCTTTTTTCTTGTAAATGTTGAATTTTTCCCTCTAAATTTTCATTTTTTTGTCATAAATTGCAGCTTTTTTCTTGTAAATGTTGAATTTTTCCCTGTAAATTTTCAGTTTTTTGTCATAAATTGCAGCTTTTTTCTTGTAAATGTTGAATTTTTCCCTGTAAATTTTCAGTTTTTTGTCATAAATCTGCAGCTTTTTTCTTGTAAATGTTGAATTTTCCTGTAAATTTTCCACAGATTTTTTCTCCTTGTCCTCGTGGGATGCTCGGGGGGTTCTAACCGTTTTCCCCAAACTCTTTCAGGGATGAGAGAAACCATCTCGGTGGACGTTCTCATTAAGTACCTGAAGGAGTGGTGCGTCAAACCGCGAGACGACGAGGACCAGACCCTCCCCGAGGACCAGAGCGAGGGGGCGGAGTTCACGTCCACCGTGGAGCACGTCCACAACGTCTACCGCTACCTGGACGACAGCTGTCCCCAGAGCAGCCTGAAGGAGCTCTTCCAGCACACCCCGGCGGTGTTCGTAGCAGACAGCAGGTACGCCGTCAGCACGAGCGTCCAGGTCCATGGTGCAAAGACCACGTGTAATTAGTCTGCTGCCTCCTCAGGCCCCATGACGGCTGGTGCTCGGGACGCTTCTACCACCTGAAAGAGGTGTGCTGGACAGATGCCACCGCCATGTTCCAGCGCTACAGAGACTTCGCCCGCAGAGCAGGAAGTCCCCTGCAGGAGCCCAGATTCCTGGCTCCGTTCTACAGGGATCTGGACGGGATGAAGGGCTTCTTCCTCAGAGTAAGACCATCCAAACTCTCTGATAGCTCAACCCCCCAGACAGCTGTTTAGAGGCCCCCACCTGCTGCGCTTTTGATGTCATCAGGTCTGGACTGGCTTAGTTGGGGGGGGGGGACGCTGCCCCCCGCTTTAACCTACCATTCCCTGTCCCCATTTATAGGTGGAAATCGGGGGGGGGGCATTGTCCTCTAACCTGGAAAAAAAGACAATCTGACTTTTTTCTTATTGATCTGGCAACTTTTTTCCCGTAAATTTTCAGTTTTTCTCATCAATTTGTCATTTTTACGCATAAATTTGCAACTTTTTCCTGTTTTTTTTTTCATAAACTTTTTTCCCAAAAGTTATTTTTTTTCCTCAAAAAAACTTGCAACTTTTTCCACATAAATTGACAATTTTTTTTCTTATAAATCTTTAACCTTTTTAACATAATTTTGTCTTTTTCTCAAAAATTTTTAAGTTTTCTCATAAATGTGCAAATTTTTTTCTTGTTAATTTGGAATTTTTTCCTGTAAATTTTCAATTTTTCAGATTTTTTTCCAAAAGGTGGTGACTTTTCTCATAAAATTGTCACTTTTTTCTTGTAAATTGATCATTTTTCTCATTGATTTGTGACTTTTAAATAAAAATTTACAACTTCTTTCTTATAAATTTGAAGGTTTTTCTGTAAATTTTCAACTTTTTTCAGAAATTTGTGCCTTTTTTCCTCTGTAAATGTAAACGTTTTCTTGTAAATCTGCAACACTCATCATGCTGGTTCAACACTTTTTTCCGTGGAAAGTGTAATTTGCATGTTTTTAATTAGCATCTTTCATCATATCTTTGCACCTTTCTTCTTGCACATCTGTCCCTAATTTCTCTTTCAGACATTTCTGCCTGCTGCTAACCTGCTGCCCCCCCCCCCCGTCCCCATCACCTCCTGCAGACGTCCTCCGTCAGCTTCCTGGGGGGTTTTCTTTCTACCTGGTCGTAGGATTTTCCAAGTGTGTCTTGGAGAACGCAGTCCCTCTGTAGCGCGAACTGCTGAGCCCTTCTGGGATGTTGCTGATCAGCAGAACTGCTAGCAGCTGTTAGAGGGAACTAGAACATTTCTGCTGGTGTGTTTATGTGCGTGTGTTTGTGCGCCCACAGCTGCTGAACGTGCACGAAGGCCCCAACATGAAGCAGTACGTCGGTCTGCTGGAGCTCATCTGCTCATCGTGCGCCATACCAACCGCTGAAGTTCTTCAGGACGTATCGCTGCTCTACGCCACACTCGGTGAGGTCATGGTGAACGCCGTCTCGTCGCTTTCCTCCCCAGGCGTTTGCTCTTGATGTTCCACCAGCTGCTGCTCCTTATCTGTGCCAGGGGGTCTGCAGCCTGTGGCTGCGCAGCAGAGGCCACATTAACTCAATATCGCCCATCACTCACACCTTCTTTCTTATTGAGGAATGAGAGAAAAATCTGAAGGCTGTAATTTTCACTCATTATCTTGTATCGTCTCACCAGTCCCTGTGAATTCATGAGAAAAAGTTACATATTTACAGTGAAAATCAGGGCTTAAAGTTTTTGTTCCGTTTGGCTGCAGGGAAAATGATGCTCCTGTAAAAACAAAAAAATTACTTCCCATTTCTGTACGCAGAACTGCTTTTTGTCCAAGTGACGTATGTCACTTCCTGTTTTGCTGTCTGCCTGTGTGGTTTGCTCTCTAGCCACTAGCTATGGCTACTAGCTCTCTTTCCTCTCCTCCTCTGGTGTGCTCTCTCTGCCAGATGTTTAGCTACACCTCTGCCTCTTTTAGTGATAACGGTAAATGTAATAAATGTTGTCTTTTTGAGGCGCTCGAGGCGAGGTTGTCTGATTTGGAATCCCGGCTCTGCTGCATTGAAACACCGTCTGCGCCAGTTAATCTCGACGGACGCCCATTAGCTGCAGCGGAGCTAGCTAGCTTAGCCCCCCCTGTCAGCGGTCCCTCGGCTCTCCTCAGCAGCGAGGAGACTGGGTGGGTGACGGTGAGAAGGAAGCCTAGTCGCAAAGCCCCGGTTCACCACCAACCTGTTCACGTTTCTAATCGTTTTTCCCCGCTCAGCGACACACCTGCTGAGGAAAAAACTCTGATCATTGGCGACTCTGTAGTCAGAAACGTGAACCTAGAGACTCCATCGGCCATAGTCCAATGTATTCCTGGGGCCAGAGCAGGCGACATCGAGTCAAATTTGAAAATGCTGGCTAAAAGTAACTGTAAATACTCCACAATTGTTATTCACGCCGGCATTAATGACATCCGTCTCCGGCAGTCGGAAGTCACGAAACTTAATATAGAATCGGTGTGTGACTTTGCCAAAACGATGTCTGCCACTGTAGTATTCTCTGGGCCCCTCCCCAATCTGACCAGTGATGACATGTTTAGTCGCTCGTCATCCTTGAACCGCTGTCTGTCTGTGTGGTGTCCTGCAAATGACGTGGGCTACATTGACAATTGGAGCTCATTTTGGGGAAAACCTGGTCTTATGAGACGAGACAGCATTCATCCTACTTTGGATGGTGCTTCTCATTTATCTAACAATCTGGCATCTTTTTTATCCAAATTTCCAAAACCCTGACTACTCAGAGTTGGGACCAGGAAGCAGAGTCGCAGTCTTACACGCCTCTCTGCAGCTCCTCTTCATCCGCCACCCCTCAGCTTAGCCCCTGTCTTCCCCATCAGAGAATCATTGTCTGCTCCCTCCAAAGTAAATAAAAATATAATGTATAAGCATCCCAAAGTGATAAAGCAAAATATTGGTAAAACTCAAATTAAACATAAAGCCTCTAAATTGAATGACTTGGCCTCTGTTCCTCCTCATAATTTAAAAATTAAATGTGGTTTATTAAATATTAGGTCTCTAACTCCCAAGTCTCTGTTAGTCCATGATCTGTTAATTGATCATCAGATTGATTTAATTTCCCTTACAGAGACTTGGTTAGGGCAAGAGGATTATGTTGGTTTAAATGAATCAACTCCCTCTGGTTATTTAAACTGTCAAAATCCCAGAAGTTCTGGTCGTGGAGGAGGAGTAGCATCAATTTACCATTCCAAATTACTAGTTAATGTAAAGCAAAAAACATGTTATAATTCCTTTGAGGGCCTGGTCCTCAGTGTTGGGCACTTTAGCAATTCCAGGTTAAACCCAATTTTATTTGCCATAGTTTATCGTCCCCCATCAACCTATTCAGAATTTTTATCCGAATTTGCTGATTTCTTAGCTGATTTAGTGCTGAAATCTGATAGAATAATTATAGTAGGGGACTTTAATATACATGTGGATGTAGATAGTGACTGCCTTAATGTGGCTTTTAATTCAATATTAGACTCGATGGGGTTTTCTCAGAAAGTAGGAAATTCTACTCATTACCTCCACCATACATTGGACCTTGTTCTGACATATGGCATAGAAATAGAAAATCTTGTAGTGTCTCCTCATAACCCTGTACTGTCAGACCATTGTCTGTTAACCTTTGATTTTACTATTTCTGACTATTTGGCTCCTAAAGAAAAATATTATCACAGTAGATGCCTCTCAGATGATGCTGTTTCCAAATTTATGCAGATTGTTTCCTCTATGCCATGTGTCAACACAACGGAAATAAGCTATAGACAGCTTGCTCCTTCTGTAATTGATAACATGGTGGATAGTGTTTCAGCTTCTCTGCATCAGGCTCTAGACTTGGTGGCCCCCTTAAAAAAGAAAAAGTCTAATCAGAGATTTTTAACTCCTTGGTTCAACACAGAAACTCGTAGCTTAAAACAGAAGACTCATCAATTAGAAAGAAAATGGCGCTCTACTAATTTAGATGAAATCTATTTAGCTTGGAGAAATCATCTTTTAATTTATAAAAAATCTCTTAGAAAAGCTAGAACGAGTTATTACTCTGCATTAATAGAAGAGAACAAGAATAATCCCAGGTTTCTTTTCAGTACTACACTGCGGCAGCACAGTTTACCCTTGGCCGGGGGATTGTGGGGATCGTGGGTTCAATCCCAGCCCCCGACCAACAGTGATCTGTGTGGAGTTTGCATGTTCTCCCCGTGTTGCGTGGGTTTACTCCGGGATTTCTCCGGTTTCCTCCCACATGCCAAAAACATGCATGTTAGGTTAATTGGCTGTTCTAAATTGTCCCTAGATATCTGTTTCCTATAGGCCCTTAGAATAGAGGGTTAGTATTAATGAAAGCGCTTTGAGTGGTCTTTGTGACTAGAAAAGCGCTATATAAGTGCAGGTTAGTTAGTTAGTACTGTAGCCAGGTTGACAAAGAGTCAGGACTCTGTCAATCCTAGCATCCCCTTAGAGCTTACTAGTCAGGACTTTATGAACTTTTTCAATAATAAAATTTCATCCATCAGAGATAAAATCAATCAGATTCTTCCCACAGTTAACTTAAATACTGTAACTACTACAACTCCTTCTATTGATGTCTGTCTTGATGAGTTTACTCCAATCGACCTTTGTGAGTTAGACAAAATAGTTTCCTCATCCAAACCTTCAACTTGTCTTTTAGACCCTATTCCTACCAGGTTATTTAAAGAAGTCTTCCCACTTATTGGTAGCTTTATTCTATATAATCAATTCTTCATTAACTTTAGGCCATGTACCGCAGGCTTTTAAAACGGCTGTAATTAAACCCTTACTCAAAAAGCCAACGCTAGATCCAGGAGCTTTAGCTAACTATAGACCAATCTCTAATCTCCCTTTCATTTCAAAAATCTTAGAAAGAGTTGTTGCTACGCAATTATTTGACCACCTGCAGGGAAATGGTTTACTTGAGGAGTTTCAATCTGGGTTTAGAATCCATCATAGTACTGAAACAGCCTTAGCGAAGGTCACTAATGACCTCCTCATTGCATCTGATAATGGACTAGTTTCTGTACTTGTCCTTTTAGATCTTAGTGCAGCTTTTGATACTATTGATCATAATATTCTACTTGATAGATTAGAACACTATGTTGGACTTAATGGAACTTCGTTGCAGTGGTTTAGATCTTATTTATCTGATAGGTTCCAGTTTGTTCATGTAAATGATGAGTTTTCTCTCAGCTCAAAGCTTAGTCATGGAGTTCCACAGGGATCTGTGCTTGGCCCTACTCTTTTTAGTTTATATATGCTTCCATTAGGCAACATTATTAGAAAGCACTGTATACATTTTCACTGTTATGCAGATGACACACAATTATACCTGTCAATGAAGCCAGATGATACTAATCAATTAGCCAAGTTAGAAGCCTGTCTTAAGGAAATCAAAGCTTGGATGACTTGTAATTTCCTGCTATTAAATTCAGATAAGACTGAAGTCATTCTTGTTGGTCCAAAAAACCTTAGAAATTCCTTTCCAAATCAAACTTTCAGTTTGGATGCAGTTACTCTTTCTCTTAATAGCTCTGTGAGGAACCTTGGAGTTATTTTTGATCAGGATTTGTCCTTCAATTCACATATTAAATTTGTTTCTAAGACTTGAGGAATAAATGTGTTTGTTTATAGTGAGTGACGGAGGGAGGAAGGCCTGAAATAGGCAAATGTGAGTTATGTTATATGTGTTAAATGTGAGTCAGGCTGTTATATTTGTGTATTTATAATATTTATGTTAAAGGTGAGTCAGGCTGTTATATTTGTGTATTTATAATATTTATAATATTTATAATTGTGTATTTATAATTTTTCTGCATTGATGTATGTGGTTATTGTGTATATTTTTATCTTGATTCTTTTTTCTAAAGCCCATCCAGGGACAAGAGTTGCAAATTAGCTAATAGCTATACACTCTGTGTGCAACACATCAGATTGATTGTCTTTGATTAATTGTCTATGTTTATTGCACTGTCCCTGTCAAATAAACTAATCTACTACTACTACTACTGCCTTCTATCATTTGCGTAATATTGCCAAGATTAGGAGCATCTTGTCTCAGAGTGATGCTGAGAAGCTGATCCACGCTTTTGTTAGCTCGAGATTAGATTATTGTAATTCTTTATTATCAGGCTGTCCTAAAACATCTTTAAAAAGTCTTCAGCTGATCCAAAATGCTGCAGCAAGAGTTTTAACAGGTACTAGAAAGAGAGATCATATCTCTCCGGTTCTGGCCTCCTTTCATTGGCTTCCCATAGAGTTTAGAATTAAGTTTAAAATCCTTCTTCTTACTTACAAAGCTCTAAACAATCAGGCTCCTTTTTATTTAAAAGATCTGATACTACCGTATCATCCTAACAGAGCACTACGCTCCCAAAATGCAGGTTTACTTGTAATACCTAGAATCTCCAAAAGTACAATGGGAGGCAGAGCCTTCAGTTATCAAGCTCCTCTCCTGTGGAATCAGCTGCCAATCTGGATTCGGGAGTCAGACTCGATCTCTGTTTTTAAGAATAGGGCTAAAACCTACCTTTTTGATATAGCCTACAATTAGGGAGGGATCATGTGTTTCTGAACCCTCCCTTAGTTATGCTGCTAATAGGTTTAGTCAGCCGGGGGACCTCCAGTAATGCACTGGGCCTCACTCCTTTCCTCACTCTCTATGAAATATTTTTTTTTTTTGCTGGTCATTAACATTTGTTTGTTCTCTCCCATAGATTGAGTCCCCATCGTGCTGTTTGCTCTCTACATGTCTGTTCTTTTCTTCTTCTCTGTCCCCTCACCCCCCAGCCAGTCGCAGCAGATGACTGCCCCTCCCTGAGCCTGGTTCTGCTGGAGGTTTCTTCCTGTTAAAAGGGAGTTTTTCCTCTCCACCGTCGCCAAGTGCTGCTCACAGGAGATCGCCTGATTGCTGGGGTCTTTCTGCAACTGTGGGGGTCCCCCCTACAGTTGATAGTGCTATGAGATGACTGTTGTTGTGAAATGGCGCTATATAAATAAAGTTGAATTGAATTGAATTGAATTGAATTCAAGTGGAGTTGCCGTATCTAGCAATCCAAGATGGCGGAGCGGCAGCATCCAAGTGGGGGACTGGAGGCATACCTGCCAGCTACTCCGGTTTTGCTGTAATGGTTCCGGTTTTCAAGACCCCGTTCTGGGTTCCGGTTTTATTATTCAAAATTACGGTTTTTCACTAAAAAATTCAGTCAATGGAGGCTGGATCTCAAGAGATCTATGCATTTTTATCATCCCTATCTTTGCCCTCCCTAACGAAGGAACAAATAGACTTACTTGACGCCCCAATTACTAAAGAGGAAATTGTGAAAGTGATTAAGAGCTTCCCGACTGGAAAGGCACCGGGCCCTGACGGATTCACTGCAGAATTTTACAAGGCCTGTGTTGATGAGCTTTCTCCTTTACTTTTGGAAATGTTTGCGGAATCTTTTGAACAAGGCCGTTTGCCCCCTTCTTTAACAGAGGCTTTCATTTCGCTTATTTTAAAAAGCAATAAAGATCCGTTAGAATATAAGAATTATAGACCAATTAGTCTTATAAACTGTGACTGTAAAATTCTCTCCAAAATTTTGGCATTAAGATTAGATAAAGTAATGATATCTCTTATAAATCCTGATCAGGTGGGTTTTATTCGTTCCAGGGGTGCGGCAGACAATATTAGGCGATTTATTGATATCATATGGTTAGTTCAAAATGATCCCTCACTTGCACACCTCTCTCCAGTGGCAGCCCTCTCCCTGGATGCTGAAAAAGCATTTGACAGGGTTGAGTGGCAGTATCTCTTTGCAACTCTAGAGATTTTTGGTCTTGGTTCAAAGTTTCTCTCTTGGATTAAATTACTATATAATGAACCTAGAGCTTCAGTGATATCAAATCGAGTTACATCACAGTCTTTTTGACTTTATAGGGGTACGCGCCAGGGCTCCCCTTTAAGTCCCTTGCTTTTTGCTTTGGCATTAGAACCATTAGCTGTTGCTATCCGCAAAGACGGTAATTTTCCAGGTATTCAGGTCCATGGCAGTACCCATAAGATAATGTTGTATGCTGATGATGCATTGGTACTGATTACACAACCTCAAAAATCAATTCCAGCTCTCCTTAAAATTATTAACCAATTTTCACGTTTGTCTGGTTATAGAGTTAACTGGATAAAATCAGAAATTCTCCCTCTAACATCTTATTGCCCTAAAACACTGTTTACATTTGGTCAAAATATAGGCTTCTCTTGGCCAAAATTAGGAATTAAATATCTTGGCATCCTGTTTCCTCATACTTTATCAGATCTGATTCAGATTAATTTTGAACCCTTGCTTGAAAAATTTAAAATAGACATAGAAAGGTGGTCACCTCTTTTTTTGTCTCTCTGGGGCAAGGTCAATGTTATTAAGATGATTTGTGCACCCCGATTTAATTACCTTCTGCAATCTCTTCCTCTTAGGATCCCAGTTGGTTATTTTCGACAATTTGATAGGCTGTGCAATAAGTTTTTATGGAATGGTAAGCGCCCTAGATTAAAGTTGAAAAGATTGCAGAACTCTATAGATTCAGGGGGTTTGGGGGTCCCAAATTTGGTTTTATATCATTACGCTTTTAGTCTTAGACATTTGATTCATTGGGCTCTCCCCCCTGAGAGAGCTCCCCCTTGGTTTTTTTGGAGAGTTATTTGAGCAGCCCTCTTCCCCTAGTACATCTAATCACAATTAAACTGTCTTCTGAATTTCAGTCGCATCCTATTATATCCTTTTTACAATACGTTTGGAAGAGAGTTGCTTCTATACTAGAGTTTAGCTCTCATCTTCATTCTATGGCTTCTATTTGGCTTAACCCAAGTCTCCATATTGGAAAATCCCCATTTATGTGGAAAATCTGGGTGAAAAAGGACATCTTGATGTTAAAAGATCTATATGAAGGGGGAGCTCTCAAATCATTTGATGTTCTACGGGCACAGTATGGACTACCACAGAATCAGTTTTGGAAATATTTACAACTTCGACATCTGCTGTGTCAAGTCTTTGGATCTACAACTACCCCTCCTCCTGATGTAGATTGGCTCATCCAGGCTTTGAGTTCCTGTGGCAAAAGATCTAAGGCCTCAAATTTCTATTTAATGCTCCTTAAGAGCTCAAATAAAGATTCTTCATTCCTTAAACACGTATGGGAAAAAGATCTGAATTCACAATTTACTGATGTTGAATGGGCAAATATTTTAAAGAATGGGAAGAAAGTGTCTAGGGAATTGAAAACCAGACTTGTTCAATTTAAAATTTTGAATCGATTTTACTGGACACCTCGTAAAATGTTGAGAGCGAATCTCATTCATTCTTCAAGATGCTGGAGATGTCTACAGGGGGAGGGGACATTAATCCATATGATCTGGAGTTGTCCGGTAATACAGGACTTTTGGTTGCAGATCCATAGACATATTATGACAATTGTTAAGCAAGAAGTGCCATTTACTCAGAGACTTTTTGTCCTTGGGGATCCATCAATGATTCAGGACCCAATCTCTGATGCCGAGTGGATTCAGACTGCTTTGATGCTGGGCCGAAAATTGATCACTTTCTACTGGAAATCTTCCTCTGCCCCACCCGTAGCTCAATGGCTCAGGGAGTTGGGCAAGCTTGCTGCACTAGAACGCCTGTCATATAAACTTCTGGACAGGATGGACAGCTTCTACAATAAGTGGGGAGCCTATCTTACCTTTATAGGTGTAGTAGATTAAGCTAATCATCTTAAGAGTATTAGGGTGGAAATGGAATGTTTTATCCTCTCACTGGGTATATTTGTTTTTTGTTTTTGTTTTTTTTTTCTTTTTGTTTGTTTATTTGTTTCTGTTTTATTTTCTAAATTGAAAACCCAATAAAATTCAAATTACAAAAAAAAATTAAGTCAAAAATTTTAAATCGTAAAAAAAACACGGAAAACACAAAAGCAATTCCAAACACGCTGTCGCTCGGAATCGTATCTAAATTTAGAACAAAGGCAATCGGCACTGCTTCATGTAGGTGTATTGCGCATGTGCGAGAGGTCTGAGCCAATTTTCCATGTGCAATCGCGAGGCAATCAGGTAAGAATTATACGTTTTCATCATGGAGTCTGCCGGAGAAAAATCACTAACGAGCGTGAAACACAAACGAAAATTACAGTCTTTTCGTGAGGAATACAGCAAAGCATTTCCGGGAGTTATTATTCGCTCAAGAAGGGGTGAAAATTACGCAAATTGCACTTTGTGTAGACAAGACTTTTTGATTGGACACGGCGGAATCAGCGATGTGAAAGACCACGTAAGAATGAAAAAACACAAGGCCAGTGCCAGTGACGCTAGCGGCAAACTTGAACATGTGCTGTGTAATTGCAAGCCTTGTCATGCTTGGTGTATCATGTAAACACATAAAATATTGTCTGTTTCTTTGTTAGCAAGATAACTCAAAAAGTTATGGACGGATTTTCATGAAGTTTTCACAGATTGTCAGAAATGGGGTATCCTACAGATGATTAGATTTTGGTGGTGATCCGGATCACCGTCTGGATCCAGGAATTTTTTAAAGGATTCTTTTTTTTTTAATTTAACATTGCGAGATAGGGCCATTTTCAATATTTTATTTATGATGTTAAACACTGTATGGGGGGAACTGTGGCGCTTGGCGGAGGTCTGCGCTGTCCGAGTGCTTTTC
Organism: Pholidichthys leucotaenia; assembly: GCA_020510985.1. NCBI lineage: Eukaryota > Metazoa > Chordata > Actinopteri > Cichliformes > Pholidichthyidae > Pholidichthys > Pholidichthys leucotaenia. The sequence goes on along the minus strand of CM035836.1, from coordinate 484,874,552 downwards.
TAGTATTCATAATACATCACATCTGGCCTATTCAAAGTTCTATGCAGTGTTAAGATAGTCTTTTGAATGCAAATTTAATGAATGAATGAATCTTTATTTCGGATAGATTAAAAGCAAAGATTAAAAAAGAAACAGAATAATATAACAAAGGCGAAAAAATCCAACAAGGTCAAATTAAACAAGAACTCCTCTGATTATACAGTTCAACATAAGTTATCTGAAATGGGTGATGGCTGAAGCCGCAGCTTATATTGCCCACCCATGTTCCATCCAAGAATTCAAAAGAAAAACAAAACAAGAGCGATTACAATTCAGAACAAAGCTAAGACAAAATGTGACAAAAAACTAAGCTACAACACAACACAGACTGAATATGACAATCCTGATATGATTTTACATGTCATCTTGTATATATGTTTGGAGTATTTCTTCCTTTAGTTTTTGGTTAAATTGTCCAAGCGTTGTACATGATTTTAATTCAGGTCCAAAATCGTTCCATAATCTGACTCCTTGCACTGAGACACAGTGTTGCTTGGTGGTAGTTCTCACTGAAGGTTTTTGAAATATACATGTTCCTCTGAAATGATATTGTTTCTCCCTTATTTGGAACAACTTTTGGATATTTGTGGGCAGTGATAGATTCTTAGCTTTAAACATTATTACTGCAGTTTTAAAGTCAACCAGATCTTTCAACTTGAGAGCTTTTAATTTAAGAAAAAGTGGGTTTGTTGGTTCCCTGTAAGCAGCTTTGTTTATTATTCTAATAGCTCTCTTCTGAAGCATAAAGACTGGATATATGTTTGTTTTATATGTCTTTCCCCATACTTCAGTACAATATGTCATGTATGGGAGTATTAATGAATGATACAAAGTATATAATGTGGGTTGATTCAGCAAATATTTCGCTCTGTGTAGTATTGCAATTGATTTAGATATTTTACCTTTAATATAATTAATATGTGACTTCTATGTCAAATGCTAATATTTGTTTGACACTGCGGCCCCTGGACCCCGGCTAGCTACTAGGCTTTTCTGGTTTGAAAGTTGAAGAAATATGAGGTTGTTAGCTACATTCTAACTTGATTTAATGCTAATATTTGTTTGGCGTCGGGGGGCTTCGCCCCCCTGAACCCCCCACCAGGACTTTGTCCTGGACCTACCGGGGCCTGTGGCCCCTGGACCCCGGCTAGCTACTAGGCTTTTCAGGTTTGAAAGTTGAAGAAATATGAGGTTGTTAGCTACATTTAACTAGATTTAATGCTAATATTTGTTTGGCAAATATTAGCATTATTATTATTAGCATTAGCATTATTAGCATTAGCATTGGCCCCTGAACCCCGGCTAGCTACTAGGCTTTTCAGGTTTGAAAAGTTGGCAGGTATGTGGAGGTGGGAGGTCAGGATCGGAGTGGCCCGGAGGATGGGGAGGACTGCCAGTGGGCCGCTTCACTGATGGGCCGCTGTTCTCGTTGGAAGTTAAATTAACGTCAGCATAATGTGATGATGTGCGGCAGGCCTGTTGTGAGCACTATCCCGATGTTCAACAGCCCTAAACCTGCCTGACTGAACTACACACCAGAGCGCCCCCCACAGTCTGGTGCCAGTAGTGACCGGTCCGCCTGGAAGACAGACTGACAGCATTGAACAGGGCGCGGGACTCCAGAAGCTGTGCTCACATTTTGGCTGTTAACAAATGGCAGAAAATGATAGAAGAGGCCATTTTGCCAAAGAAAAGTGAGCCAGACGGCACAGGTGAGGGGAGAGGAGGCTGCAGAGGAGCGTGTTGTGCTACGGCAGAGAGGCCGACATTTTCAGCACCGCAGCTTAGTGACGGACTCACAATAAATTCTAGAATATTGAGCTGCCATCAGATAGTTCACACTTCTCTGACTCCCACTGGTTTTGTTCTCATGAACTGAAAAACTAAGTAAGGCTGCGTGTCCACCAAACACGTTTTTTTGTCACCCTACCGCCCTAAACTTTTTTTTTTTGTTTTTTCAGCATTTGTGTGCTGCGCTCTGGAATAAAAGTCTGTCTCCTGTATCCCAGCAGCAGCTCGTCACTCACAGCTCAGCACTTCTGCTTTTCCTGTGGTCAGTGTTGGGTTGTTATGGGGACATGTTATTGTGTGACACGGGTGGTGGCTCCACCTATCCGGTTCCACTGCCACCCGGGGTATAAGAGGGCTGTGAGGAAGAGGGGCGGTCTCTTTGGCCTCCTCTCAGCCGGACGGCAGCGCTTGTATTGTAAGAGAGATTCACTAAAAGTCGTGTTCACTTCAACGCTCGGTCTCGTCCTCGGCTCCTTTTACCAACATAACATTTGGCAACAAGGATAAAAAGTATGGATGCAGGGATTACTTCAGTTCCTCCGTTTTTGGACTTGCCAGTGAGCTGCCCGTCCCTTGGGCAAGGTGGTTTGCTGCTTTTCTAAATTATTTAGTAGCATTAGACCTTGGAAGACTGGAGAAGTTGCGGGCATGAGCACCGTTGGTTCACAACCTAGGAATGGAAGGACAACATATCCTTAGTACTTAAGGTGAGGGTGATAGCTTTGAAGAAGTGGTTGAGCTAATGGTGTGACATTTTCGCGCCCTGGAAAACATCATTGTCTGGAGGATCCAGTTTTGGCAGCGCCGCCAGCAGACTGGCAAGTCAGTGCAGCGGTATGTAGCAGACCTACGTCAGCTGGCCAAGGACTGTCGGTTTGGAGCGTTGGGAGGAAGAGATGGTCCACAACCAGTTGGCGGAACATATCGTTTGCCTGGTGACGAGGTTGAAGCTCCTCACACACTCGGGCGAGCTGATGTTAGCCATGTCCACCAAGTTAGCTTAACAGTTTGAGGCGACAGACAAGCTTATCATGGGAGCTCGGCGAGAGAGCGGCACACCGCCATTTTGAACCACAGTCAACAGTGCAAGCAGTAGACCTGGACAGCGACGGTGGCGTGGAGGATGATGAAGAAAGCGCTAATGAGAAACTGTGCTAAAGGTGCTGGCAATGGAGTAGGTGTGTGCGTTGCTGGCTCCTGCTATATTTTTTTTTCCTTACTTTTTAAACCCTATTTTGCTGTAAGCTGTCAACGTTTTGGACATTTAATACGCGCAGAATCTGTTTTGAGTTGCGAAATATGTCCAAAACAAGAAAGCAGACTGAAAAGGAGGCAGCAGTGAACAATGCTAACACCAGCTTAGCTGAGGATGCTAATATCAGCCTTAACCCTGCACTTGTCGCCTTGCTTGAGCAACACAGAATGTCCATAGCTGCTGACTTCAAAGCTTCATTTGAACTTATTAATGGTAAGCTGGACAAGATTCAAGCAGATGTGGCGAACCAGGAGCAACGCATTGGCGACCTTGAAAACAACGCGGAGGACGTCAGCCAGCGCCTAGCGGCGCTTGAAGTTACATGTGAGTCAATGCAGGAGGAGAACAAACTTTTGAAAAACAAACTTTCTGACCTGGAGGGAAGAAGCAGGAGGCTGAATATTCGTCTGGTGGGTCTGCCGGAGTCCTTTGATGTGGGTCCACGGCCATCTGAATTTTTTTCTCAGTTGTTGGTGGACGTCTTTGGCACACAAACTTTGCCATCTCCCCCAGAGCTGGATAGAGCCCACCGCAGCCTCATGCCCAAGCCGGGTCCGAACGGGAAGCCGCGCGCTGTCATTATTTGTTTCCACCGGTTTCGGACCAAAGACTTGGTGATGAGAGAAGCGCGGAGACGCCGTGGGACTTTGCAATATTGTGGGCATAAATTCCAGTTCTACGAGGATTATAACGCCGACGTTCAGAAGCAACGAGCTGAATATAAGGAGGTTATGTCCGAGTTGTACAAGAGAGGTTTTCGTCCTTCTCTTCTTTTCCCCGCCAGGCTCCGGATAACTCTTCCAGACGGCATAAACCAGTGGCTGGCGTCCGTCTCAGAGGCCACCCGCTTCATGCAGACCATGGAGAAAAACCAGCAATTTTCGCCTTGAGCTGGACATTTCTGGGCTGACCAGCTGCCGCGCTGGACTGCTTGATTGTAACTTCATTGAAGCTGCACTGACTGGACATTGATGCATTTTTAGATGTTCAAAAACAAGGTAAAATTGGCTCCCTATACGTTGTTGCTTACTTAATTCTTTTTTAATTTTAATTTTTTCTTTTTTTTAGGGTAAATTGTTCATACTATGCAGGATTGAAGCCAGTTGTATGGGAGCATTTTGTTAGGATGAAAATAGAGCAGGAGATGGAGCGGTTGCTGTTTTTTTGCAACCGGCTGGAGTGTTGTTATAGGTTTGGTTGTTGGATTTTTTTTTTTAAATTTTTTTTGTTTTGTTTTGTTTTTTGTTTTTTGTTATGGATTTATTTACACCCCCCTTACCCCCTCCTTTTTTTTTTTTTTTTTTTTTTTTTTTTTACCCGTACCTCACTTTATTCTTCTTTGGGCTACACAACATAATATATAAATTTTACTCTTTGAATGACTAGTCATCTTCCTTTGGTAAGCTGGAATGTGAAGGGGTTGAACCATCCAATTAAACGAAAGAGAGTCATGTCACGTCTAAAGCAATTTAAGCCTGGGGTACTGTTTTTGCAGGAAACCCATTTGCAGGATTCCGACCACTTGCGTTTGTCAAAATGTTGGTCAGGACAATTTTTTCATTCAAATTTTAAAGCTAAGGCCAGGGGCGCCGCTATTCTTATTGATCGAAATATCCCATTTACTCCTTCTAATGCTGTATTAGATTAAAATGGACGATTTGTAATAGTATCAGGTAAACTTGGCAATAAACATGTCACCTTGGCTAATCTGTATGCGCCGAATTTTGATGATGTGCACTTTTTTCGCAACTTCTAGATTTAAATACTCATTCTCTAATTCTTGGGGGTGACTTCAATTTGTATATGGATCTGATCTTAGACCACTCATCCTCAAAACCTGCTAGTCTTAATAAATCTGCAACTTATGTTAAGTCTTTTCTTGAGGAATATCGCCTTACAGATCCTTGGCGTTTTTTACATCCAAACGGCAGGAACTATTCTTTTTTTTCTCACGTACACCATACTTATACCAGAATAGATTATTTTTTTGTTGACAATTTATTAATTAATAACCTTTGCTCCTGCAGTTATGATAGCATCTCGGTTTCTGATCATGCCCCTCTTGTACTTAAAATGATCCTCCATGGATGTGACAAGAGACAAGAGTTGCAAATTAGCTAATAGCTATACACTCTATGTGCAACACATCAGATTGATTGTCTTTGATTAATTGTCTATGTTTATTGCACTGTCCCTGTCAAATAAACTAATCTACTACTACTACTCCATGAGAAAGCATTGGAGATTGGATCCATTATTACTTACAGATGAAAAATTGGTTGCGAATATTTCTTCTAAAATTAATTTTTTTTTGAAAGAAAATAAAACTCCTGGTATGCCAAATAAAACGATATGGGAGGCCATGAAGGCATTTCTTAGGGGGGAATTTATCTCATTGGCAGCATTTAAAAGACGATCCTTAATACAGGAACAGAAGGCTATTTTAGATCAAATCCTGGACATTGACAGACAATATGCTCAATCTCCATCACCCGCTCTGTACAAGGAACGTATGACATTACAAACTAAACTTAATTTACTTTCTACTCGACAAATTGAAGGTTGTTTAATAAGGAAGAAGAGTGAATTTTATGAACATGGCGAAAAAAACAGTAAACTTCTAGCTAATCAACTGCGTGGTATTAGAGCTAAGCAAATTATTACTGGAGTTAGGACAGATAAAGGAGAGGTGACATCTGACCAACAAGTGATTAATGATATTTTCAGGTCATTTTATTCCAAATTATATACCTCAGAATATACAACAAACTTAAAGGATTTGGAAATTTTTTTTTGATTCTATTGATATTCCTTCGATTTCTTCAGAATCTCGGCAAATTTTAGAAGGTCCCATCACAAAAGAAGAAATTCAGCTGGCAATATCATCCATGCAATCAGGAAAATCTCCAGGACCTGATGGGTTTTCCGCTGATTTTTTCAAAAAATTCTCTGACGGGACTTCCGGGAAGATGGCGGAGAGACATAACACTTAAACAAAGAGCTCTCCCTAGCCGGATTAAAAATCATCGGTAAATGGCCAACTCGACATAAACGGATCAATAAACTAAGGGATGAAAACACGAAGGAACCGGGCACAAGGACAAAAACAGGGTAAAATTGAAGAATTCCTCTCCAACAACGCAGGAAAAACCGCTGTACGCAAAGCCCAAAAAAACGAGATGTCTACAGCAGAGAAAATGGAGGACACCAGACTCGACAACATGAACACTGGCATCGCCAGTTTGGGTGAAGAGTTAAGAGAATTCAAGCGACAGCTACAACAGGATTTAGCGGCTCTTAAGGAGGAACTGAAAAAAGAAATTAAGGAGGAAATCATGGACCTCCGAAGAGAAATGGAGCGTAAATTAACGGAAAACATGGAGGAGCTGCGCTCCCAGCGGGCGTGTATGACAGAAGCGCAGACCCGAATTTCGGAACTAGAAGATTGGAAAAGCGAGGCAAACAAACAACTACAGACCCTGACGACGCAAACGCAGAGGATGCAGGAGAAAATAAACGACTTGGAGAGCAGATCCAGACGAAGCAATTCTTTGGAATTCCGGAGGGCATTGAAGGCAACTCGATGACAAAATTCATGGATCAGTTCTTAAAAAAAGAACTGGAAATACCCGGAGAAACGGATCTGCAGATTCAACGGGCGCACAGAACACCGGCACAGAACCCGAAAACAAACGCTATACCCAGGTCAGTTGTGGTAAACTTTGTGAAATATGACATAAAGGAAAGAATCCTGACGCAAGCATGGAAAAAAAAGATACGAATCGGCGACAAACAGGTATTTTTTGACCATGACTACCCGACAGAAATCGTGCAGCAGCGGAAGAAATATGCCAACATTAAAAAAACGCTGAAAGAGAAAAAAATTAGATTCCAAACGCCGCTAACGAAAATGAGGATTCATTGGGAGGAAGGCACAAGAACCTACAACACGGCCGAAGAGGCAGCGCGGGATATGATGGAGCGGGGCCTTGAGGTGAGCGTGCCGAAGGAGACGGCTGGAGCAGCGGCGGCCCTGAACGCACCACGACAGACGGAGTGGAGACGAGCGTACGGCGGAAGAAGGGGGAGAGACGTAGAGCAGCGGGCCCAGGACAAGCTACAAGGCTTTCAACTGAAAGCCTAGATCATAACAAAGATTAAGAAAGGCACAGAAGAAATGAAGGCCAAGAAGACAAGGTAAAAGAGAAACAGACGGCTAGGAGAGGTTTAAGTGATATTTGTTGGACATTTCTAGACTTATGACTATTACTTTGATAGTAATTAGAAGTCTAGGGAGGGCCCTTCACTCTGTGAAGACAAACCCCCCACCCACCAACAGGGACCAGTGGGCAGAAGAAAGGCCCAAAGTACGGAGGTCGAGATTTTTTAATGTGTTTTTATATAAATATGTGTTATTTTTGTTGTTAAAGGGGCTAGGAGCACAAGTTAAAAAAATGGAAAAACATGAATATGGGTAAAAATCTTAAGATAATGATACTAAACGTGAATGGTCTGAACTCACCTGTTAAAAGGGAAAGAATAATAAGAAAATTCAAGAAGGAAAAAGCTGAAATTATATTTATGCAAGAGACACATTTGAGCAAGGCAGAACATGTGAAACTAAAGAGATTTGGCTATAAGAACTCCTACTACAGTTCATTTAAGGGAGGAGCTAAAAGGGGGGTTATGATACTAATTTCAAACAAAATACAATTTGAAAGTGAACAGGAAATCCAGGATAAAGAAGGCAGGTATGTAATAATAAAGGGAAGAATAGATGGTATGCAGATCACATTAGTGAACATCTATGCCCCACCAGAAAGTGACAAGGGTTTTTTTCAACATCTGTTTGATCTCATAGCAACACACAGTGAAGGAGTCCTAATTTGTGGAGGAGACTTAAATGCTGTCATGGATCATGAAGTTGACACAACAAGTGTTAAGAAGACAAAAAAACATGTAACAAAGTTCATAAGAACCTCACTGGCAGAAATGGGTATGGTAGACATATGGAGGGACCTGCACCCACTCGAAAAAGACTATACACATTATTCAGCAGCCCATAAAGTACACTCTAGAATAGATTACTTCCTTATGAATGAAGGTGACAGACACAGGGTGAGAAATTGTTGGATTGGAGGGGCAGAAATATCAGATCATAATCCTATATACATGGAAATATATTTAAACAATAGAAAACGACAAACAACATGGAAACTTAACGTAGGACTGTTAAATGATGAGAAAATGAAAGAAAGAATAAAAATAAACATAAACGAATATATCCAAGAGAATGACAATGAAGAAGTGGACCCAACAATACTATGGGACGCACTAAAAGCCGTGTTAAGGGGTAAATTAATTGTTGAAACAGGAAAAGCAAATAAGACTAAACTGGAAGCGTATGAACAAAGAAGTGAGAGACTGAGGGAATTAGAACGTAAACATCAAAGCACAAATGATCCAAAAATATATCAAGAAATTAAAGAAGAAAAAACAAAGATAAAAGAAACACAAATGGATGAAATTGAAAGGAAAAATAGATATCTAAAGCAAAAATATTATGAAACGGGGCCAAAAGCCACAAAACTACTGGCAAAACGGTTAAGAAAACAACAAACAATGAATAATGTATACAAGATTAAAGACCCCACCACAAATAAAACCACAGTTAACCCAGAAAACATCGAAGAAATTTTCCATAATTTCTACCAAGAACTATACTCGCAACCTGAAGAAACAAATACTAAAGATATCAAAAAATTTCTAGACACATTGGACTTGCCATCAATAGGAAATCAACAACATGAAAAACTAACAGCAGAAATAACAACACAAGAGATCAGAGATGTGATTAAGTCACTTAAAAATGGTAAATCACCAGGTAGTGATGGATACCCCTCTGAGTTTTATAAACTGTTTATAGAAGAACTCACACCACAACTCCTAAAGTCATTTAATTGGACGCTGAACAACAACAAAATACCTCCATCTTGGAACGAAGCAATCATTTCAGTTATTTTAAAACCAGGGAAAGATAAAGAACAATGCGGAAACTATAGACCAATCTCTTTATTAAATGTAGATTATAAAATATACACAACAATTATATGTAAACGAATAAAGACATTCTTGACGGAATTGATAGAAGATGATCAAACTGGATTCATAGAGGGACGCCAAACACATGACAATATCAGGAGAACAATACATATAATTAACCAAATACATAAAGAAAAGAAAAGCGCAGTAATAATGAGTTTAGACGCAGAAAAAGCATTTGACAGGGTTAACTGGAAATTCCTATATAGTGTACTGGAGCGCTTTGGATTTAACGAAAAATCAGTACAATGCATAAGGACGCTATATCAAGAACCTGTGGCAAGAATCAAGATAAACGGTAGCTTAACAGACAAAGTAAATATACAAAGATCAACTAGGCAGGGATGCTGCTTATCGCCCACCTTGTTTGCTCTGTTCATAGAACCATTGGCTCAAGCGATACGACAAAATAAGAAATTAAAAGGTGTAACAATAAAGGGGGCGGAACACAAGATTGGGCTATTTGCAGACGATATTATAGTTTACCTCGAACAACCAGATAAATCAATAATGGAAATGATGAACTTGATAGAAAATTTTGGAAAATTATCAGGATACAAGATAAACATAACAAAAACACAAATACTGACATTCCACTATAACCCTCTAAACCAGATAACTGATAAGATCAAACTAAACTGGAAGCAAAAAGAAATAAAATACCTTGGAGTGAACATACCTAAAGACCTAAGCAAAATATATAAAGCAAACTATGATAGGTTGGAACAAGAAATAAAAAAAGATATTGATAGATGGTCAATCTTAAATATGGATCTGAATTCAAAAATTGAGACAGTCAAAATCAGCATACAACCTAGATTACTTTACCTCTTCCAGGCTATACCAACAGAGATTCCAGATGCCCAATTCTCAAAGTGGGACAGGATGATATCGAGATTTGTTTGGGGAGGTAAAAAACCAAGAGTGAAATATAAAACCCTCCAATTACCAAAAGAGAAAGGAGGCATGGGCCTACCGAGTCTAAAGGAATATTACTACTCAGCACAAATAAGATATATCATATGTTGGTGCGACGAGGGATATGAGGCAAAATGGAAAGAAATGGAAAAGGAAATTGAGGGACTCCCAGTACAAAGCATAATAGGAGATAAAGATGCATATAAGCAAATCAAACAAATAGACCCAATCACTAAATTTACTTTAGAACTGTGGTATAAAATAGTACAAAAATATAATATAAGGGAAGACATAAAACTATTGAAATGGGTAGCATTTGACAGTCAGTTTGAACCGGCAAAACAAGATAGGGGATACAAAAATCTGGTGAACAAGGGAATCACAGCATGGGGCAATATCGGAAAAAAAGATCTCGGGAGCTTTGTAAATATCAGGAGAAAATTTAAATTAGAAAGATCGGAATTTTTCAGATATCTGCAGATGAGAGATTACTATATGAAGAAGATTAGGCATAACCTCCAAACAGATGTGAACGAGATTATACAACTTATTTTAAGCTCATATGCAGGAAATAAAATAAGAATTATTTCAAAACTATATCAGAAACTTATGACAATCATACAAGTAACTATATAAAGGAGAAATGGGAGAAAGAGCTCAATTTAAACATAACAGAAGAAAGCTGGCAGGAAATATGGAAAACACAACACACATCAACAAATTCAAGGACATGGAGGGAATTTGGATGGAAAAACCTGATTCGCTTTTTCATTACACCACAGATTCAAGGAAAATATACAAATACCCAATCTTTATGCTGGAGGGGATGTGGGGCTCAAAATGCAGACCACTCACATATGTTTTGGAAATGCTACAAAATATCATCATTTTGGAAATCTATGCATGTGACAATACAGAGGATATTAGGATATAATATACCAATGAACTGTAACCTGATGTACTTATGTGATCTTAAAAGAGACAATGTTATACAGGCTGAGGACAGATATCTAGTTAAAATCTTGTTGATTGCATGTAAAAAAACTATCACAAAAAAATGGCGATCAGAAGTTCTTCCTGACCAAGAACAATGGACTGACATTGTTGAGGACATACGTATGATGGAAAAACTAACATATCGACGAAGAATGCAAGAAGGAATATGGGAGAAAAAATGGCGGAAATGGACACACTACAAAGTGCAACAACGAGGCAGAAATTGAAAGAATAACCAAAGACACTGAAAAAACCAGAAGAATTAAGAGATGGAAACTAAAAACTTGATGCTCCAACATTTGTCCCCCCCCCCCTTTTATTTTTTATTTTTTTTATTTTATTTTTTTTTTATTTTTCCCTACCCTAACCCCTTTGTTTTTTAAATGTAGAATGTGATCTGAATGCATTATATATGATGAAAAATGAATAAAAATCTAAGTTACAAAAAAAAAAAATTCTCTGACGACCTCGCCCCTTTCCTTTGTCAAGTTTTTACAGAGTCGCTTGACTCCGGTACACTTCCTCCTTCATGTTATCAGGCCTGTATCACTGTGTTGCTTAAAAAAGATAAGGATCCTGTTGATTGTGCTTCTTACAGGCCTATTTCCTTGTTAAATACCGATGTTAAAATTTTGTCAAAGTTGTTAGCTTTAAGGTTGGAAAAGATTCTTCCTTTTATAATTTCACAGGACCAAACCGGTTTCATTAAAAATCGCCATTCTTTTTTTAACTTGCGGCGGTTGTTTAATATTATTTATACTCCTCACCACAACATACCTGAATGTCTTATTAGTTTGGACGCTGAAAAGGCATTCGATAGGGTTGAGTGGGAGTATTTGTTTTTTACTTTGGAGAGGTTCGGTTTTGGTCCTTCCTTCTGTTCCTGGATTAAACTTCTCTATGCTAGTCCTTTAGCTTCAGTGTTAACTAATTGTCGCTATTCTGACTATTTTAGACTTTACCGTGGTACGAGGCAAGGCTGTCCTTTGAGCCCGTTGCTCTTTGCCTTGGCAGTTGAGCCGTTAGCTATTGCAATCCGCGGGAGCCGGGACTTTCTAGGCATTCGTAGGGGTGGCATTGAGCATAGGGTTTCACTCTATGCTGATGATCTTTTACTATTTCTCTCCAACCCACTTACTTCATTACCCGCTATACTCAACATTTTGGATAGTTTTAGTAGGTTTTCTGGTTATAAAATTAATCTTGATAAGAGTGAACTGTTTCTGATTAATGAAAAGATTCAAGTTCAGGATTTTGAAAATTTTCCTTTCAAGGTTGTTATTGATCATTTTAATTATCTTGGGATATGTGTCACTAAACAATTTAATTACTTGTTTAAAAATAATTTTCTCCCCTTACTTGACCAGTGCAAGCTAATACTTTCCAAATGGTCCCCATTATCTTTGTCCTTAATTGGCAGAATCAATTCTGTAAAAATGATGTTACTTCCAAAGTTTTTATATTTGTTTCAGTGTCTCCCCATTTTTATTCCTAAATCCTTTTTTAAGTCTTTGGACTCTCTGATTACCTCATTTATTTGGAATGGTAAACATCCGAGATTGAGGAAAGTTTTTCTTCAACGACCCAAATCAGTGGGTGGCATGGCTCTGCCTAACTTTCAATATTACTACTGGGCAGCAAATATCAGGTGCATGTTATATTGGAAACATTTTTATCTGGAACCCAAATCACCTATTTGGATCCTTATGGAGTCACATGTGGACAATCAAACCTCCTTACCGGCAATTTTAGGTTCACCACTTCCCCTTGCTTTGTCTACACTGGGCAATAATAAAGTAGTTCGTCAGTCTCTTAGAATTTGGTCTCAATTCAGGAAAAACTTCGGTCTTCAGTTTTTCTCCATTAGAAGTCCAATTGCCGCAAATCATTTATTTACCCCATAAACTATTGATAGCACATTTCATATATGGCACAGAAAAGGTTTAAAATCTTTTGCGGATTTATATTTTGATGGTCAATTTGCAAGTTTTTCTCAACTTTCCACTAAATTTGATATCACTTCTACACATTTTTTCCGCTTCCTCCAGGCCAGACATTATGTGCAAACCATGACAAAACAATTCCCTCAAAAACCTTCTGATAATCCTCTAGATGATTTTTTATTAGTTAAACCAACTTCTAAGGGGGTAATGTCAGTTTTATATAATTTAATTTCAAATTTACAATCTTCTTCTCTGGCCGCTATCAAACTGAATTGGGAACAAGATCTTAATTTTACTTTTACTGATGAACTGTGGGACTCTATTCTTGGCCAGGTTCACACTGTATCAATGTGTGCTCGTCACGCTCTTATTCAATTTAAGATTGTACACCGGATGCACCTGTCCAAGGTTAAGTTAGCACGTATTTACTCGGATATAGACCCAACTTGTGAAAAGTGTGGTAGCGCTCTTGGCACTTTGCTTCACATGTATTGGTCCTGCCCTGCATTGATGAATTTTTGGCATTCTGTTTTTATTACTATGTCTGAAGTCCTGCAATATCAAATTAAACCTGATCTACTATGCGCCATTTTTGGTGTGGCTCCAGAACTTGTCTTGCCAAATTCCAAATTAAAAGTATTCAAATTTTCATTATTATTGGCCAGACGTGCTGTATTACTGAAGTGGAAAGACTCTTCGCCCCCTTCACATGTACAGTGGATAAAAGATATAATGTCCTGTTTGGATTTAGAAAAAATCAGATATACAGTTTGTGGCTCTGAAAACAAATTCTATAAATTATGGCGCCCGTTTCTTGATTTCTTTGAAAGATCCACGATTATAGTTTCTGAGTAGCTCATATCCCCTTTACCCCACCCCCACTTCACACACACAATTTTTCTTTGTATTTTTTTTTTTTAATTATTGTTTATTTAAAGGTTTTTGTGTTTTGAAGTATTTACATTTGTTAGCTTTAAATTCTAGTTTTTCACTGTTTGGTTAAAACAAAAATGAAAATTTCTAATACTTTGTATTGTATTGATACTTCAATTAATAATAATAAAAAGACCTTTGAAAGAAAGAAAGAAGAAAGCGCTAATGCTGTCAGGATGAGGTCCGCCACGGGATCACCCAGATGTTTGTGGGTCCACCAAGCATTGTTACACATGTGGACAAAATTGTTGGTACCCCTCTGTTAATGAAAGAAAAACCCACAATAATCACAGAAATAACTTGAATCTGACAAAAGTGGTAATAAATAAAAAGTCTATGAAAATTAACCAATGAAAATCAGACAATGCTTTTGAATTGTGGTTCAACAGAATTATTTTAAAAAACAAACTCATGAAACAGGCCTGGACAAAAGTGATGGTACCCTTAACTTAATATTTTGTTGCACAACCTTTTGAGCCAATCACTGCAATCAAATGATTTCTGTAACTGTCAATGAGACTTCTGCACCTCTCAGCAGGTATTTTGGCCCACTCCTCATGAGCAAACTGCTCCAGTTGTCTCTGGTTTGAAGGGTGCCTTCTCCAGACGGCATGTTTCAGCTCCTTCCACAGATGTTCAATAGGATTTAGATCAGGGCTCATAGAAGGCCACTTCAGAATAGTCCAATGTTTGGCTCTTAGCCATTCTTGGGTGTTGTTAGCTGTGTGTTTTGGGTCATTATCCTGTTGCAAGACCCATGACCTGCGACTGAGACCAAGCTGTCTGACACTGGGCAGCACATTTCTCTCTAGAATACCTTGATAGTCTTGAGATTTCATTGTACCCTGCACACATTCAAGACACCCTGGTGCATGGTGGAACTGTAGGGGGTAACAGTGCTGTTGCTGATTGACACAGGAGCAGTGAGGCCCGTGTTGAATTGGCAAACTGTGAGGAATTTTTTCAGTGAAAAGTCACAAATTCATGTGAATAAATTGCAAATTTACAAGGAAAAATGAGCAAATTCCTGTTGAAAAGGTTACAAATTTATAAGATAAAGTTTTGCTTGATGAGGCAGAAACCCTAAAACCTGCATGACTGACATCTACAGTCCTGTGGGAGCTCAGCTTAAGGCTTGCAGCTGTAGCGGCTCCATGCTGATTTTTTCTGCTGCTGGTTCCATGTCCTCATCAGATGTTGCCGCTCCCATCTGGACTGTCTGTGTTTCTGTCCTGTAATGATTTGTGTGTTTCTACAGCTCAGAAGTGTAAAGTTCAGGGGTGTGGAGAGCAGGAGAACGTCCATCAGCGCGGCCTGAACAGTGCTTACTGCTCCACTCTGAAAGGTAAGGCAGCACCGCCTCCATCAGCTCTTCAGTCTGTCAGACTCAGGCAGCAGCTGTCAGTGCAGCAGCAGTTTCAGAAGCTGCTGCTGGAGCCTGAACTGCTCCTCATAGACAGATCACTGTGGAGGAGGGCAGCAGCTGTGCTGATGCAGCCAAACACCGTCATCACAAGAGCAAGAAGCCGCTCATCACCCACAGCTGTTACGTTTTGACGGGGGGGGGGGGGGCACATATTTATCATGACGTCGCTGTCCGGCACAAAACTCATATCTCCAAATTTAGTCGCTTTTATTTTCTACATTTACAAACATCCAGATGAATGTTGGAAATTTAGAAAAAATTGAACGTTTGAGAAAAAATGTTGAATTTGCAAGAGGAAAAAAGTTGAAAAATTATGAGGAAAATTTTGAAAATTTACATGAAAAAAGTTGCAAATTTTACAGATTTTTTTTTAATTTGCAAGAGAAAAATCACAGTTATGAGAAAAAAGTTGTAAATTTACAATGAAAAAAATTACAGGAGGTGGCAAGTCTAGAAAAAGTTGCAAATTTTAGGAGAAAAATGTCAATTTGCAAGAGAAGAATCACAAATTTATGAGAAAAAAATTTAAATTTATGAGAATGCGGTTGTAAATTTGTAAAGAAAAAGTTTGAAAATTTGCATGAAAAAAATTGCAAATATCGAAAGTGTAAATTTGCAAGAAAAACATCAAATTTATGAGAAAAAAATTTAAATTTATGAGGAAGCGGTTGCAAATTTTTAGGAAAAAGTTTGGAATTTAATATGAAAAAATTGCAAATGTTATAGAAAGTGTAAATTTGCAAGAAAAGCATCACAAATTTCTGAAACAAAATTTGCAAATTTATGTATTTTTTTCTTTTTTTGCATTTCTGCTTAGAATTGGTGGTTCAAAGTCGTTTTATTGAGATTTTTTAAACAGGATATAAAAAGGTTTCTGATGGTACTGGGGAACAATTCTCTCTTTTTCCACTAGAGGGGGCAATGTCCCCTCTGCCCCCTGATTTACACCTATAAACCTTTAATGCTTCCTGGCTGGATGTCCGTCTGTCCTTGGACTGCAGCCGCGTAAAACTCCCTCTGTGTGTTCAGGGATGGTGTCGGACATGAAGGTGTTCCCCACCAAGGACAGCTGGGTGTGTCTGTCCCGTAAACCCATGATCGGCGACAGCAGAGAGCTGGAGAAGATCTTCAAGCCTCACCAGCAGGTCTGCCTGTTGAACCTTCCTCCAGCAAAGAAGACGAGGAACTTTGGTGCGCTGCTTCTTTCACGTGGCTCTTTAGCTGTCTGAGTGATTCTGGTTTAACCGTTTCATTTTGCCGCAGGAGAGCGAGTCACCTTCAGCGAGGAGGACAGGCGTCTGTTCCTGGAGATCTGTGGTGTCCGTCTGCTCTCTGACTGTGTCAAGTCTGAACCTCTGACGGAGAACCTGAGGCCCTGTCCCTCCATGCAGGCCATGGTGTGCTGGGTCGTCCCCTACATTCAGAGGTTCCTCTATCGCCACGACGAGCTGAGTGAAGTCTACGTGAAGCTGAAGGAGGACGGCATAGCAGAGAAGATCAAGCGCCTCTCCTTTGGACAGGTCAGAGCATCATTGAATTTCTTTGGTCATCTTCATCCAGCAGAAACGTTAAACTGCAGCATAGATGGATAGAACGTGTCTGTGCTTGGTTGCAGGTTGGTAAACTGTACATCCGCTACCAGCTGGATGTCGGCGAGGATCCCGTGATAGAGCTGCAGGACGTCATCTGCCTGCTGAAGGATGAGAAGGAGCTGTACATCCAGAAGGATCACCTGTCAGAAGACCTGGACATCTGCAGGTTGGTGTTTGGGACGTGAAGGTGGTCTATATGAGCTCAGGAAAAGATTACTCAGTGATTCACTCAGCCGTTCACTTCCCCGGCGCTCCCTGAGACACGGGTTGAAGAGAGATCAGGCCTGTCACTCTTGGCCCCGACGTGCTGTGTGGCCCGAGACTTCCACCTGCCTCGGTCACCTCAAACTAATCTGAGGCGACAGCTCGACTGCGTGAAGCTGAAGCTACGTCGGGGCGGGCGGGATTTTAACTAAAGGGGAAAAACCAACAATTTTTGGATGTGAATTAATTCTCTTGGCCTGATTGTTTATTTAAACACACACTTGCTTTTCTTCGGCAAAGAGTTGCTTCCTCCTCAGCGCTTCCTGGTTTCCATTCACACGTGTGCATTTGAACACTAACTCTGCTTTCTCCAATCTTCCAGCAGCAGAGTGTGACTTCATTAAACTCCGGGTCTTAATTGATTTTAAACATTTTATGTTAGAATGTGAGAACGCCATTGTAGGCTATTTTCAGCTGATTACGTCCTAGTTCAAAAGATTCAGAAGAACCTCACACCTCAGTGCCTTCACCTTTGACCTTAGTGCTCTGAAATGAGGTCAAAACACAGAAATGAGTAACTCACCCAAGAACTAGAAGATCAAGGCGGTCCAAAGATGTTGTGCCCGTATTCTCACCTGTAATTCATGTAAAACCATAAGCTTGTCACCGTGTGTTCACTCTCTCAACAGGGGTAATGGGGCAAGCGGAGAATTTCTGTAAAACTGTTAAAAGGACTTTTCTCGGCCACCAACGAATGCAAAGAATATTGTAACAAATTCCTCACCCGAGACACTAGAGATCTCTGATCCGACCTGGGGAGCGGAGCCGACCCGTTACCCCTGAGCCTGACAGAGTTTTCAAGGTCTCAGTGGTTGATAGGATACGGACGTTCTCTGGAGTGCAGTAAGATCAGAAACATTTGTGAATGAGTGGCTAAACTGTTAGCTTCTGCTTACAGCCTTGGATAAAACTCGAATAAAACTTTAGATTAAAATAACATCTAAGAATGAAAGATACGGTCAGGCATTGTTGGATGAATTCCAGTGGGGGTGAATGAAGTTTATAGAAGAAAGCGATCAATACTGAGGGACAGCTAAGCTAACACCAGGCGGTGTATCAGCCAGCTCCCTGATGAGGCAAGCTATATCGGTTTATAATGATTCCCTGTGACTGCTGAGTGTGCTAATGCTAATGGTTCAGTATTGCATCAAGGTGAAAATATAATAACATAAACCAGAATGACGTGAGGTATATTATCAACGTGTAAGGCAGGGGGTGACAGGATTGATATCTGAAGAAAATAGCAAACCATGCTAGGCTAGTACCGCTGTTAGCTCAGGAGCTAACACCTTTAGCTCCACGTCCATCTACATGACAGACAGCTAAGCTGGCCAATAAGAGAGCAGTGGAAGGGTTTTGTTACAGATTTTGTTATTGTCTCCTGTAATCATAAATGAAATCACACCCAGTACTTTTCCCATGAGACAGCGAGGATCCAACGCAGCTTTGACCACAACATTTAGAAGCCAACTGATGACTCACTGTTCTCAGAACAATGCTGATTCTGTTTGGTCTGTAGAGAGGATGCAATGGTACAGAATTCTTGGCAGTTACAGGACAGTTACCATAGCAACACAGCACTGAGTGGCAATCACATGTGACAGCTTTATTTTGTATGCAGCAAAGCAACAAATTCACAAAATATTCAGTCACAGCAGTGTACAGAGTGCTTTTTTACGTGACGTGTTAATACCAGCCTGTTTACTTAACTGTAGTGATGTGTAGGTAAAGACCAAGAAGCACATGGCCAGTGCAGAACTGAGTCACAGCCTTTAATTATGCATTTATTTAATTTTTTGCCAATTAATACAAGCTAGAATGATAAGATTGGCTGTCCACAATGCCAGCAGGTACTCTGTGTACTGCTGTGATTGAATGCTGTGTGTATTTTTTGTGTTTTATTGTGCATATGTCCTAATGCTGCCACTCAGTGTTTTTTAACTGTGATAAGTTCTGTTCGGTGATGTCATATGTTTACCCTGTATTGTATTAAAACTCTGTGCTGTTGTGAGTCTTGGAATCGTCTTGTGGTACTGCCTACGTCTGGGACACATTTTCCCCTTCTTGGCCAAGATGTAAAATATCCAGAAAAGGCATCTTTGACTCTGCACTCTTAGTTATTAACCAGATCAACAAGGGACATTTGTGGACCACAAGAGTTTCCAGGACGATGCTGGGCTGGATTTACCCTTCCATATTTGACGTGCAAGAAAATTCCCACAAGACTCCAAACAGTTTCTTGGAGAGAAAAACAAGATAAAGGCTGTGTGTTGTTTTTTTAAGAGAAGTGAGCATTTTCATGTTTTTTTTTCCAACAGTCATGTGACCAACAGACACTTCAGAAGATTAAAACCTACAGAAACTCAATTTTTCAGTGAACAGGACCTTTAAGGAAACCACACTCCTGTCCTGGTGGTCAGGAGTGTAGTTTCAGCGGTGGATGGGATGTGAGCGTAGGAGCGCTGGTGTGTGTCGTTGCGGAGATACTACCAGGCAGGCGGCTATTTGTTGACGGGGCTCAGCAGAGATTTTACCCAGGCAGACGACGGTAGGCGGCAGTGCCCAGCGGAGGACTTACCGTGACCCCTGTGGAGCTCGGTGGCAGCGGCGGTGTGCGACGAGACTCGGTTGGAGGAGCGGAACAGGAGCTCGGTTTCAGCGGCCATGAGCAACGAGACCAGCAGCGGAAGGGGCTAGTTGGCTAGCTGAGGCCCAGCTGGATTCGAGGACGATCGGATCGGATACTGGCGACATAAGCAGAATTTATTTTACTATCCACAGATTTTTCTTTTTCCTTTTCTTTCCAAGAAAGACTGAAGATGGCTGCCACCGGATTAAAAAGTGGGCTGATGGGCATCACTCCTAAGCCTTCTCTGCTTATCTACTTCCTCTTCGGTTTGTCTTTGTGTGTCTGGACCTGCTACAAGAAGGATTTTCCGGCAAACTCAACTAAAGGTGAAGTTAAAAAGTTTTATTTATATGGATTTGGACATGGACATCTCACCCTGTACTCTATGTGGTCTTTAAAAGCCCTGAGAAAAAGCTTTCAAAATAAGGCAAACATGGCTGTTAAGCAAAAATCACAATATGGCAGAGGGTATGCAGTTAAAGTACTGTTATTTCTGCTACTTCTGGCAGGAGATATTCACCTTAACCCTGGACCTGCCACTATTAAACAGCAGACCACTGGGTTAGCACAAAACCGAGCTGTACAAAAGCAAAAACAACATTTATTTTTCCAAACTGTTAATCATGCATGAGTTCTTTGGGACACCAAGGCTAAACCAAAGGGGATCCTCGGCGGACATTTAAACATACGGAGCATAATCCCCAAAAGAGATGAGATTTCGGTGTTGCTGTTGGACTCAAATCTGGACTACCTTTGTCTCTCAGAAAGCTGGCTACACAGGAACATAGACACTAATATGATCGATATTGTGGGCTATCAGTGTTTTAGAAAAGACAGGCAGGTAGGGAGGGGAGGAGGTGTTTTAATTTACATCAAAGAGAAATTTAAATGTCAACTGGTTGATTTGAATACTTCACTTGAATGTTTAGCTGTTAATGTATGTCTCTCTCCGGTAATGAATTTCAACATTGCAGTAGTGTACAACCCACCGTCACACAATTCTTCCTTTTATAATGATTTAAGTGATCTGGTTAAACAACTTGAGAAGAACAGAGAAACAATAATTCATGGTGACGTTAATGTAGGATGAAGAGCCTATAAAATTATTTGTCATAAGGTACAGGAATTATTTATTTTATTTAATAGTGGGTGTGAAAGGGGGCGGAGCTGAACCATCACTTCTACACCCGCTAAATTAAATAAAAGCACTCGTAAAAGGGGCACCAGTCCTAACGGACAATAAGATTAACTTTAATTTTAATTAATTTTGTACCTTAAATTACTTAATGAATCAGTCTCAAAGTTTCAGTGAGTTTTTGTCCTGCCGTGATTAGGAAACCTGTATATGCGAAAGGAAAACGCTTCAACTGCTCTTATTCACTCATTTATTAAAATCATTCAGGTTACATGGCATGGCGTTCAAATGATGAATAAACAGATTCAGATGATGACAGCGTAAAATATCACATCAACTGATATTGGGTTCCTGAACATAAAATCCAGCATTACACCTCTGTAGAACCAAGGAGAAATAGACTTATGTTTCAACAGTAAATGATGCTGGAATGTTTTAACAAAACATCGCAATTTTATGGGGAAAATTCATAAGCTAATTATCTAAAAATGACTCCTGAATTACTTCCGGTTATGGCTGCCACGTAGGACGGACGTGTCTCGCTCTGCTCTGCTCCTGGAGAAAAAAAATCGGCAAATAACTCTCTCATTTGGGACAGAACGTATCCCAGCATTTGGGCGAGGATATGTCGGCGAAGCCTAAGGCTGGAAAACCAGGAAAAGGAAAAAGCGAGCCGCCGAAACAGTCCAAATTAACGGACTTTCAGGTCTGTGACGCAGCAAACAAAACTCCATATATGGCGGAGGAGGCTGGCGGCGGTGCGATGTTTGCGGGGAATGGCGCAGATGCGCTGATGGCTGCCATGAGTTCAATGAGAGCGGACTTTTCCTCTAGATTTGATGGGATTATGGCAGCGTTGGAAGGAATAAGAAAGGAATTGGGTGACTGTGTAGAACGAACGGCGCAGATGGAGCTCCGTCTCGCTAGTGCTGAAGATGACGTCACCCGTCTTCAATTAAAGGTGCGCACTTTGGAAAAAAAAAATAAATCTCTGGAAGATAATATTTTGGATTTGGAATCTCGGTCGAGACAGAATAATTTGAGGCTGGTGGGTCTTCCAGAGGAATCAGAAGGTCGGGACGTATGTTCCTTTCTGGAAAAGTGGATTCCGGAGGTGCTGGGCAGCGAGGAGTTGCAATCAGCAGTGGTTCTGGAAAAAGCACATCGTATTGGCCCACGGAGAGATAAGGGACCGCCGAGGACCTTAATTATGAAGTTTCTTAGCAACAGAGACAGGATGAAGATCTTCAACGCTGCACGTGCTAAAGGAGAGATTAAACACCAGGACCAGCAGGTGCGGTTCTACCCAGATTTGGCCACAGGAATCCAGCAATTGAGGAAGCAGTTTGATCCCATACGTAAGGAGCTGCGCAACCTTGGGATTCGTCATGGTGTAATCTATCCTGCGAGACTGCTGACCACGTATGAGGGCAGAACCCACATTTTCAAGACCCCAGAGGAGGCGCAGGAGTTCATCAAGAAGATCAAAGAAGAAGAAGAGACTGGTGGGAGCTAAGCATGAACAAAATATAAGGTAGAATAATTAAGCATTTGCACAGGCATCTGACTGACTTGAAGTAAATAGTAAGTTTACAAAATATAGATTGTATTATATATTAAAAAAACAAAACAAAAACAAAACAAACAAAAAAAAACTATGATGTACAAAGTTGTTAAAAATTTTGGAGTTAAGTTGGAAAACTACAGAAGAGAGTTAATGTTACGTCATTAAAAGCAGTAGAGTTGGGGTGATTGGGAGGATGAAGAAGGAGTGGCTTAGGCTGTTCCCCGTGGGTGTGGAACGGTCGATGGCTATATCGGGAGACAGAATTTTTCTTTTGATTTTGGGGGGTTTCCCACAAGTGTGGGAAGGGGAAATTTGTTTGTGTGTAGTTTGTAGGATGAATGTTCAACCACTCATGTTTTTGCTTCTCTGTATGAGCATGTTTACACTACAAGGTAATCCTAAACTCTCTATTGATCATGGACCAAAGTGTTAATCTTAATTTAACTTCATGGAATTGCAGAGGTCTACAAAATTTAAAAAAACTTAAATAAGTTATGAATAAAATAAAGGACATGGGTTCAAGAATTGTGTTTTTACAAGAAACTCATCTGATAGAGGAGGATGTTAAAAGAATTAGGAGTAGATGGCAGGGAAGTGTATTCACCTCTTCATTTTCATCCCGAGCCAGGGGAGTTATGACTCTCATACATAAATCAGTTCCTTTTCAGGTGAAAAATGTAATTGGAGACAAATTTGGAAGATATGTAATCATTCAAGGTTCTTTGCTATTAGAAAATATAAATCTTGTGAACTTATATGGTCCCAATATAGATGATCAGAAGTTCTTTGCTAATTTATTTCTCATCTTATCATCACTTACAGGGCAACATATAATAGCAGGGGATTTTAATTGTACATTGAATCCAGGTGTGGATAGATCAACAGGACTGGATTGTACGCACATTGGATGTAGGATGACTATTAATCATTTTATGAAAGAATTGAGATTGTTAGATATATGGAGAGAAATGAAACCACAAGTTAAAGCCTATTCTTGTTATTCCAGTACCTACAAGACATTCTCACGTATTGATTATTTTTTGATTTCCACAGAATTAAGGTCCAAGATTCAAAACTGCTTTTATGATAACATCGTGATTTCTGATCATGCACCCTGTTGTCTAATATATGTAGATAAAAAATTGACAAAGGAATCAGGTAGATGGCAATTTCAGCATAAATGGCTTCAGGATGAGGAATTTGTCAAGTATATAGAAAAACAGATAGACGAGTTCTTTGACATCAATACTACACAAACATCAGCATGTGTAAAGTGGGAGGCTTTCAAAGCTTTTATTAGGGGACATATTATTAGTTATACAGGATCAAAATCTAAGAAGACTCGAGAGGAGAGAGCTAAATTGGAACATAAAATAAAAAGTCTTCAGGAAAAAGTGTATGCAGGAAGTGACCCAAGGTTGGAGAATGAATTACTGATTTTGAGAGCTGAATACGACAAAAAATCAGCGAATAGAGCTGCCTCGAGTCTTCTAAGATTGAAACAATCTTTTTATGAACAAGGTGAAAAATCAGGAAAATTATTAGCATGGCAGATTAAACAATTGGAAATTAAAACACCAATTACCAGTATTATAAGTAATGGACAGGTAGTTATAGATCCTTTAGAAATTAATAGAGCCTTTAGAGATTACTATGAAAAATTATATGATACCAACAATGAACCTGATTTAACAAAACTAAATGGGTTTTTGAACGAACTATCTATACCGTGTATTCCAAATGAAAACAGGGAGATACTGGAGTCTAAAATTAGTCAAGAAGAAGTTGGGCTAGCCATTGATAATATGAAATCAGGAAAAAGTGCAGGACCAGATGGTCTTCCAGTCGACCTTTATAAAAAATTTAAGAATAAATTAATAAAACCTTTTTTGGAAATGGTTTTAGAAGCATTTCAAAATAATAATTTACCATCATACATAAATAATGCCTTAATTATACTGCTGCCAAAACCAGGTAAGCCCTCTAATAAATGTGAAAATATGAAACCAATAAGCCTATTAAACGCCGACCTTAAGATAATCTGTAAAATTTTAGCAAGACGATTACAAGAAATTTTACCAAATATTATTAATCGAGATCAGAATGGCTTTATAAAGGGTAGACAAGGCTTCCATAATGTAAGAAGACTATTTAATATTATTTATTTTAATAAAGAAGCACCGGATACAGCTCTCCTATCATTGGACGCCGAAAAGGCCTTTGATAGAGTTGAATGGCCCTTTCTTTTTGAAGTCCTACAAAGGTTTGGACTTGGAAATAATTTCATAAAATGGGTTCAAATAATATACAATAATGCTACAGCAGAAATCCTAACAAATAACAATATTTCAAAACCAATAAAAATCAATAGAGGATGTCGACAAGGCTGTCCACTTTCACCTTTACTGTTTACTATGGCAATTGAACCTTTAGCGATAGCGATACGTTTACATTCACAAATATATGGAATTAAAGTTGGACCAACAGAACATAAAATCTCCCTGTACGCCGATGATATAATTTTGTTTATGTCGAATCTAAAAAAATCAATTCCAACCTTGTTGAATTTAATAAAGAATTTTGGGGAAATATCAGGATATAAAATAAATAAAACTAAATCTTCAATATTAATGCTAAATGAGACCCAGAGAAATTACCCAGCCCCTGAGGTAAATCAATTCAATGTTGTAAATCAGTTTAAATATTTAGGAATCCAAATTATGCCTAAGCTAGAATCAGTCGCCAGTGTCAACTATGAAGCCTTAATGTCAGATATCAATGAGTTAACTCAGAGATGGATGTCACTACCAATGTCGATGATCGGGAGAATCAATATACTTAAAAGTAATATTTTACCTAAAATACTTTATTTATTTCAATACATTCCCTTATCACCACCTTTAGATCTATTCTCAAGAATAAAAAAAAAGTTAGTGGAATTTATATGGAACAACAGGAGGGCTAGATTACGTTTGTCTTTATTATATTTACCATTTGATCGTGGAGGTCTGAAATGTCCAAATTTTATGTTGTATTATTGGTCGGCACAACTGAGGTCTATGACATATTATTTTTCATCAAATGATCTCCCTCACTGGACTGAAATGGAATCATACAATTTACCTTTACCTCTTCCCATATTCATATACTCAGATTCGGCAAAAAAATTACAAAAACAAGTTAAAAATCCATTTGTAAAGCATATGATCAAAATATGGTGTGAAGCTAAAAACTATTTAAAAGAACCACAGTTATTGTCACAATTTAGTCCAATATGGGGTAATCAATATTTTAAACCAGGGAGAGCGGACGCTGTATTTAAAGTATGGAATTTAAAAGGGATACAAAAGATTCAGGATTTATATTTGCCATGTGCAGACAACATAATGTCTTTTGAAGAGCTGAGGATCAAATTTAATCTCAATAGAACACATTTTTTTAAATATCTTCAACTTAGAAACTTTATTCGATCAAATCAAAATAAAGCTCTCACTCGACCTATTTATTCATCCTTGGAAAAAATGATGATGAAAGATAGTAAAAGAAAGGGTATTATTTCAGAGTTTTATAACTCATTGACACTATCTTCAAGTGAAAATTCACTGAAAAGATTAAACTACTGGAAAGAAGATCTGCAAATTGAAATTTCAGAGGAACAATGGGAATTGGCTTGTACAGAAGCTCAAACCAAATCAATAAATGCACGCCTTAAATTGATACATTTCAAATGGTTAATGCGGATGTATGTTACACCGGAGGAGTTAAATAGATATAACAAAAATATACCAGATACATGCACAAAATGCATGGAAAGTAAAGGAACCCTATTTCATTGTTTATGGGAATGTAGATTAATAAGAATGTTTTGGGAAGAGGTGAGGGTAACAATTGAAAAAATAATCTCAAAACAAATCATATTGAATCCTAAACTGGTTTTGTTGGGTCTGTACCCAGAAAAGCATAATTTCAATAAAAGTGAAAGAACATTCATAGACCTCAGTTTGCTTAATGCCAAAAAATGTATTGCACTATTATGGAAAAAGACTCATAGACCAGATGTGACTCAGTGGTTAAGACAGATGTTAACAAACCTTCCATTAGAAAGAATAACATATATACTGAAATCAAAGGAAATTGTGTTTGAGAATATATGGAGACCTTTTATTGATTATGTAAAAAATTTAAACATAACTCTTGAAGAAGAAGGTGAATGATGTGTGTGGACCTTGTAAATTCCAAACTGGTGAACATAATATGTATACTTATGTATTGGATTGTCTAGACTAAACAGAGGAGCATTGTTGAAGACTTGATTTTGTTGGTGGTTGTTGGTGTTTTTAGTGCATTTTTTTTTTTTTGTAGTACTTTAGTGTTAGTGTTTGATTGTTTGTATCATGTTTGTTAAAAAAAAAAAAAAAGGTTCAATAAAGATATTGTGGAAAAAAAAAAAAAAATAAAGCTCTCACTCGACCTATCTATTCATCCTTGGAAAAAATGATGATGAAAGATAGTAAAAGAAAGGGTATTATTTCAGAGTTTTATAACTCATTGACACTATCTTCAAGTGAAAATTCACTGAAAAGATTAAACTACTGGAAAGAAGATCTGCAAATTGAAATTTCAGAGGAACAATGGGAATTGGCTTGTACAGAAGCTCAAACCAAATCAATAAATGCACGCCTTAAATTGATACATTTCAAATGGTTAATGCGGATGTATGTTACACCGGAGGAGTTAAATAGATATAACAAAAATATACCAGATACATGCACAAAATGCATGGAAAGTAAAGGAACCCTATTTCATTGTTTATGGGAATGTAGATTAATAAGAATGTTTTGGGAGGAGGTGAGGGTAACAATTGAAAAAATAATCTCAAAACAAATCATATTGAATCCTAAACTGTTTTTGTTGGGTCTGTACCCAGAAAAGCATAATTTCAATAAAAGTGAAAGAACATTCATAGACCTCAGTTTGCTTAATGCCAAAAAATGTATTGCACTATTATGGAAAAAGACTCATAGACCAGATGTGACTCAGTGGTTAAGACAGATGTTAACAAACCTTCCATTAGAAAGAATAACATATATACTGAAATCAAAGGAAATTGTATTTGAGAATATATGGAGACCTTTTATTGATTATGTAAAAAATTTAAACATAACTCTTGAAGAAGAAGGTGAATGATGTGTGTGGACCTTGTAAATTCCAAACTGGTGAACATAATATGTATACTAATGTATTGGATTGTCTAGACTAAACAGAGGAGCATTGTTGAAGACTTGATTTTGTTGGTGGTTGTTGGTGTTTTTAGGGTATTTTTTTTTTTTTTTGTAGTACTTTAGTGTTAGTGTTTGATTGTTTGTATCATGTTTGTTAAAAAAAAAAAAGGTTCAATAAAGATATTGTGGAAAAAAAAATGACTCCTGAATTAATCTACAAAATTTAAGGGCAGTTACTTAAAAATGACTGAAAGTTTTCGTTCAGTTTACAGTCCTATCCTGTGGCTGAGACTAATTGAGCCCTGAAATACGGGCCATATTCAATTGTAATTTAATCGTTAGGACATCACCTTTTAACCCAGAAATAGGAGGAATAAGTCTCACCACACACGGCCGTTGGTCCAAGTTCCGCGGGTCGGTACCGCTGGGTTTTGAAGTTAGGACGTCGGAGGAAGCTGCTGCAAGATGCCTCCTCACAGCCTTGGAGGTGATAACTCAGCTGGGGGCTCTCCAGACAATGGCAGCAGTGGGTGGTCTGTCACAGAGCGGCGTGAAAAGTCCTTTGAAAAAGAGTCCAAATTTGGGGTCTCTTGTAGTGGGATCGACCCGAAAACTGAAGAAAAATCTTCTCAGTCTCTGTTCTCTTTAACTAGGCAAATTAAAGGTCCACTTTAATGGCGTGAAAAGTCATTAAAAAAAAAGTGTTAGAAAAACATTTACTAGGATAAGAATGGCTTCTGAGGTGAAGGAAAAAGTTTGAGAATTTGATTCTCTAAAAAGGGACGAGCTCTAAAGAAAAATGGTTTCTCCTCAGTTTCCAGAATATAAGAAAAGATTTGACAAACACACAGAATAAAATAAAACTTCACAGGGCCTTGAAACGGTGGAATAAAATCTTCTTCTGAGATCTAGATTACTATTCTGCTTCTTTAATCTGAATTTAGTTCCTAATCTTTCTCAAAATCTCTTTCTTCTTTCTGTGTTTCTAATTCTTAATTCTATTTCTAGCTAATCTTCCTGCTTGTTGTCTGATCTCTGACTTTTTCAAAAACTCTTAACTGTGCTGTGACTCAACTGTTAACCCTGTTTTTCCTGTGTACTCAAATCTAACTTCTGTCTTTTAAAGTTACCTCGCCGGGTCGTAAAACTGATGAGGTCAGTCGTCAAACGACCAATCTACTCTTTCAGAATCAGTTTGAAATGGCTGTTATCCAATGTGAAAACATTTCTTTGTTTGAGAGCAGCCAACCAAATGGAGACACCATCCCATGAATTTTCAGAGGGAAAAATCAACAGTCAGTTCTTATAAGATAAATGCTCAATATAAAATCTAACTAAATTAAATGACTTGGCTAATATATGGTGATCATGCATTTATACCATTACTCCAACAACACTCATGAATATAACATTTCTTATACATAATTATAATACATGCATTCACATTTAGATCAAGATTAGAACAGCAGAACATGCAGCAAACCATGGTTGGTGATAAGGGGGATGATTTTCAGTGTCCTTAGGATCCAGGATAAGCTGAAAGAAACTTAATATTTAGAACAAATTAAAAGTCATCCTACGTACTGAAAACACATTCCGTAGGTATCCGCTAGGAGGTACTGTTGAGCTGTAGATGATTTCCTTAGTATCTGGCGAAGGCCTGGACAGCATAGGCTATAAAACCGTCAGATTAAGTGGTTTATGACTCTTTTAAAAACATTGGTTTCCTGTGAAAAGGTACGTTATCAAATGCAGTGTTCATGTTGAGAGGTCTGGTCTCCTGAGTTTTATGTTCCTTTGAGCCTTTAAAAGCAAACTCTGATCCTTACAATCTCTGCAAGCAGCAATTGTTTACATTGGGGTCCTGGGAAAGCAAGCATCTTTGGTCAGGTCTGGAAGAAGCCTGCATGAGTCAGCAAAAAGCCAGTGATATTCCTGAGAAGGCAGAAAGGTGATATTCCTGTGTAATGAATAAATTGAAATTCCTGTAAACTGGAGAGAAGTGATCTTGTCTTGGTTTTGAGGAGGACGATGATGCTACATTAATATTAACTGGTCTGATAAAAAGGACAAACAGAAACTGAAAAGCCTCATGACTAAATTTACTATCAACAAATGATCAAAGGACCCACCAGGATAACCAAACAATCCAGAACACTTATTGACATGGTATTTACTAATAAACCAGAACGAATAACCAGAACCTATAATCGTGTAACTGATCTCTCAGATCATAACATGGTTCTTGCTGTCAGAAAACTTACTAAAAAGCGACTACAGTATTTTGGGGGAGTCGATATTGACAAATCAAATTTTATTATTCCCAAATCAAAAAATGAGGAGTTTGAACATCACTTAGAGAATCAAAATTGGGAGCAGCTCATGTCAATATATGAAGTAGATGATTGTTGTAATTTTATAACTGCAACAATCACAAAGTCTATAGAAAAATTTACAAAGCAAATTAAAAGTAGACAACAGAAGATTAGCCTACCATGGTTAAATAATGAAATAAGAAAACTTATGAAGAGGCGAGACTATGCATTGAAAACATCATTAACCTCTAAACTACAAAATGATCACCTTGTGTACAAAAGTTTAAGAAATAAAGTGGTACAAGAGCTGCGAAAATCAAAAGTATCTTATTACAATAAACTGATAGATCATGCAAAGGGTAACAACAGTTCCCTATGGAGGCATTTAAATAACTAATAAAAAAAACGATCAGAAGGGGGTAAAGGAACTTAGAATCAATGGCAAGACCGTCAGTGACAAGGCTACTTTGGCAAATGAATTTAATTCATACTTTGTGGGCTCTGTGGAAGACTTAACAAAAATTTTTGTGCTGCCAAATGAGCTCAACAACAAAAATTCCATACTTCCAACAGATTCTTTTCACATCGATGAGGTAAATGAGGAGTTAATTGCTGGTATTGTTAAAACACTGTCAAACTCAAAAACTAATGATATCTACAATATGAACACCTCCTTTCTCAAAATGCACAGCAAAATATTAATCAAACCACTGACTCATCTCATTAATCTCTCCATTAGGTCTAGTACATTTCCATCTGGCTGGAAAAAAGCTGTCGTCATACCAGTTCATAAATCAGGCAGTAAAGACGATATATGCAATTACCGCCCAATCTCTATCTTACCAGTCCTGTCTAAGGTTCTTGAAAAAGTTGTAGCTACACAGCTGATAGACTACTTACAAGACAGTCAACTTCTTCATCCACATCAATTTGGTTTTAGACCAGGATACTCAACAGAAACAGCAAATTGTTGCCTTATTGAAAACGTCAAACAGTCCTTGGACAGGGGTAATGTGGTAGGAGCTGTTTTTCTAGATCTCAAAAAGGCTTTCGATACTGTAAACCACAGTTTGCTTTTATCCAAAATGGTATCTTTTAACTTCTCCCCAGATACATTAGAATGGTTTGCATCTTATCTCCAGAATAGAGAACAGTGTGTAAAAGTTCACCAGAATAAATCCTCATTTTTAAACAACCGCATGGGTATCCCACAAGGGTCCATTCTTGGTCCTTTACTTTTCAGCATTTTTATTAATGACTTGCCGTTACACTGCTCAGCTGCAACATGCCAACTTTATGCAGATGATGCAGTTATTTACACAGCTGCCAAGACTCCAGCACAGGCTGCAGATGTACTGTCTACAAGTATGGTTGATGTCCAAGAGTGGCTCCTCCAGAACCATCTATTGCTGAACCTTCAGAAAACAGTCTCAATGTGCTTTTCAATCAAAAAATGTAACCTGCAACGTTTTAAAGTTAATATACATGATCATGACATCAGTTTAGCTACAGAATTCAAATACCTTGGCATTGTACTAGATCCTCAACTCAAATTTAATCTTCATATAAAGAAAATTTCAAAAACAGTAAAAAAAAATCTGAACTGCTTTAAATTAATTAGATATTACATACCTTACGAAGCAGCTGTACTGTATATGCACTCTATGGTTTTTTCTCATATCATACTGTTTGACAGTCTGGGCTCAAGCAGCCCCTTCCACAATAAGACATATAGGTTCATTATATAATCAAAGCCTAAAAATCTTGGACAAAAAGCCCATTAGGTGGCATCACTGTAATGTTTTAAAAAAATACAACCTATTGAGTTTTGAGAGTTTCATTGACCTCTGTTTTCTGAAATTAACGTTCAAATGTTTCCATAAATCAGCACCCGAGCCACTTGCTGGTTTCATCCAAAGACAGGACAGCAGCAGAGCCACCAGGAGTTCTGTTAACAATAACTGTAAAATATCCCACCGCAGAACCACATTTGGACAAACAGCTTTCTCTATAAAGGGCAGTCACATCTGGAACACAATGCCAAATGAAATTAAAATAATAACGGACTTTAAAACATTCACTAAAAAGGTTAAAAACTGGCTGAAAAATAAACAAGAATGTACTCATGTATGAATTGATTGTCTGCAAAGTGAGAGTAAATGAAGGGAAGGAATAAATGTGTTTGTTTATAATGAGTGACGAAGGGAGGCCTGAAATAGGCAAATGTGAATCAGGTTGTTATATTTGTGTATTTATAATATTTATAATATTTATAATTGTGTATTTATAATCCTTTTGCATTGATGTATGTGGTTATTGTGTTTTTTCTTTTTCTTTTTTTTTTTTTTTACTTGATTCTCTTTTCTAAAGCCCATCCAGGGACAAGAGTTGCAAATTAGCTAATAGCTATACACTCTATGTGCAACACATCAGATTGATTGTCATTGATTAATTGTCTATGTTTATTGCACTGTCCCTGTCAAATAAACTAATCTTATCTATCTATCTATCTGACAGTAATGGTGTGTGTGTGTGTTTCAGGGAGCTGGTGAAACTCTTCTGTGCAGAGATCGGCCACAGAAAGGAGCTGATGCAGTTCCTGAGCAGCCTGATAACCTTGCGCAGTGTAAGTGATCCCCCTGTGTGCAGTGAAAAGCCCGTTTTGACCCCATGTATGGATTTACCATTTTTTTCCCCATAATTCTCACACACACACGCTGCAGTCCTCAACAGTGACCCTACTCTGGTGATTCTAATTTGGTTGAATTTTTGCTGCTGCAGGTTTGCACAACTGACACCTGTGTTTTATACTTTATTTTCTCACTAGAAGTTTTTACTGACGTGAGTCTGAACCATAATGTCAGTTTTTTATATCCACTAATTACGTCTCTTGTTTTGGTTATTTAAACGTTTGGATGTGGGCTGCAGAAGTTCATCAGGCCACCAGTGTTTTCTAAAGAAACTAACGAGGAGGAACTCTAAATGCTGTCAGTGCTTCTCTGTCCTGGGCTGTTTTAGTGACGCTCACGTTCCTCTTGGTTCCATCTGGAATAATAAACAATGGAACACAAAGTACATGTTAGCCTCGTAAAGTTCTGGTGTTCCACCGATGGGACGTTTCACATTTTCTGCTGCCACTCGGTGAAGGAAGAATTACGTACGACAGATTTAGGGAAACTGGCTGGAATGGTAAGAGGTTCAAAGAAAAGTTTGAAATCTACGAGAAAAAAGTTGAAAATTTGCAAGAAAAAAGTTGATTTTTTTTTTTTTAGAAAAAAGTTACTAATCTACAAGAAAACAATCGCAAATTTACACAAAAAATGCAAACTTTTGAGAAAAAGGTTGCAAATTTATCGGAAAATTTTGCAAATATTTGAGAAAACAGTTAAAAATTTGCAAGAAAAAAGTTCAACATTTTTGAGAAAAAGGTTACAAATATACAAGAAATAAGTTAAAAGGGGTTAAAAGAAGTTTCAAATCTACAAGAGAAAAGTTACCAATTTACAGGAAAAAAGTTGCAAATTTTTGAGAAAATGATGGCAGATTTGTAGGAAAAAGTTGCACATATTTGAGAGAAAAAAGTTAAAAATTTACAAGAAAAAAACTGCAAATTGAGGAGAAAAAAGTTGGAAAATTTACCTCTTAAAGTGTTGCGTTGGCAGGACGTTTCCAAATTTTCTCCTGCCGCTCCGTGAAGGAAGAACCGGATGTTCTTTGCCTGTGCTGAATTTAGGGCAGTTGGCTGGAATGTTGAGGGTTAATATCCCACCTCTGTAGTAACTGTATGACCTGCCTGTCCAGGACCAAAGAGCCCTGAACCGATTCTTGACCAAAGAAGACGTCAGAGATCTGCCCAGTGACGAGGAGCAGTGGGAGGTCCCGGAGCCTCCAAAACGAGAGATTCTCCTGGAGAGAGGTAGGGTACCACACACACTTTTTGTGCCTTTGGCTGTTAGTCTGATAACTGAAGCTGTAAGAGCCAATCAGGCGTGTAGATAAGTTAAAGCTGCAGTAGGCAGAAATCTGAGAAACCAGAAAAAACTGCCTCAACTTTGAAAGAAATTCAGATTTAGTCTGCATGTCCATTGAGCGCATTTTTTCTGCTGTGGGCAACTACTTCCTGTTCGTTTTCTGTGTAGTTGAGCGTTTGCAGGGCTCAAAGTCTTCGGAGCAGAGACACTCTCAGTGGTCAGCGGTTTTTGCCGCTGTGCTCAGGGCACTTGAAAAGGGCATTGACTGCATTTTTTCCTACATTTTTGCAGCTCATATATGACATGATGAAATCTTTATGACATGTTTTGTTCAGATTATATAATTATTTAACTATTGCACCAAATTTGTTGTATGTTTTTCCGAAAATGGCCTGTTTGAGTCGATATCATGTTAACCCTTTGAGTGTGTCTGTCGCCGAATTGCAACATAACCCCTAGTGGTCAAGAGTGGTAAATATTTTTTGTCAATAAAATAGTTCAGATTTCCAAGGCTATAACTTGAAAGTGGTAAGAGATAATGGCTTACTGTCAATTAGAAAGATGTAAAATATGATCCAAAGTTTCAGATAGGAATAAATTTATGCATCTGATTTGCATAATGTTGCGGTACCTCTTTAAATTCCATAACTCAGTCAAAACTGGACTTTGGACATATTTACACAAAAAATGGTTCAGTCTTTTAACACCGTTTTTTGTACAGAGGTACCTCATCATCTTATCTTCAAAGTATATGAACAAGAAATCAGTAGAATATAAAAAAAAATAAATTCTCACTTACCAGCTTCTAAGGGGACTCGCTCGCTGCGTTTTCACCCATCGTGGTCGGTATTTTGCGTTCTGTCTGTCATTTACGGTCTCTAACATGTCTACAAAGTCTTATGATTATCCCACATAAATTTCACTTGTATCCCGTGGCTGTTTTCCACGTGCAAAGCCGACAAAGTGACGGTGACTGATCGTGACCATATTAGCTTTCTGGGCTAAAAAGCTAAAATGGTAAAAACAGGAAAAGGAAATGAAGAGTTCTTCTTCTTTGGTGTATTATGTGCCATCCATTGAGTCCTCCAACGGATGTCTGCCACCTTATGAAACTGGCAGATCAGTACAAATCAGTACAAATCCTGAATGGAGCCGATCATGTCAGAGTGAGATGACAGGCACAGTGCCGCCCTCTGCCACTAGGGGCACGCAAATTCACAGTCTTAGAGGGTTAACGCTTCAGACCGGATTAAACTCCGCCCTCATGCTTACATCACTATTGCTGACATTGACTGGCTAGCTCCTAGCCTTTAGCTCTGATGTATCCTGAGTTGAATATGGGTTGGGTCAGTTCCAGGATCTTTTGTGGCGTGACCAGAGAATTTCTGTGTAAGTTCTTACATTAGTTGGTTTTGCAGGGATTCTCTGCTTGCACTGGTGCGGATTCTGGGCCGATTTGACCTGTGACCCCTGAGCTTTTGTCTTAAAGAATGAGTGAAGTAAAGCATCACTGGTGGACAGGGGTGTGTGGTTTCAGTGGTCGATAGGATGTGACCAGCCCTGAAGAACAATAAGCACAGGAACATTCATGAATGAGTAGCTAATCTGCTAACTTCAAGGCAGCTGGCTAGCTGACATTAGCAGTTAGTGACTGTTAACCCTCTAACTGCCCAGATTAAGTGGATGGGTCGTGCACCCCCCCCCCCCCCCCAGTGGCACAGCGTAGCAACTGCACCGGTCAACTTATTGATGTCCCCCGGCTATACTGAGAATTTGTACTAATCTGTATTGATCTGACAGTTTATAAGGTGCCAGACACGCGCAGAAGGAATCATGGCTGACATGGAATACAGCAAAGAAGAAGAAATCCTCATTATTATTCTTCCTTTTTCCGCTTTGAGCTCACAGCACCAACGTGGATGCTTTCATGATCGGTCATCACAGCAGCGATGATGACTGAAACTGAATGAAACGGGGAAAACAGCCACGTAATAAACGTCAAACAAAATTCACGTAGGCTAATCATAAGAGTTTATAGATGTGGAAGCGGGTGTAAATTACGAAGTAAACGTGATACATTGACCACGATGGACGAAAAACTGAGCTACCAGTACCAAGATGGTGGTGCCCACGATTGTCATGCATTCTCACAGGAAAACTGCATTTTACAGGAAAAATAGCCACATAATACAAACGAAATTCACGTGGGATAATCATAAGAGTTTGTAGATGTGTAAGCAGGTGTAAATTGGGCTGCACGGTGGCGCAGTGGTTAGCACTGCGGCAGCACAGTTTACCCTTGGCCGGGGGATTGTGGGGATCGTGGGTTCGATCCCAGCCCCCGACCAACAGTGATCTGTGTGGAGTTTGCATGTTCTCCCCGTGTTGCGTGGGTTTACTCCGGGATTTCTCCGGTTTCCTCCCACATGCCAAAAACATGCATGTTAGGTTAATTGGCTGTTCTAAATTGTCCCTAGATATCTGTTTCCTATAGGCCCTTAGAATAGAGGGTTAGTATTAAAAAAAAGAAAGCGCTTTGAGTGGTCTTTGTGACTAGAAAAGCGCTATATAAGTGCAGGTTAGTTAGTTAGTTAGTTAGTAAATTACTATGTAAACGCGAGACATCGGCAACAATCAACGAAAATGGACCGGTCACATGGGCGAGCGACCCCCCACCACCACCCTGCAACAGGTGAGAGAAATGTATGTTTTTTGACATTTTATTGATTTTTCTAGTTCATATGCTTTGAAAATTAGATAAAAACATACCCCTGTAGACAAATCAGCGTCAAAAAATACGGACCATTTTTTGTGTAAATGTGTCCAAAGTCCACTTCTGACTGAGGTATGTAATTTATATAGCTGCCGTGACATTATGCAAATTAGATGCATAAATTTGTCCATCCCATCCATCCATTTTCTTCCGCTTAATCCTTTTCGGGTCGTGGGGGGGCTGGAGCCTATCCCAGCATCTTTGGGCGAGAGGCAGGGTACGCCCTGGACAGATCGCCAGTCCATCGCAGGGCCTGTTCCTATCTGAAACTTTGGATCATGTTCTACATCTTTCTAATTGACAGTAAGCCATTATCTCTTGCAACTTTCAAGTTATAGCCTTGAAAATCTGAACTATTTTATTGGCAAAATTTTTTTACCTTGACCACCCTTTAAAGTGCTGATGACACATTTTTGACATTTTTTAGCATGTTGTGTAAATCCAAAAGTCATTGTCTATGATCAGTATAATATTTACAACCATGCCTGCATAAACTAGTTATCATCAAAAAACCGCAGCCACTGACTGGACTGTGGTGCCGCCCATCAAATTAAGGGCGGCACCCCAATGACGTAATCGACAGAATGGACTCTGGTGTTGTTAACTAGAATGACAGCACCTTTGTAGCTCACAGTTTCTCTGGTTTCTTATTTTAATTTTACAGCTATGCCTTCACACTGTGTCTCAGGCTTAGATAAACACAGTACCACATCACATGCTTCAGCTCCAACTGTCATAAGTCTCCTCGTGTGCTTTTAGGCAGGAGGAGTGCACGGAGGAGGAGAAGGATTAATGGATTTACGCGCAGCTTTGACCTACATTCTGTGATCGCATGCTTATGTCTCACTGGTCTGGACACATCCCCTCTATCATTATCACCAGCTGATTGAAACTCCCGCTGATCATGTTTCCCGGTCCTCGCCCAGGTGCTTCTCATCACACCATCACCAGCAGTGCGTGTACATATTAGCGGCCGTTTGCCAGTCACACACTGCTGGTCCATAGGATTGTCATCTGTGTTGTTAGTCTGCCAGTATTTTCAGCACTCTCATGACATGATAGTTACTCCATGTTTGCCATTGTTCTCGTGCATCCTTGAAACGATGTCGACTCTGGGGCGCACCTGTGGCTAACACGTCTCCTCTCATTCGTTCTCTGGGCAATGTCTGCCCCGAACGCCATCAGTAAGTGTGTTTTTTGTACGTCTTCACTTTTTGGGAATTGTCTGTTGTTCTGTATTAAATGTGCTGTGGTGAACCCAACACGTAAATCCTCGTTATTTCATGCGCCCTCTCCCTGCCCTGCGTAAGAGCGCACAGAGAGGGATGATTTATGTGTAAATAACGAGGATTTACACGAGGATTTACGCGCAGGATTCACCACAGCACATTTAATATAAAATGACAGACAATTCCCAAAAAGGTGAAGACTTACAAAAATAAACAGAAACAGTTACAGTAGGCATTTGGGGCTGACATCGCCCCGCGAACATGGACAGGAGATATGTTTACCACGGTTGCGCCCCAGAGCCGACATCGCTACAAGGGGCGCAACAGAACCACGGCTGTGTGGAATGGCTAACACGTCGTGATAGTGTTGGCAATATTGGCTGGCTGACAACACGGCAGATGATGCACACAAAACATGAACAGCTGACTGTCACTGAGTCTGACTCGCTAGGCACAGTGCCCGCTTGGCACGGCTCAAACCTATACGGTTTGATGCCCCCAGATTCTTCATTGTCATCCCATTCTTCAGAACTATAATCGTCTGAAGATTGGACAGCACAAACCAATTCCAGACTACATGTGCTGGAACCATGGTCGATGTTTTCAACCGCTTCCATCCTGTGTGTGCAAAGGGCAGCCAAGCGCTGTGTTCCATCTATGACGTTATAACATGGCGGGGGGGTGGGGTGGCAGCCGCTGACACAATGGGTGACGTTGCGCTCATGAAAACGTCGGATGCTCACATGAAAAAAAAGCCTGTTTGATTTAGAACTGCACCGACCAACCTATTTTGTAATATTGTATTGTGTGTTGAAAAATTAGATGAAGTCAAGAATGTGTCATCAGAACTTTAAGCGTTCCTGTCGCCATACGACGCCTGGGGCAGTTAAAAGGTTAAATAATGTCTGAGAACAATGTATATGGTCAAGTGTTGGTAGATGATCAAAGACCAATTTGATGTTTTTTTGATCATCACGTGACTATTTGACAACTTTCAGGAGGCTAAACCCTACAGAAACAATTTTTCAGTCAAAGACTTCTTGAAAGTTGAAAAAAGTCCAAGTTTTGGAGCACTGCATTGCCCATCAGCAGCACACCTCTGTAACCAGCAGCCAGAATCATGCTAAAAGGACGCCATGATCAGTATTTGAACACAAACACTCCGAGGGATGTGTGTTTTCTTCCCAGTGTGATGTGGTGAACCTAACAGTTACATGATGCAGTAGAAAAAGAAAGTTAAAACTCTTATGAAACAATAACATGGGGATACACTGTACATACAGACATGGACAAATTTGTTGGTAACTTTATGTTAAAGAGAAAATAGTCGCTGAAATAACCTGAAATTGACAAAAATAAGAACACATTTTTCTCAAAATTAACTAATGACAATCAGACATTGCTTCTGAATTTTGGCTTAACAGAATCAGTTTAAAAATCAGACTAAGGAAACTGGCCTGGACAAAAATGATGACACCCCCAGAAAAGATGTAAAACCATGTGACCCTCGGGTAGGGCTGTCACGATAACCGCACTTATGCAATACCGCGTTATGGACAAGCCAACCGCGGAGGATAATGAGCAACCGCGACAACCACGGTGTTCACTTTTTTTGTATGTGTGACTAAATCTTGTTCACTTATGTGCCCCTATTGATTAATAAATAAATAGTTAAATGTTAAGTGTATTTTTATTGCCAACAGCATGTTTGCACCCGGTACTGATGGCGGCAGCACCTGGTACTGTGGTGCTGGCGGCGTCAGTAACGTGTGGGGTACTCTCTCTCTCCAGACAGACTCCACCTGGGGGAAGTGTTTGGACTCCTAACTAAATACAGCTGTGACAGTGAGCACTAAAGGGCACAAGGCGTGCCATTTCCTTCTGAGCAGAGTGTGAACTTCGAAAGCGAAACAACTACTACATAGTGCATTGCTTGTTTGAACAGGATTTTTCAGATAGCCATGCAGGGTCCTGTGCGGAGGCTGTCCTGTTTAAATAAGCTGAATGTCGCTGCAGTCTCCAGTCCACACACGGTGTAGATGAAATACTGGAGTTCCTGCCACTGCTTTATGAAAATGATCGTTTAGTTGTTTTTTTTTTTTGTTGTTTTTTTAATTTAAACAGAATCAGCAGTTCATGCCTAGGAAAACCAGAGCACCGCACAGTTGTCACATGCACATAAAGTTGAGCGCAGAGCTGCAGCGAGTTTCTCACAGCTTCCATCGTTTGCCACGTAACTGATGAACCCTGTTTAAATTACAAGACCACAGGGTCTTAAAAACATTTGCAATAATACCCCATATCGCGATGTTGAGCTATCCACCATCACCACAAAAGGAAATTCCTCCACCGCAACAGCCCTACCCTTGGGCATACCTGCGAAATGAAGCCCAAATATGTCACTCATGTGAATCTGTAGATCCAAAGAGGGTTTTTTTTGGGGGGGGGGGGGAGTTTCCCTAATTCATCCCATTGGATGAATTATCAGCAGAAGTTTGGAAGAAAGTGTCGCTATCTGCCTGCCTACGATATCATCTGCTGTGAAACTTAACGTTGGTAAAGTGTGTCGTGATCCTTTTCTCTAACAGCACATTTTCCACCATGTTTAAGCTTGACTGCTTGTTAAGGTGTCAGTTAATATTTGTGAATTGTGTGTTAACGTTAGCCTAATATCCCTCAGCTCAAAGCGAATAATTTGGGGAAGTCTTTCTCCACTGCATCCATATTGTTAAGTGAATCCAACTTGTCCGAGGGTCCCCCGGGTAGAACAAGTAGCTCCGCAAATAAAGCATTAAACATTGCACTAACCACGTATAATAGTCATATTACATTTTTTAGGTGGAACTGAAAAGGAGTTTTTTGTCGTCTTCTAGCTGAGTTTACTCTGAAACAGTACATTTGACAATTATCCTGACACTTCTACACCAATCTCTTACCTTTCTTCTGAACCCACATTTATTGAGACAAACATTTTTATTCATGAAATAGAAGCTTGTAGGCTTCGCTGTTTAAATAGACGAGCAGAGTGAGACGCCATGAGGGTTAATTGTGGCCAAGTGTGACTGTTAACACAAGTATTCAGATCCAGTAAAAGCAGTCTAGCAACACCCAGAATATGACCCATGTTCCGCACTGAAAACTTGACTGACGTACGTAAGGATTCTCAACCAAATGACTATGAAATATTTTAAAAAAGTTCATTCTTACAGTATGTCAGACAAA
This sequence comes from Pholidichthys leucotaenia, assembly GCA_020510985.1. Classification (NCBI taxonomy): domain Eukaryota; kingdom Metazoa; phylum Chordata; class Actinopteri; order Cichliformes; family Pholidichthyidae; genus Pholidichthys; species Pholidichthys leucotaenia. The sequence continues at coordinate 484,833,230 of CM035836.1, read as the reverse complement.
AAACCCTTGAAATAAAAGTGGTCATTGTGTAAAATGTTCATTATTTTATAGGATATTTACAGATTAATTTTACTGCTACATGAATGTGTAGCATTGAAAGGCTGAAAAAAATTAGTTTCAAGTGTGTTAAACGCTGTTAATAATGTGCTTTGTTATCTGAAGCAGGTGCCTTTTCCCTTCATTTTTTTCCTCAGAGTACACCAGAACGCTTAATTTACATGTTAAAATCACAACATTTTTCCGGGGGCGGGGGGAGGTTGACCCCCCCTACAGGGGTTTAGTTTGTCACCTTTTTCACCCCTTCTGAATTTGCAAGTCTGCTAGGGACGTGTTAAAACCAGGTGTGTGCGGTAATTAGCATCACAGCATAGGTGGAAATCCCCCCCCCATATCATCATCAGCATGTCACATAAGACTTGGAAGCACCAACGCTAAATGCAAAAAAGCTTGCAAATTTGAAAAAAATTCTGGTAAATTTGCAACTTTTTTGTCATATTGATTGAATTTATGCAGCAAAAATCATATATGTACGTGCGTCAAAAATACATGTGGAGCAAAAAAGTATTTAGTCAGCCACCAATTGTGCAAGTTCTCCCACTTAAAAGATGAGAGAGGTCTCCAATTTTCATCATAGCTATACCTCAACTATGAGAGACAAAATGAGAAAAAAAAATCCAGAAAATCACATTGTCTGATTTTTAAAGAATTTATTTGCAAATTATGGTGGAAAATAAGTATTTGGTCACCTACAAATAAGCAAGATTTCTGGCTCTCACAGACCTGTAACTTCTTCTTTCAGAGGCTCCTCTGTCCTCCACTCGTTACCTGTATTAATGGCACCTGTTTGAACTCGTTATCAGTATAAAAGACACCTGTCCACAACCTCAAACAGTCAGACTCCAAACTCCACTATGGCCAAGACCAAAGAGCTGTCAAAGGACACCAGAAACAAAGTTTTAGACCTGCACCAGGCTGGGAAGACTGAATCTGCAATAGGTAAGCAGCTTGGTGTGAAGAAATCAACTGTGGGAGCAATTATTAGAAAATGGAAGACATACAAGACCACTGATAATCTCCCTCGATCTGGGGCTCCACGCAAGATCTCACCCCATGGGGTCAAAATGATCACGAGAACGGTGAGCAAAAATCCCAGAACCACACGGGGGGACCTAGTGAATGACCTGCAGAGAGCTGGGACCAAAGTAACAAAGGCTACATCAGAAACACACTACACCGCCAGGGACTCAAATCCTGCAGTGCCAGATGTGTCCCCCAGCTTAAGCCAGTACATGTCCAGGCCTGTCTGAAGTTTGCTAGAGAGCATTTGGATGATCCAGAAGAGGATTGGGAGAATGTCATATGGTCAGATGAAACCAAAATAGAACTTTTTGGTAAAAACTCAACTTGTCGTGTTTGGAGGAGAAAGAATGCTGAGTTGCATCCAAAGAACACCATACCTACTGTGAAGCATAGGGGTGGAAACATCATGCCTTGGGGCTGTTTTACTGCAAAGGGACCAGGACGACTGATCCGTGTAAAGGAAAGAATGAATGGGGCCATGTATCGTGAGATTTTGAGTGAAAACCTCCTTCCATCAGCAAGGGCATTGAAGGTGAAACGTGGCTGGGTCTTTCAGCATGACAATGATCCCAAACACACCACCCGGGCAATGAAGAAGTGGCTTCGTAAGAAGCATTTCAAGGTCCTGGAGTGGCCTAGCCAGTCTCCATATCTCAACCGCATAGAAAATCTTTGGAGGGAATTGAAAGTCCGTGTTGCCCAGCGACAGCCCCAAAACATCACTGCTCTAGAGGAGATCTGCATGGAGGAATGGGCCAAAATACCAGCAACAGTGTGTGAAAACCTTGTGAAGACTTACAGAAAACGTCTGACCTCTGTCATTGCCAACAAAGGGTATATAACAAAGTATTGAGATGAACTTTTGTTACTGACCAAATACTTATTTTCCACCATAATTTGCAAATAAATTCTTTAAAAATCCTTCAATGTGTTTTTCTGGATTTTTTTTTTCTCATTTTGTCTCTCATAGTTGAGGTATACCTATGAAGAAAATTGGAGACCTTTCATCTTTTAAGTGGGAGAACTTGCACAATTGGTGGCTGACTAAATACTTTTTTGCCCCACTGTATAACAAATACCAAGAATAGCAGCTGAAAGCATAGCATTAGCATTAGCATAGCATTAGCACTTATTTCCAATGTCGTCCTCGAAAGAGAAAAACATATTGATGCAACATATTATAAGGAAAATAGAACATAATACATTTTCAACTGTTTTCTTTTAAATCTACAACTTTTTTCTTGCAAATTTGTGAAAAGGTTGTGCAAAAAAGTTGCACATATGTGAGAAAAAAGTTGCAAATGTATGAGATTTTTTCCTTTTTTTCATTTCTGTTTAGAATTGGTGGTTCCTCGTCATTTTATTCCGTTGTGTAACGACAGAGGAAGGTTTGTGATGGTCTACGCAGCTATGAACGGGAACGGGGACGGGGAGGGCAGGTTCAGGAGGGTCGCGTCCCCCTTCAAATCACTTCCTGGTTGTGGGTCATCTGTGCCGGTCTTAAAGGTCACTCATGCACAGGTGTGTGGAAGTCTGATCAGTCCACACCTGCATGCCAGAGTTAAACCTGAGACTCCTGCCAGGCTCTGACTGCAGCCTGACTGCCGCTCTGCTGCTTCCAGTCCTCTCTGACACTTGCCCCGCTCCTCCTTTCACAAGATTCTGCTTTTTCTCTCCTCTCCCTCAGCCACACACTCAGAGCTTCCTGCTGTTTCGTGCATCTGCTGATTCAATGCGTGTGTTTGTGTGTTTGCATGTAAAAGAGCAGCTGTTGCCAGGGCTGAAAGGAGGAGAGGAGCAGCTCCCCCACTGCAGCGCTCACTCCCACGCTGACTATGATCACAGACGGTTTCCCTCCACAGGCCCTTATTGCTGCAGCCACATCTCCCTGAAACCGCCTCACGCTCCGTGTCTTCCACTGTCTTCCCCAGTGTTGTCCAGGAGCCGCTCTGCCGTCGGCCCCCCAGAGGAGACTCCTCGCCCCGCGGCGGACGGCGGCGAGGACGCGCTGACTTGCTGGCCTCCCCGAGCGCCTCTGATGAACGCGGCGGGCGGCCGTGGAGGTACTGTTGGTGAGGAAGGCGGGAGGTGGTGTGAGGAGGGACGTTGTCCCTCTGATGGCAGAGTGGATCAGAATCCCCCCCCCTCTGTTAACCTGCCGGGGGGCAGAAGCCTTTCTGGATCACAGATGTGACTGAATCACAGCACTCTGAGCAGCCAATTCTGAGACAAATGGAACAAAAAATCATTGAGATTTTCAGCTTTTTCTCACACATTTCTAACTTTTTTCTCAAAAATTTGCAACCTTTTTCTGATAAATTACTTTTTCACATAAATTTTCAACTTTTTTTCTGAAAAATGTGACTTTTTTCTCATAAATTTGTGACTTTTTTCTCTTAACTGATGACTTCTTTGTCAAAATTTTGCAACTCTTATAAATTTCCAACTTTTGTCTTGAAAATTTCACTTTTTTCCTCATCAATTTTCAACTTCCTTTTAAATTTGCAAATTTTCTGAAGTTTATTTGCCTCATAAATTTGCTAATTTTTTTTATCTCTCTCATAAATTTGTGACTTATTTCTTATAAAATTGGAGCTTTTTTCTCAGCATTTTTCCCTGTAAATTATCAGCTTTTTTCTTGTAAATTTTCAACACTCGTCTTAATTCTGGTGAAATGTTTATTCTGTGTAATTTAACTGTAATTTGCAACTTTTTCACATTTATAAATTGGCATCTTTTATCATATCTTTGCACCTTCGTTTTTTCAAATTTGTACCTGATTTACATTGAGTGGTTTGTGGCTGGTACTAAACTGGTGAATCGCTGCCCCCCCTTGTTAAAAATAACCAGCCGCCTACAGGAGAAAGTCTGTCTTCACATCAACCCTTCATGGCTTCATTTCTCACGTTCTCAACAGCTCATGCAGACAGTGGTGCCGTAGAAGCCGTCATGAAGATGTGGCCTCCTCCCGCTGCGCCTAAAGAACGAGCCCCGGAGCAGGACGGCGCCCCCAGAGGTGACCACCGGGGAAACCAGCCACACAGGAGTGGCGACGGGAAACCTGCGGAGCACCTGCCCCCTCAGAGAGCCCTCAGTCATCCGGAACCAGGCCGGCCCAACGCCACGGCTGCTGCTGCAGCATCTGCTGCTGCTGGACCCTCCAACAACCTCCACCCTCCAGGTGACCCACTGAAACACTTCTGTTAGTCTTGGTGCAGCGTTCTCTCATTTATTTCTATGTGATTCATACCGTAACAGTCATCAAGCAGCCAGCTAGCAGCAGGACTTGGCAACTGTGGGGAGGAAGAACTTCATTTGTATAGAAAGAAGCCTCCAGCAGAATCGTGATTATTGTAACATTGTAGATAAGTTGGAAAACATGGACAAACATGCCGTTAAAAACTGGCCAACAGCATTATTGTTGTTAGCTTAGTTCTGGGCTTAGCATTAGCATGGAGGCCTTTAACCAGAGAAATGTTGGGATGATTGTGTGATTATCTTGCAGTTATTCACCATATGAATGTGATGTTGTCTGTCACCACCAGAGCGCAGCCAGCACGGTGAGACCACACAGTCTAACGAAGCTGAGGGGGGAGAGCGAAGCCCCACGGCTCCCAGACCGACGCCCAGTCCTCCATCTGCTCCGCCCGCTCAGGCAGCCAGCGAGCGGCCCGCTCCGAGCAGCCTGTAGGCATTTACTACTCCTCACAAATACGGCGCTAATGTTGATTTTCACTCTAATTGATCCTCTGTGTCTCTACATCAGCGCTGCCCCCGAGGCTGTGATACCTTCCAGCACCTTCCAGGGGACTGCGGGTGACACGGAGACTCATCGACCTCTTCTGAACTTTGACGTTCCTCTTTGGAACAAAGACCAGGCGCCACAGGAGACGCTGGAGGATATGAAGCTCACCTGCCAGATTCCCAGCACCGTCAGTATTCTCACTTCCTGTTAGCTTGTTAGTGCGATGAGATTTGAATTGAACTGTTGTGTTTAATGTAGAGCTGAAGCAGACACGGGATGAAGGAGCTGGGCACCGTGTCTGGAACCAGCAGCACTTTCAAAATGCACCAGCTGATGGTTTTTGTTGGTCAAAAGTACAATGTTGGGGCCATAAATGAGCAACCGAACGACTTTGTGCCCACCTGCGCCCCTTTTAAAACCAGCACAAAGTGCAACATGTGCATGTGGTGCCAGAAACGACCCAAACCACTGGTGGAAGGTGAATCAGACTCAGCTGACGCACCAATTCTAAGCAGAAATGCCAAAGATAAAAAGTTACACATTTTCAACTTTTTTTCTCAAAAAAATTGCAGCTTTTTTCATAAATTTGCTATTTTTCCTGTAATTTTTGTTGTAAATTCACAACTTTCTCAAAAATATGCAACTTTTTTTGAATGAATTTGTAAATTTTTTCTTGTAGATTTGCAACATTTTTGTCAAAATGTTGAAACTTTTTTCCTGTAAATGTGAAACTTTTCTTGCAGATTTGCAGTTTTTTATCCCCCGCCAGATGAAGCCAAAGAAGGGGGATCAGGTTCTGGGTCCGTCTGTCCGTCCCACTTTAGTGAAATCAGCTCCTCCTACAGTTTGGTTCCGATTGTTTTAAAACTTGGTTCCGTGGTTTGATTTACTCTGATGATGCACAGATTGTAATTTCACTCTCAGGGGATGACCCTGAGGTCAAAGGTCAGGTCAGAGTTTCCCTGCATCTTCTAAACCCAATAACTACTGACAGAAATGATGCAGCTTTTCAGCTCGATTCAGTGGTTGAATCTAATCCACATCTTGGATGACTTGCCTCACCTAACGATGGGTTTGGGGTCAAAACGTCAAGGTTAACATTCCCTGTGCCGCAATACTGTACAACACAAAGTTAGGGTCACCAAACCCGGTGCACAGGTTCACCCTGTGACCCTGAAGGGTGACTGCTGCGGTTTGGGCCACAAGTTCAAAGGTCAACATAAAGTATAACGTATATCTCAACCACAAAGAAAGTTAGGGTCACCAAACCTGCTACACAGGTTCACTCTGAGACCATGACCTCCGACTACAGGGTTGGGGTCAAAGGTCAAGGCTGGGACTCCCTGTGATCTCTCACTATAGAACGAGCAAATCTCTCTCGGGTCGCCATCCTTGCTGCACAGGTTCACCTCAGGATCCTGTCCTACAACTATGGTTGTGTACTTTGTTCATTCGTGGATGAAGGTTTATCATCGTCTGCTTCTGCCACAATAATTATATTGAAGACATGAAAACTGCTGTCTGTCAGTCAGTACTGGCATCTTCTAAGAAAACTGAGGCAGAACCTCAGAGTTCTCTTGTTTTCTCATGAATTTGTGATTTTTTTTTCTGTAAATTTGCAACTTTTCTCATAATTTAGCATTTTTTCCTCAAAAATTTGCAGTCTTTTACCTGTAAATTGGAGACTTTTTTCTTGCAGATTTGCAGCTCATCTGGATGCTGGTTAAAGTTTTATTAAGTGCAAGTAAACTGTAATTTATGACTTTCTGAATTTTCAAATGTGCATCTAGTATTTTTCCGCTTTCATTCTTGCATATTTGCACCTCAGTTACATTGATTGGTTTGTGCTTCTCTGCTTTACTAACTGGACTATTCTATCGTAGGTGGTGCTGTCCGACGACCCGGTGGACATGAGGGCGATCGGTGAGTGGGGGGAGCAGCTAGTCAACTCCTTCCTGTGCCACTGGAGGGACGGCGACGACCCCGCGCGGCCCACTCACGTCCTCTGGGCCAATCAGAGTGGCGAGACCGGGCGGCCGTACGACTTCAGACTGAGCTACGGGCCCGAGGGGAGCCTGGGGGTGGTGTTCGTGGAGGTGAAGTCGACGGTGAAGAGAGAGCGCTCCTTCATCCACCTCTCAGCCAACGAGCTGGACTTTGCGCTGAAGGAGAAGGAGCGCTACCACGTCTACAGGGTGTACAGCGCCGGCGACGCCCACAACGTGCGTCTGTGCCGCATCCAGAACTTGGCGCAGCATCTCCACACCTGTTGTGGATTTAGCTGTAACATCAGTTGTTATAAGGAAAGAATGTCCAAACACCCAACTTTACCTTCATTTGGCTTTACTGGAGAATGCTGCATCTCAGTTTACAACACATTTGTCGTTCCCGCTGGCTAACATGCGTCTGTCTCTCTGATAGCACTGCACTGCTTAGCACTGACTTCTTCTTCTTCGGTCTGCAGCTTGAACAATAACATTTCATGGCCAAAGGTACAGTACCAGCGCCGTCTAGTGGACAATGTCTAACGACTGCATTGAAGGAAAACACCTTTGGGATTCTAATTAAATTACTATTATAAATAGCTTTTCTGATTAACTATAAAGTGTTTATAATATCTATTTGTCCTATATGTATTTCAATATGTAATAACTATCAACTTATGTGTATGAACCATTCTGAACTATTAAATATTCAACATCCTCCCCCCCAAGAAGACAGTTCAAATATTAACTTCAAAAGGATATAGTAGCTGAACTGGTCTTCTTAACGTCGTCCCAGTTGGAGTGCGCATAGCGCAGGATCTGACTAGTCCATCTCTCCCTGGGAACACCTCTATGATTAGTCCTGTTTTCCATGTTTGACGTGGTATCTTGTCATCTCCAATGAGGACCAAATCTCCTGGTTTGAGTTGTGTTGGATTTGGGGTATGACGAGTGTGAGCCGATCTGAGGTCCAGCAAATACTCCCTCCTCCATCTGTTCCAAAATTCCTTGACAAGTCTATGGCGATATTTCCATCTTCGGGTCAGCCTTTCTTTATTTGCATTTGCTATCTGACCTGTTGTGGAAAATGGCTTTGGTGGTAAAGAGGTAAGTCTTTTCCCTATGAGGAAATGAGCTGGCGTCAGAGGTTCTGGTTCTTGTAAATCGTTGTACACAAATGTGAGTGGTCTTGAGTTAATAGTGGCTTCTATTTCTGTCAACAGAGAAGTTAACTCTTCAAAGCTCAGAGATGCTCTGCCCATTACTCTTTTGAGGCATCCCTTTACAGAGCGCACTAACCTTTCCCAAAAACCACCCCACCAAGCCGCTCTTTCTGCAATAAATTTCCACTTGATTCCCTTTTCAGAAAAATATTCCAGCAGCTCTGGCTCCTTCATAGCCTTCCACAGTTCCTTTAGATCTTGATCTGCTCTCTTGAACGTTTTTGCATTGTCCGAGTAGATTACTCTACAAAGTCCTCTCCGTGAAATAAATCTCTTGAATGCCAAAAGGAAACTTTCTGTTGATAGACTCGATATTAGTTCAAGGTGCACTGCACGTGTAACTGCACAGGTGAAAAGTGCTATGTATGCTTTCTCTGCAGAATTCTTGGACTTTACAAACAGTGGGCCTGCAAAGTCAACACCTGTGACTTCAAACGGCGGTGCTTCAGTAACTCTGTCTTTGGGAAGAGGTGCAGCTGTTTGCTGTGCTGCTTTTACTTTGAATCTTTTACAGATAGTACAGTCTGAAATGCATTTTTTGACTAACTGTCTCGCGCGTGGAATCCAATACTTCTCTCGTAGATGAACTAGAGTGTCTCTCACGCCTGAATGCATGACATTTTCGTGACTGTATTTTATCAGAAGTTGTGCAAATCTGTGATTTGAGGGTAACAACCACGGGTGCTGCTCATTGAAACTCATGTTTGACTGATGCAGCCTTCCTCCTACACAGATTAAGCCTTGCTCGTCTAGAAAGGGTTTAAAGTCTCTGATTTTTGAGTCTTTGTGCACATTTTCTCCAGTTTTCAACTCTGTTATTTCTCTTTCAAAACTGTTAAGTTGCGCTTCACGTATCCATACCTTTTCAGCTTTTGCCATTTCCTCTGCTGTTAGTTCTCCCCTTTATCTTTGCTTTGAATGACAGTTGTGGAGAAATCTTTGGATCCATGCAGTTACTCTTAGTACTGTCTGTAGTTTGCTGTATTTGTCCAGCTGTAGCAATGGTTCAGATTGCACTCTTTCACTGTTACTGAGATGTACTGCGACTTGACTTGCCTTTAGCTCAGCTTTAACCTCTTCTTCTGATAGTATTTCTTGTGCTGTTTCTGGCGGTGTAGTTTGAAGCTCCTTTTCTTTCAAAAATGATGGGCCTGACCACCAGAGATTTTCCTCTTTCAACCTTGATGCGGACTGACCTCTTGTGGTGAGATCAGCTGGGTTCACCTTTCCATTACAATGTGTCCATAGTTCTGGTGGTGTCAAAGTTTGTATCTCCATCACTCTGTTGGCAACAAACTGTTTCCATTTCTTTGATGAACTGCGAATCCAGTGAATCACTATCATGGAGTCTGACCACATTCTGAGTTGAGTGATCTGCATATTCAGTGCCTTCAAAAGGTTATTTGCCAACCTTGCTCCAATCACAGCTCCCATCAGTTCCAAGCGTGGCAGTGTGATTGTTTTGATTGGTGCCACTCTTGACTTGGATGCAACGAGCGCAGTAACAGTCTCTCCTTCTGTTGTTTGTCCTTGTAGATACGCAACTGCGCCATACGCCCTTTCGCTTGCATCTGTGAAGACATGGAGAACTTGTGATTTATCTGACAGCTTTTCTGTTCCATACCACCGCGGAATGACTATTTGGTGGATCTGAGGAAGCTCCATGCACCACTGCTGCCATGCCTGTGAAAGGTCTGGAGGCAGCTCGTCGTCCCAGCTCAGGCCCCGTCGCCACATTTCCTGAAACAGACATTTAACTCGAATGGTAAATGGCGTTAGGAACCCTATAGGATCAAAGATTCTGGCGGATGATCTCAAAACACTCCTCTTTGTGTTTTCTTTTCCTTTTAGAATGTTCATCAAATGTTTGAGGTCAAAGGCAAAGTCATCTGTGTCCGGTCTCCACACCAAACCAAGCACCTTCAACACACCTCCATGTGTTTCTGTTTCTTGTGTGAAATCAAGCTTGCTGTTTGACCACTTGGTTTTCAGTTCAAGGGAGTTTGTTGTCCACTTACAGAGGTTCATGTTGGCAGCAGCCAGTATTTCTCTTGCTCCTGTAGTAAGTCTGTATGCCTCGTCTGAGTTACTTGAGCTAGCGATCAGATCATCCACATAAAGTGAGTCTCTCATTAGTTTTACCGTGTCTGGTTGGTTAGCTTCATATTTCTCCAGATGATGTCTGATAGTGGCTGCAAGTAAAAATGGACTTGAAGTTACTCCAAACACAACACGTGCCATTCTCATTATACGCGTGTTGGTGCCTTCAACATCTGGGGGTCCTGTAAGCCACAAAAATCTCACAGCATCTCTGTCACTTTCAGTTATAGATATCTGAAGGAAAGCTTTAGTAATGTCTGCTGTGAAAGCTACAGGATTTTGTCTGAATCTGATCAAAATGCTCATGAGGTCAGCATTCAGGTTTGGGCCAGGTAATAAACAGTCATTTAAAGAGGAACAACCTTCTTCATGTGACGAAGCATCAAACACTACCCTTAACTTGGTAGTTACTTTGTCCTCTCTGATTACAGCATGATGAGGTAAGTAGTAGGTTACATTCTCTGTCTCTGCTGAATGACTGCTCTGTGGCACATCTTCACATATTCCTTGTTCTGTGTAATCCTCTATTACATCGTTGTATCCTTTAAACAGTGTCACGTCAGATTTCAGCTTTCTTTTCAGGGTTTCAAACCTCTTTTGTGCAACCTTCTTGTTGTCTGAGAGTTCGGGTGTGTCTTGGCGCCATGGCAACGCCACTTCATATCTCCCATTAATGAATCTGACTGACCTGTCAAAGCTCTCCTTGGCTTTCTCGTCATCAGGTGTTTCCTCACCTTTAGTAGTGATGCCCAGCGACTCGATCTCCCAAAATGCTCTTAGCTGGTTTGAGATCTCCACTGAGTCTTCACTGAGTCCAATGTGCATACATGTTGCTTCATTCATACTGGACATGACAACTGGTCCTTGCACTGCCCAGCCGAATCTGGTTTCTACGGCAACCAAAGCGTCTGACAGTCTCTCAGTTTTACCTGTGACTACTCTCCAGTAGTAATCTGCTCCGATCAGTACTGATAGCTCCAAACCATCTTTGTCTCCCGCTGACACATCTGCTACTGGTAGCCCTTTTTTCTCCAGCTGCCGTTGGATGTGTTCACTGGGGACTTTCATGACTGCAGTACAAAGCTGTGGGGTTTGAACAGCTTCAATCTCGATTTTCTGATCTTTGTTTCTCACATTCTCCAGGACTAGTTTTATGACATTGCATTTTGTGGTCACTGGGTTTTTTGAGCCAAACGTGTGAAGGTTTAATGTCTCTTGTTTTAGTATTGGCAGTTTTAAATCTTTCACTTGTTTCTCATGGACAAAACTCCGTTGGCTTCCTCCATCAATTAAGCAACGCACAATCTTCTTTCCTCCAGGTCCTTCAATCCTTGCTCTCACAGTTTGCAATAGTACTGTTTCACATTTTTCTGGGGTTGGTTTGGCTGCATATGGAAATACTGAGGAGACCACTGCATCACTCGTGTTTTCAGCGGCATCTGTCCTTTCTATTGGTTGCTCACTTCTGTCACACACAACAGCATGATGTCTTCTTCCACAATCAGTGCATGTCACATTTTTGGATCTACAGTCTCGAGCAAGATGTCTGGGTTTTAGGCATATGAAGCACCTTCCCGTTTTCTTTAGTTTTTCTTTCCTGCTTGTGACTGTGTCTTCAGTGCACTGTTCTGACTTGTGGCTGGTACTGTTACAGAATATGCAACTGTGCACAAATGGTGTATTCGAACTGCCTGTGTGGAGGGCTGCAGCTGAGGGCACATTAGGTCCTTTCCACCTTTCTCTGCTTGAATCTGGTCTGTAGTGCTGATTCTGATTTGCATGTGTATCTTTATGATTCTCTCTCATTTGTGTCAAATGTGCAGCACGCTCCCTGCTTTCAACTTCTTGTTGCAAAAACTTTACAAGGCCATCAACATCCCACTTTTGCCCTACATCTGTCTTGCGGGTGTACTCAAGGGCAAGATCAGCAGGAATCATTTTGAACAGTATGGGGCACAGTAAACCTCCATAACTGTCTGACATGACTCCTAAAGCTTCTAAGCTTCTGATTTGTACTTCAACATCATCAAAAAGTTGTCTCAAGGCAACAATGTCTGAGGACCTTTTAACTGGACTTAGATTTAGTAACTTAGACATGTGTGCACTTACAATGAGCTCTTTCCTTCCAAATCTTTGCTTAAGCATGTCTACTGCAGCATCATAGTTCATGTCAGTTACCTTCAGCCCTGCGACGGCGCGTGCAGCTGGCCCGATGAGATATGACTTCAAGTAAGTGAACTTTTCAGTTTTGCTCAAATCTGGGTTTTGGTGAATTGCATTTTCGAATTGGTCCCAAAACTCCTGCCACATGCACACTTCTCCGCTGTATTTGTTTATTGAGAGCTTGGGTAACTTTACCGAGGATCTGCTTGTATTTGACCGTGTACTCACGTCACTCAGCCGATGTGGATTCGCTGATACGGTGGCGTCTCTTGCCTGTTCTTGTTGCTGTAAGGCAGCCCGTTCAATTGCTCTCTCTGCCCGCGTCCTCCATAAATTTGTGTTGTCCTGATACTCAAGTGTCCGCACCATGTCCGCATCTAACTCGTCCAAAGGGATCTCCTGCTCTATATCTGGTTCAATGTCTTGCAGGCCTTTCTCTTTCTGTGACAACATGGCTAACAGCTCCCGCAAACGGTCACTGTTTATATCAGTCTTACTTGTTTCATCTTGTATAATTTGCAGCAGCTTTGTAACGGACGTCCGCAGCACGGTCCGTTTCTGTTTTAGCCTTTGAAGTCGCTCCGCCATTTTTTCCTTTCGTCTCCGTGTTGTTACAGCTATCGGCTTAATCCCAACAACGTTCTCTCTTCACTTTTCCCGCTTCCAGCTTCCGGTTCCCGGGTTTCGGCACCAAAAAATATATGTTGTGGATTTAGCTGTAACATCAGTTGTTATAAGGAAAGAATGTCCAAACACCCAACTTTACCTTCATTTGGCTTTACTGGAGAATGCTGCATCTCAGTTTACAACACATTTGTCGTTCCCGCTGGCTAACATGCGTCCGTCTCTCTGATAGCACTGCACTGCTTAGCACTGACTTCTTCTTCTTCGGTCTGCAGCTTGAACAATAACATTTCATGGCCAAAGGTACAGTACCAGCGCCGTCTAGTGGACAATGTCTAACGACTGCATTGAAGGAAAACACCTTTGGGATTCTAATTAAATTACTATTATAAATAGCTTTTCTGATTAACTATAAAGTGTTTATAATATCTATTTGTCCTATATGTATTTCAATATGTAATAACTATCAACTTATGTGTATGAACCATTCTGAACTATTAAATATTCAACAACACCAAAGACCTGGCCCTGTACCTGTTTGTGTGATTCCTGTTGCACTATAGGCGTGTTTGCACTACGAGCTGCTCAACTTTAACTCTAGGTGCACTGATTTTAGTGGTTTTAACTGAGCTTTTTATGTCTTTGGTTTGTGTCTTCCTGAGAAAAAACGCCTGTCCTTGATGTCTCCTGTTTTTTTTTATGGTCAGTACTCAATCATTCCTTTTAAAAACATGTTTCTTCAGGCTTCTACAGGACGATCTCTTAGATAAATTATTTAATAAACTCTAAAAAAAAACTATGAGGTGTCAGAGATTAATTAAACGTTTAAATGTTCAGTTCACTGCTCTTCTGCAACATGTCCACAGCTCTCACGGGTCCGGTGAGACATATTTTAGCCTAATTTTCTGTTAATTACTGCAGCATCATTCTGAATCATCTTTTGCAGCCTTCCTCAAAATGGCTCGTTTCAGTGTATATCTCTTTAAATGGTCAAGAACTGTCACTGAACCATGACATGAATACATGTGAAGTTAATGAAAATGTGGAAAACATGCAAATTTTGGGCATTTGCGCAGCCAAGGGATTTGGTAGCGCTAACTTGTCATCAGCCTTGAGATTCTGCCGTCACCAGAGTTAAAGTGTCAAAACTGGAGTGTGACGACGGAGTGTCGCCACTGTTATCGTCCTCTGTAATTGAATATTATGTGTGTAAAATGATTTATAATTTGCAAATCTTAACATGGATTGTATTGGATAAAATGCACATATAATTTGAAATCTGTTTTGAGTGAATTGAAGTCCATTTGTGAGATAAATGTTAATTTAATTATGATAATTTGATGAGGCAATTGAATAATCTTAAGACCACGTACCTTTGCCAGCATGCTTCCTGGTGGTGTCCGGGCAAAAGACTCCTCAGGGGTTTGAGTGCCCTTTAAAGGATGCCAGGGGGATGAAGTATATGATGGTTGAGTAGAGGGGGATTCAATATGTAAATAAGGGTTTAAATTATTTATTGTATTATTTATGGTGCTTATTTATTCTGTAAATATGGTGGGAAATTATTTATGTATTTATGACTCTTTTAGATACTGTTGGGTATATGTGGGAATATGAAATAGTCTTACCTTGAAATTGTCTTTCCTGGGATTTTGGTATGTTCCAATTAGTCTAATTATCTCACTAAGTATATTAACAGGTGTTTTTTCATTTGGTTTGGGTTGGGTGTTGGATATTCGTGTGAGTTGTTGCCTGCGAATTATTTGGAATAAATGGAAAATTGCTTGTTACAAACTTTTGAAAGTCTCGCTCTTCTCTGGTGTGCCTTGACCACTCGGCAATCTTGACATGAATAAGCTAGTTTGAAAATGAGACTGCCACTCACCTGCAGACAGATGGACCGGAGCTCTGCAGCTGAATCAGTGTTGGAGATATCTACCCACGGGTGTGCTAACAAGGGCTAGCAGGCTAGCAGTGTAAACAGCCATCATCCAGGTGAAGTTTTGGAGGCAAGGACAGTTTTTCCAGGTGAGAGCCCCGTCAGATAACGTAAACCTAAACAAGACAGTGTTTTGGGAATTTCCACAGCAGGAAGAACACAGCTGCAGAAGTTAGAAAGCAAGTCTGGCAATCTGCAATTCACTCAGACGGTGAATTCACATCTCTTTGCGTGTTTACATTGAATTAACGTTATCGCACTGCATGAAAAATCTGCGCTTTTGCATTTGGTCTGAACGCACATTTAGTTATAAGTATAAAGTTGGGAAAATACGTAAACTGAAACACTACAAACAGATCGTTTTCAAAGCGCGCCCAGGGTGAAGTAACCGAGTCGTCTGGATCAGCTCCAGCTTTCAAAATACAAAACAAAACCTTTGTTAGGCCGTGGGACGAGACCAGAAATTGTGGCTGGAAATGAAGTTTCGTTTGACGGGTGAGCGAACCAAAAAAGAACACTTGTTTTAAGGTAATTCGAGGGTGCTCTTTCCAAAAATAAAGTTTTCTGGATTGTAAATTTGCACGTTAATTAGCTATTAATCAAAACATAATTAGCTACTAATGAGCAGGAAAAAATGCTAGCTGTCCACCAAACTATTCTTAAGTATCTTACATACTGAAAGTTTATATTATTTTTCTAGGAAACTAACTATTTTGTGTCACAGATGCAAAAAAGACCCCAAAAATGTTTGATTTTAGTCACCTGACTGACCCAGATATTATATTTTGATCAAATTATGGAAAATGACGAGTCCGACACGAGTCTGCAGATATTGAGAAAGACCAATACATAACAGTACAGAAATATTTTAGAGCTGTACTAGATTAAAAGAAACATTCCTACCCTGTCATTAAAATCCAAACTGGAATATATCTGAATAAGAATTAAATGGAAATCGGTTTGCTAAGAAATTCTTTCCTGTTCACTGAACGCTCTACCTTTCAAGTCATCCCGTCTCACCAACCTCAATACCAACAATACTTAACAGATTTAAAAAGCCTTTAGGGACAAAATTTTAATTATGGATTCTTACCTGCATTCACTTTTAAAGTATGCTTTCCTCGTCACTGTCATCAGGATCTGAATCTGCCTCCACAGTCACATCAGCATTGTCTTCATCTATGTTTTTGCAGCCGATACACTGACAGAGCTCTGTGCAGCTCAATCCATGCTCCTGGCAAGAACATTTTCCTTTTGCACAGCCTGTTTTCTTGCAAGCACACTTAATATGTTTCAAAATAGAATCAGGGGCACATGGTAGTGTATTCCAGACTGGCAGCAAACAGTTGTCGGCAATGTGCCATCCAAAGCCAACTGGACTGGGGCATTCCACGTGCTGCTTCAGACACCGGCGATGAATTGCTGCTTGGTAGTTGACCCTTTTTGTGTGGTTCAAGAGAGTATCTCTGTTGGGGGGCAAGGCAGCATCAATTTTGAACTTGTATCTAAAAATACAATTCCTGGCTTCATCAACCGAATCTATGTCACTCTTGCCATACAGTTCACAGACAAATTTTTCCACATCGTCCATATATGCTTCAGGAAGGTCCCATTCAGCACCGAGGGCCTGGAATAAGGTCTGATAGGCGCTGTTTTTCATCATGATATTGAATGCTTTGACCTTTCCCTGCCCCTTGAAGGCACTGGTGCTATCACATCTGGTGAAGCAGTGAAGACCAATGAGGGCTTTGCAGATGGATTCCCCTAGGTGTCTACTAAGTGGGTTGACGGCAACCAGCTGGAATTCACTCCATGGGCCTAGATGTAGGAACAGGTTTTGGCCA
The DNA here is from genome assembly GCA_020510985.1 of Pholidichthys leucotaenia. Classification (NCBI taxonomy): domain Eukaryota; kingdom Metazoa; phylum Chordata; class Actinopteri; order Cichliformes; family Pholidichthyidae; genus Pholidichthys; species Pholidichthys leucotaenia. Next base: position 484,816,527 of record CM035836.1, on the reverse strand, counting down.
GCTATGTCCTCCGAAAAGCCCACAGCTACCACAAATACATCTGTGTCTTGACTACGAATGACGACATTTTTGAAACCACCCTGGTTAGTAGCATGTTGCGCATGGAGTAGCATTCGTGTGTCAGCCTCCTCGTGGTCACAGCAGAGATCCTCAACAGCTGATGTTGTGACACACCCATTTTGAACATAAAGCTGGTGGCACTCTGGTCCATGACCCACTACAACATGAATGTCCTTAATCTGATCGGGCTGTGCATTTTTCCATTGATGGAAGAAGAACTCAATCAGACTTTCCTTGTTTTCTCCACAGAGTAGAAACTTTCTGAACTGTCGTGGGGTTTTCTGATCAGTACCTGTAATTTTCATTCTTTCTGTGCCATGAGATGCACGCCTATCCCTCTCGCCCCCTTTGATGCTGTGTACTGGATATCGGTCTGGAACGAAGTCTATTCGTTTGGCACCATGTCGAAATGCAACTGAAACCAACCTTTCAAGAACTTCCTTGGCCAGCTTCCCAAAAGTGGATGGAACGTCAGTCATTTCTCGAATTAGAGCCATGCCATCCATAATGCATGCTGCTGACTCTTGAATCTGATGACTTTCAGGAGAATCAGTTGGTGCTAGGCTCATCAGATGCTTCCGTAGCTTTGACTTGTCAGTTTTTGCTAGCGTTCCCTCAAGCATCGATATAGATGGAGGAAACGGGTGCAGGCTGTACTTCAGAGCCTCTTTCATGTCAACATTCCTTATTCTGCCTATAACAATAATTCTCCCTAGCAGGTCTGTACTGGCCTTAATGGCTACACTTTGGGACTTCTCCTTAGTTGGTACACTACCTGATACATCAGAAAACGTCTTTAACTTCATGCGTTTGATCGGAGAATATGTCTTTATTTTCTTCAACGAGTCTCTCCTCAACGTAATTCTGGAAGGCCAACTGCCCCACTTCCTCAGCTCTCTTTAAGTCATTCTCAACCTCTGCTGGAGCTATTCTGCCTGTAGTAATATTCATCAGTCTGTCCTCATCCACTGCAAAAAGATTGCACATGGCATTGACTGTTGTCATCATATTTTGTACAGCCTGCTCATCAGAAGATATTCTGGATTTGTCAAGATCCTTCCGTGCTCTGGTCTGATCAGTTTTGCCAGCCATTTCTTCGCATCTTGCACAAAGTTCAGCTCTAGCTGGGTAAGAAAGGATCCACCTGTGCACAGCTCCCTTTTTCAATGTGATCCCGGTCAATCCACCTTTTGTTTTGGAGTCCCGGTTCATGGTCTGCTCAGTGGTCTGATCAACTGGAACTTGACTGAAACCGTAGAGTTGCTGCCTTTGAACCACAAAACCTCCACTTTTCATGTCTGCATGGATTTCTGGATGCGTTGTTGCAAGATTCATCATTTCATGGAGATAAACTGGGGCATACCTGGCATAATTGGTGCGATCGTAAGTGAAGAAGCCAGGAATTAATCTTGCCAGTGAAGACAGGTGAAGATCCCAGTTGCCTTGTCTGAAGGCCCTGACAAACATCAAGAAATATCCAAACATTTTGATGTATGACCACCAGAATTCCTTCCTAAACTGAAGCAGCTACGTCAGACCAAGGAGGAGGCCTACAGGACTGGTGACTGGACTCTGTACAAGCGGGCCAGAAACATGCTGACGAAGGAGATCAGGCTTGCTAAGAGGAGCTACAGTGTGAAGTTACAAAAAAACTTCTCAGCCAACAACTCTGCTTCTGTCTGGAGAGGCCTGCAGAATATCACCAACTACAGGAGACCATCCCCCCACCCTGTGGAAACCTCCAGCTGGCTAACGACCTAAATAGCTTTTACTGCAGGTTTGAAAAGAACCTACAGTTCTCACCTCCCACCCACACAAAAGGATTATCTGCAGCCCCAGGAACTCCATCCCTCCTCCACTCTGACCTCCCACCAGCACTAACGATCTGTGAAGAGGAGGTGCGCCGGATCTTTCAGAGACAAAAAGATCAAGAAGGCTGCAGGACCTGATGGTGTGGCTCCGTCCTGCCTGAGAGTCTGCTCCAACGAGTTGGCCCCCATCTTCACCCAGATCTTTAACAGATCACTGGAGCTGCGTGAAGTGCCTTCCTGCTTCAAACACTCCATCATTCCAGTTCCCAAGAAACCCTCTGTTACAGGATTAAACGACTACAGACCTGTTGCCCTGACCTCTGTGGTCATGAAATCCTTGGAGAGATTGGTGCTGAACCACCTGAAGGTCATCACAGGCCCCCTGATGGACCCACTGCAGTTTGCCTACCGGTCAAACAGGTCAGTGGATGATGCAGTGAATATGGGACTACATTACATCCTGCAACACCTCGACTCCCCAGGGACATACGCCAGGATCCTGTTTGTCGACTTCAGCTCAGCGTTCAACACCATCATCCCAGGCATTCTTCATCAGAAACTCCTCCAGCTCAAGGTGCCCCCCCCCCCACCTGCCAGAGGATCTCCAGCTTTCTGACTGACACGTGGCAACAGGTGAAGCTAGGGAGATTTACATCCAGCTCCTGAAAAATTAGTACTGGCGCCCCCCAAGGATGTGTCCTTTCCCCACTGCTCTTCTCCCTCTACTTCAACGACTGCACCTCAGAGGACCCTTCGGTGAAGCTCCTGAAGTTTGTGGATGACACCACAGTCATCGGTTTGATCCGGGATGATGAGTCTGCATACAGGCGGGAGGTGGAGCAGCTGATCCTCTGGTGTGGCCAGAACCATCTTGAACTTAACCCAGCCAAAACGGTGGAGATGACTGTGGATTTCAGGCGACACCCCCCTTCATTCCCCCCACTCACCATCCTCAACAGCACAGTGTCCACTGTGGACTCCTTCAAGTTTCTGGGTACCACAATCTCCCGGAACCTGAAGTGGTCCTCCCATATAGACACTGTCCGGAAAAAGGCCCAGCAGAGGTTGTTTTTTCTGCGTCAGCTCAAGAAGTTTGATTTGCCTCAGGAGCTGCTGGTTGTCTTCTACACTGCCATCATCCAATCTGTTCTCTGCTTTTCCATCACTGTCTGGTTTGGATCTGCCACTAAACAGGACAAGACCAGACTGCAGCGGATCATTAAGTCTGCGGAGAGGATCATTGGTACTGACCTACCCTCCATTGAGAACTTATATCGGTCCATAACCAGGAAATGGGCGGGAAACATCTGTGCTGACCCATCACACCCCGGCCACAAACTGTTTGAACTTCTATCTTCTGGTCGTTGTTACAGATCACTGAAGGTCAAAACCACCCGTCACAGGAACAGTTTCTTTCTTCAAGCCATCACTCTGAACTCCTAACATTCACCTAGTCCTACCTGTTGCTGTACTCATGACTTTTCATCCATTATTACATTGCACATAACTCTCACACTGCTTTTTACTTCATTCACATTATATCACTGAATCTGAGTTCACATTGAAATACTGTGTGACTGTATATTTTTTCATATATTTCTGCAAAGTGTGGTTAGTCTGAGTAAATAACTGCATATATTCCTGTATATATTTGCATCCTTTTATAGAAATGTGGACAGACTGTAATTTACTGTACATACTCTGTTGTCATTGAATCCTTATTTAAATCCTCCACCTGAACAATGAGAGCAAGTTTTTAGCCAAAGTCAAATTCCTTGTATGTGTTGCGCATACTTGGCCAATAAAGCTGATTCTGATTCTGAATGAAAAGGTTTGGCTCTCATTACATTTGTCACTCACAAACTTGTTGAAAGCACTACTAAGTGCACTGAACTCCTCTGATTCAGCTACATCCTGAAAAACAGCGGTTGGAAAAGCTGATGAAAGTTCTTTGCTGATTTCCTGAACTTGACAGCATCTTTCTTCTGGAAGACTTTTAAGAAATCCCATCCAGCATAGCCTCATAAGGGCTTCGTACATGGTTTTGTGTGCACGGACACTCTGATTGTAATGGTTACCTGTGAGGACTGCATTTACTGAACCTTGAGCCACAATCCCTGATTCCACAAAGATGTCTTCAAGACCAGAACCACTGAAGCGTTTGCCCATCACTGCAAGGTAAGCTTTAGCTGTGTGAAACTGGCCAAGTCTGATTACTAGCTTTCTCTGCAAGTCTTCACTTTGCCATCTGATCTGTTGGGCTTTATGGTATATTGCCTGATCAAAGACCAACACGATACATTCCAACTGCAGCTTCTCAGCAATAAGTAGACTTCTTTGTATAACAGTGTTCACGGTGGACATGTCTGTTGGGCTAGCATCAATAACTGGTAAGTATGCTACAGTGCTCATGGAAGGAATGTCCCTTTGTAGTAGAGTATTAAAACCAGTCCAACCAGGGAGAGGATCCTCCGTGTCCGCCATCTTGGTCACAACATAGGCCAAGTCAACATGCTCAGCTTTGTTTTCTTCCAGTTTATCTATGTGGATGCCCTGATTTTCAAGTGAATGTGGTGGTCCAACCTTCTTCCCACCATAATAATGGGCCAGATTCTTCTCCAGCATTGCAAGGGTTCTTTTGCGTGATTTCTTTGTAAGTGGATGAAAATCATTGGGATTTTTGTCCACCTGCATGTTCCGCTGAATGGCAATACCGTTTGTATTGTGGGTTGTGCCAGCACCTGTTTGAGTGTCTTCACCTACATCGTTGTTGTCCCATGCCAATGTGGTGGGAATGTTCTTACTCAAACCTGGGGGTAGAGCATCATTTAAAGCAGCTTGACGTTCAGCTAGAGCTGTGTCATACTCAGAATCAGAATCAGAAATCAGAATCAGAAAAAGATTTATTGCCAAGTACATTAACAGATCACTGATAACATACGAGAGAATTTGACTTGACACAGTAATGAACCTGCATTTCCGTGCCGCGGCGCATCTGAAACGCGCCTATCAGCAGGAGGGTACAGGTAGCATAAGGATAATACAATAGGAAGGAGCAAAAAAATCATTGATTCAGAATACTGGTTGCATAATCAATCAATATTATGATTACAAGGAAAAAAAAAGCTCTCAATGCACATTCGCGGACAAGATTTCACAGGACACCAGAGAGCAGTGTGTGGATCTTTATTTCAGTTCGTGGATCAATATGTGTGCACTGTTGAAGCAAAGTGTTGTATTAGACGAACAGCAAGGACACTTGACAGGAGATGTTTAGTCTGGCTGCTCGCCATCGTCCTTGCGATTATCTGAGCACTACTGTCCAAGGCCTTGTGCTCGATGTTTTGAAAACACAGACTGCAGACAGCCAGGAGGAATTTTTATGGGGAAATTGAGCCAAATAGAACTGATCACAGAGAAGGAGCTTTTTATTTCTTCTGTAGATTCAGTACATAATCCTTCATTGCGGGGCGTTGAGTCCGTCGTGGATAGACCTAAGCGTGACCATGATGTAATCCACCTTCCGAGACAGTTCTCCATTTGTCGCTATCAGGGTCTTCTCCAATTTTTCAATTTGATGGATGCACCTCGCCTGGCCAGCATTTTGATAGGTTGTATCCATCTTCAGCAATTTGCGGTACACCAGGACAATCCCAGTTCCAATCAGAACGATCCCGATCACCATTATTACGAAGACATACAAATCTTCAATATCTTCGATAGAGAGATTAGTTAGACACAAGATCTTCCAGTTACTTGTGTCCCGTAAATAGCCCGCTGGAGCCGTTCCTGCGGGGCAGAAAGCTTCCCCCGGAGCACTTTTCCTTGTTGAAAAAATAGTGTCAATTGTGTTCAAAGCCCAGCTTATTAAATCCATAATTTCTTTCGACGGTCGCAGTTAGACGCAGACAGACAACAGCAAGCTGGGATCCAGTAGTTGGGGGGGAAGTTGGGGGGGAAGGAAAAAAAGTCAGAGCAAGAGAGAAGGAAAAAGCGTCTGCTCTCTTTGGAGGCGGAAGTGACTCCAGAAGTTTGGAATGTGACACGGTATGGCCAAGGCCGTTCAAAATTCCTACAAGCTTAGATGATCCAGTCAAGTGGCAGACAGTCATGCCAAGAACCAAATGTTTGGGTGTGCACTTTTTCCCACAAGATGCTAGATACACTATATCTTGGGCAACAGAAAGAATCTTGCGTTATGCTTCACCAATACACCACGCAAGAAAGTTAAAAAGTTCATGGGGTACAAATGCCTTCACTGCATTTTCATCCAAATATTTGCCTGTAGGTGGCCATGGTCCTTGTTGATCTGGGAGTTTACTGATCTTGTTTCGAAGGAAGAGCGATGTTGTGTACAAGTGATGTTGTTCTTCTAGATAAACATGTGCATTTTCAGCATTGCCACCACTATCCTTACTTTCAGACTCTGTCTCTTCAGTTTCAGTCTCAGTTGTGCTTCCAAAATCCTGAGCTATTACCTTGGAAACATTGTTTACTTCACTAAGAACTAGTTCACATAAATTCCTAGTTTTGTTTTTGACAAAGATTAAGCCAGGATATCTGCTCACGAGTCGCCTTTTCAGTTGACAATTCCTAAATATGTCTTCAAATGGCTCACCACCAGCTTCTTTTTTCAGGTATTCTACAAAGATATGAGTCAGCTTGTTCATCCTAATGACTTCCCCACTTTCAATGATTCGTCATTCAATGATGTCAGTGCAAAATTTTGCAAATTGATTGTCAAACTTATTTGTATCACTGACACTTGCTCTTTCTTTGCTGCAAGATGTTGTTCTTGTATATTCCCTGTAGCAAGATTTATGATACTTTGCTTCCTTTGCAACTATGTCTACTTGCCTTATTTTCAAAAGCAGTTCCTCATCGTTCTTTTCTTTTGCTGCTTCCTTCAGTGCATCAGCTGCTTGATATGTCAGGCATTGGGTTAGCGGTGCTAATTTCCGTACTTTCCTGTGAGAGTCCTTCTCATATTTATTCCTTTTACAGATGCAGCACTCAGCCGGGAACAGATCCATTCGCTTCCTGTTCTCCTCAAAATCCGCTGATTTTGTACACCTTACTTTTTTTTTGGTGGATTGTCAAGGGCTGATCGAAGGAAATGTTCAGATTGACGCTTCCTGGAAGTACTTGGATCTGGATCACTTTTCCGCCTTTCGATCCTCTTTCTCGCATCTCTGATTCTGGTGACATCAGTAAACTTAGCATAACATCGTTTGTGACTGCCAAAGTTGGATAGTAACATTGGTAAACATACGGTACATTCTGTGCAGGAATCCTCGCCTGAGAACAGAGTCACATGGTTGGGGCATTTTCCCTCTATTCCACACAATTCCAGTGCAATTTCCCCTTCTCTGCTATCTATATCCTTCCACTGCTCAATACTTTGACATATCTTCTTATATTTAGCCACAGTTAGCTTTATAACCTCAGTATTATTGTCGGCGACAACGTGTACACAACATTCCATGGAGGCTGCCATCTTGGAAAATATCAGACTGTAAAAACATCTCTGATTGGCTGGGAATGAGACAAGCAATTTGAATGGCTAGCTAACAGCACATAGGCCATCTAGTGAGAAAGTGCTAAACTAGGCAGGAGTCAGTTTTGGGTCGCTGTAAAGATAAGCTTTTAAATTAGTTCTATAATTTAATGTGCAACTTATTTTTCCAGAAAAATGTGTTTTAATATTACAGTATATGTCATCTTTAAGATGCAACTAACAGAACTTGGTTCGGTGAGTCGTCAAACGAAAGTTCATCTTTTCAGACCTCGTCCCATGGCCTATGTGTTGTTTTTCTCCTCTTTGGATCCTTCTTTCACTGGTCAGGAAACGGGAGGTGAGCTTTGAGAGGGAAACCGCCATGATCGTGTTTGATGATGTGTAAAGTCCGAGACAATAGCCGATATAGTTAGCTACACATTCACAAAAATTAAATATTAGTCTATTTATTTATTTAGTCTTTTACAATTTACACCCTTATTGATGTGGAAAATTGTCTTTTAAATTGACAAATATGTATAACTTGTGGCAAAATTTGATCGGGATCAAAACTGAACTTCTGTTGCCTTTCACTTCAATGGAGATTTTTTCCGATTTAAGGCCCCATATGCAGAAGTGTGGGGGGGGGGGACATATGCTAGCGCCTAGCTTGGATAGCAAGCCTGAACAAACTAACTTAAATTCATGAATGAATGAATCTGAATGAATCTTTATTTCGGATAGATTAAAAGTAAAGATTAAAAAAGAAACAATAATATAACAAAGGGGGAAACAAAATCCAACAAGGTCAAATTAGACAATAACTCCTCTGATTATACAGTTTCTTTCTTTATTTTATTTAATATGGACATAACAAATTACATTAGTACAATCACAAGGAGAGACCAGATGTTTTGCATAGGTGTATATAGCACAAGTGCTAATTCTCAACACCAGTCCATAGGTGGCTTATATAGGTCATAAATTAGGCTGTACATACAAAATTTACAATTTAATTAAAATTACAAATACATTACAAATTATAAATAGAGCAATAGATCCATGATCACAACAAACACAATTCAGACTAGACATGCACACATTGCTGGTGGGATTTTAGCCAATCTTTAGTGCCTCTGTTGAAGAGGTTGGCATTTGTCTCCAATTTTAAGTGAGTTGGCAGAGAGTTCCATAAGTTTGCCCCTTTTATGGAGAAAGCAGACTGACCGAATGAAGATCTAGACATGGTGACAATGCAGTCACCATTGATGGAAGCTTGTGTGCATGCTCTGCTAGAGCTCGAGCGTCTAGCCACCAAACCAGAGAAAGGAGGTGACACAAGATTGTATAGACATTTAAAAACCAGTCTGATATTACAGGAGATAATAAAATTTTCAAAAGTAAAAAGATTGTGCTTGGCTAAAATACCACAGTGATGCCACCGCATTGGTTTGCGGTCCAAGATTTTTATAGCCTGTTTATATATTGCAGTTATGGGTTTTAGTGTAATTTGAGATGTTTGTGACCAAGATGTGATACAGTATGACAGATGTGAAAGAATCATCGCGTGCATATATGTATGAGCAGTTCTGAATGACAAATCCCTTCTAATGAGACGGAAGCAATTTAAATTGGGTTTGACCTTCTTACAAATGTAATGCACCTGCTTGTCGAATCGCAGGTTCCTGTCTAGAATGATCCCTAAATACTTGACCTCATTCACTTCAGTAAGCACCTCATTTCCAATTTTAACATCAAAAACATCATTCATGGGTCTGTTTCTAATAGAGATACACATAGCAACAGTTTTTTTGACATTAAAGGTTAAATGCGACAACACAAGCCATTTAGAGATGTTCTGTAAAACCTGGGTCAGGTGCTCAGCTGCCATGCTAGCCATTTTGGCAGACAGATTACGGCGTCATCAGCATACATCTGGCAGTTGGCACCTGAGCAACTATCGGGCAAGTTGTTGATGTATATTGTGAACAACAATGGCCCTAGTATAGATCCTAGATAGTTCAACATAAGTTATCCGAAATGGGTGATGGCTGAAGCCGCAGCTTATATTGCCCACCCATGGCATCTTAAAGAATGAATGAAAAGAAGTTTTAGTGGAGGACAGGAGTGTGTGGTTTCAGTGGTGGACAGGATCTGACCGGTCCCTGGAGGACAGTAAGGCCAGAGACATGAGCGGCTGGTGGCCTGAGGCGGCTAACTCATGCTAGCTAGCTGCCAGTGTCAACTAGCCACCTTGGGTCTCAGAAAAAAGCTAAAGTAACGTCTGTGGTTGAGTGTTGATGGATAAACAAGGATTCCAAACAGGGTGAATAGAATGTTTAAAAAATAGCGACTGAAACCAGCTGGATGATCAGTTAAGTTAACACTGTCTGTCAGCTTCTCCCCGCTGAGGTGAGTTCTAATGTGGCTAGACGGGACTCTGACCATCTAGACAAGCTAATGCTAACAGTTCTATGTAGCAGCGCTACAGAATGAGGCGAGATTTATTATCATCTGTGGATCAGTGAACCAGGTGAAAACAGGGATGTCTGTTAGATTCAAGATTCAGACTTGATTATCATGTGCACAGTTAAGAAATGTGACATTTCCTGAGCAATGAAATTCTTACTTTGCTCTCTGAACGAATGCCAAGGTAGCAGGTACACAACGAAACTAATAAGGTAATTAGGGTGACTGAAACTTAAAGAAAATGACAAACTACACTTGATAAGCTAACTCCCTAGTAACACTGTCAGCTCTGAGTGAACGCCTTAGGCTGAGAAACTCGGGCGGAGACTGGATTATCACAGCCAGTGAGAGTCAAGCTAACGCTAGGTGGCCCATCCGTCAGTTTGTCCCCTCTGAAGAGCAGTTGGACATATCTGAAAATATCAGGATGGAAGGAGGAGACATTAAAAACAAGTCAGTGGTGGTGTGTTTTATTCAGATTAATTTTCAGTGATTAGTTCTCTGAGCCACTAAAGCTGCTTTCTGGACCAGGAAGAGGTCCAACACACTCCACTGTTTTGAATTTGGGCTGCAGCATCATCGTCATGGTTACATATTGCTCCTTTAACGAGCTTCCTGTTCTCAAACCAAATTCCTTGAACATCTTCACTGACTTGGGGCCGGCCTCATTGACACATGGTGTGATGGAACAAATTAGGTGGAAGCTGTGCCTTCCAATCAGGTTCCTCACAGGCTTTCATGATCTCTGCTAATTGTCCTGTCAGGGTGACGGTGGTGCTCTAATAAGGCAGGCACATGGACCATCGACAAGATCCTCCTCCGACCTTCTATGGAGGAACCATTCTTCTCATTTCCAGCTGCTCGTTTATGTTCTGCAGTATCTGAGTTCTGACAAATCCTGACAGTGATCTACAGACACACTCACACAGACAACAGCCTGTGTGTTTGAAGAAGCCAACTTTATTGTCATTCAGCCCATCATCTATCTACAACGTTAATCACATGTAGAATCAGAGGGGCTGCTGCCATGCAAGGCGCCACCACAAACAACTTTTTCCTTCCCACATTCTATTACACTGAGCACCAAGCTAGAAGGCAGGAAGTACCATTTTGTCAGAATCTGAAAACTCAGAGTGATCGTATGTCAGTTCGTTAACTCAATTAAGATTCATGACAGAATATTAGTTCTCATATATACTGTATATTTACTGCAGGAGTGCATACCTTTAACAGAATTTTCAGCACTGAGGAGTTTAACAATTCAGAGACTTTTTATACATCGTTAGTCATATAATCACAAGAGAACATCTGCTGAATGTCATAATATCATATACAGTCATAACAGGAATATGCAAAGATCGGCCCGAAAGGAGAACAACATGACCTTGCCATGACCCTGCAGGTGTGCTAAGTCCAGGCTCCAAGTTAATCATAGCCACAGCATTTCATAGGAAAACAAGATTAATTTTCCCTTATTCCCAGACCCCTTATCACGTACATAGTTTTATCTAGTAAGACAGTTTTATTTCTCAAACTAAGCACATCTTAGTTTTGCACATGAAGGACATTCAGTAAGTCTTCTCAATATCCAAAAATGAAACAATGTGTAATGAACTTATGGTTTATAAAAGATGATAATATGCATACAATATACACTTGAGTATACACTTGGGGATCGTGGGGATCGTGGGTTCGATCCCAGGCCCCCGACCAACAGTGATCTGTGTGGAGTTTGCATGTTCTCCCCGTGTATGCGTGGGTTTACCCCGGGATTTCTCCGGTTTCCTCCCACATGCCAAAAACATGCAGGTTAGGTTAATTGGAGACTCTAAATTGGCCCCTTGTGTGATTGTGTCTGTGAATAGTTAAAAAGGGATGGCACCGTATTGTGGCTGCTTCATCCATCCTAGGTGGTGGATGACCCTTAATTTCTGTAAAGCGTCTTTGAGTGTCTATGATAAAGCGCTATATAAATCTGATGCATTGATTGATTGATTGATTGAGCATATAAAATGATAACATGTATATACAATTTTCTGACATTTCCCTCCTGTTTATCATTTTATCACCTTTTGTATTTTATTTAGGGATGCCTTTATTCATCAGAAACATGCAACTTCTCTCGATTTTCTATATGCCCGTCATTTGCATCATATTCCAATTACACAGGAGATTAATCACAGTCATCACAGTCTTCTTTGTGGTCATAATCATCATCAGTTTTTGAAAGAGCTGCATATTGTCCTTTACACTCAAGTTTTAGCATAGCAGTTTGCAACAGAAAAGTATGGTGTGTAATAGCTTGTGTAATCATAGATCTCATGCAGGGAATGACACACATGAAAAGCACACAGAATAAGATTAATATCACAATCAATGGGGTTAACCATTTCAAAAGAATCTGCCACCAAGTTCCACTTTGAAACCAAACCCAGAGACTCCAACCTTTATATTCGTCTAAAGTATGTTGTAAGTGTAAAATGTCATTCAAATGGCTAATAACGTGAGAAAGGTTCTGATATCGATCAGATATTGATTGATATACGTGCAGTACTCCTGGCCAATAATATGACATACTCCTCCTTGTGCAGCTAATGTTAAATCTAGGGCCATTCTATTCTGTAATGTCATCATTCTTGAGAATTTTTGTTCTTCATTTAAAGCTGTGAAACCTTGCTCCATTAAGACAGTTAGATTTTCCATTGTCCATGCTAATGCATTTATGTGGTGTATAGCTAGACCACTGCCATACATTGGAAAAAGAGTACCCATAACACCTTTAAAATCACCAATCCTCTGTTTTCCAGATAGTTTACCCACCAATTGTTGCATGTCTATTTTTGTGCTTCTTTTTGCCCTGGTGTGTATTTCAGTTTGTTCAGGATGATAATAATGGGAGTATGATGTTTTCATTTTGTGTGTAAGATTTGAACTTATGCTGATGTGTGGGAACAATATAGCCATGTAACACCTGCCACACCACCCTGGAGGAAGCAATGAGTAAACATTAGATCCACAAACCCAGACATGGTTTTCTAAACATCCATATCCATCATCATTTGGCCAAAAAACAGTAGGATTATTGCTACAGTTAAAAGTACAATTTTTGCTCTTTAAGGTGAAATTTCCAGCAGCAATATAGGGAAAATGAAATGCATTTCTACAAACAGAATCATGATATCACACTCCACAGGTCACTTCCTTTGTATCATTGCATCTTTGTGTAAAACCCAGGTTGAAATTGTTTTTACTACAGTTTTTGTGAAAGCAGATTGGTGAAGTAAACAGTGTAGGATTTACTTTCATTAAAGGCTTCTTAACTGCATGCAAAGAAGTTCCGATCCCAGTAGTATTAAATATTCTAACCTTAGACCCAGTGTAATCAGTAACACTGACATTCAATCTATTAAGATACCTTATGTGGTATATATTACTCATATATTCCATACCTACATATGTTAGAGCATGTGGAAATGTTTGGGACAACATATGTAAAGGAACTTCACACCTCGGAAAGGACAAAGGAATCTCACCGCCGTGTGAAGATCAATGACGTCACAGGACGCGGCGGCGGAGACAGACTTGACACCTTCACCCCCCAAGGCGAGGAGAGGTTTTCTCATCACCTCCCAAGACGAAGAGAGGAGATAACAGAACAATGGGGGGATTAAGATAACGGGGGATGTCAGCTTGTGTAATGCATGTCTTTGATGTGTGCCTGTATTTAACCAGCGAGCTGGGCAGAAATCTTCCTCTTTGCCTTCTGCCAAGCTCTGCACCAGATGAGACAAGATAGGAGAGCTGTTCATTAAAGACTCTGTTTTTAATACAAAATCGCCTCATCATTTCCAGCTCCTCTACACCTTACTGACAAATTCCCCACCAACCAATGTCCAACATTATTGCTTGTATTAAGTAGACTGAGACAAAAGTTCATCACTATTGTCACTCTGGCCATTTCCTCTTCACTTAGTGGAACAGGGATCATGGGTATTGCAGTCTTGTGTGAATGGGGTAGCAATAAACACACATAGCAAGAAGTATTGATTCCCAGTTCTCTCACCGAAACCACCATTGTCTGGTACCACAGGTTATGCGTATAATCCACTTATTGTCCATTGTCCGTGCTTCGTGGGCTCCTTGTCCTTGAATCAGAAAGGGATTACCACTCCACTGTCATGAGAAGTGCGGAACACAGAGTCATCAGTACTTTTGGTGCCATGTTTCCACCTGGGAGAGTACCCATCCGGGCCCCTATCTTCACCAGGGTTGAGTCGATCTCGGTAAACCGAGGGGGCATGGCCCCACACACTTGGAAGTGCGTATCCCCTTTGTAGCTGGACTTTTACTCAGGGAAACAAGTCAGTTCACAGTTCACAGGCACCCGTAGTCTTTTAACTGTGAAAGGTGAATCCAAGATGGTTGTTCAGCAATACGTATTGCAGTGGGGGTGGTTAACAGTACCTGGAAAGGTCCAAGCCACCTAGTGAGTTCCAGTTGTCGGTGGTGGTTCTTTATGAAGACATAGTCTCCAGGTTGTAACGGGTTATCCGCTTATTTCTGTGGAGCAGAGAGAGCTCTGACAGAATCAATGTATTCTTTGGTATTTAAGCATTCTCTGAGATGTTTACAAAGATTTGTGTATTTGTTAGGCGTGGTTAGTGGTGAGAGGTCAGTCAATACATAAGGACGGTGGAAGGCACATTCAAAAGGTGACAATCCTGTCTTTGTGTCTGGTATAGAGTTAATCATTAGTTTAATTCATTTTTTTTTATTAAGCCTGCACTTTGTGGGTGGTGGCCACTATGAAATCTTGAACTGTTTGTGCTGTAAAATCAGTTCCATTATCTACATAAATCAGTTCTGGAACCCCAAAAACGGAAAGAGCATCATTCAATAGAGTTTCACACACACATACAGATGCGGCTTTTGCTGAGGATGTGTGATGAATTTCTGTCCATTTTGTAAAGGTGTCAATCAACACCAAGCAATATTGTAGCTTTCCATTGCTCCTTGAGCATTATTTTATAAACAATTGATGCACTTTTGGCATGTTTTTGTTACTTCTTTCAAAATATTAGGACAGTTTTTCCAACATCCTCATCATTCCCTCCTGTTGGCTCATTGATAGTCCATGTGCCACCAGGGCAGCCCATTTGTATAGTGTGCGTGGCAGAGCAACTTTCCATCATTACTGCAGCTAAATAAGTCAGTGCTAGTAGTGTGGGCAGGCAGTGAATAGCTGCCACATAAGGTGGTAGCATCAAAACATTACATAGCTGCAATAATTGCTGTCTATATTTTACTGGTTTTCCTGTGGAGGTGGCAAACCCCCGCAGGGTCGAGGTAGTAGTATGCAGGTGACATGCGTTATAAGCATATTTACTGTCTGTGCAGACAGTTACATTCAGATTAGTAGCCCATGTAAGTGCTGTAATCAAAGCCAATAGTTCAGCCATTGGAGGTGATGCAGGTTGTGGAATTTTTACACAATCAGGACCCCAGACAATGTTTTTACAGCATAAGCAGTGGATGTTGACCCATCAGGCTTTTTTAAAGATGAGCCATCAGTAAATAGCCACAAGGAATTTGGTACAAGCTTAATGTGTGGCTGTGACAACAAGGTTATAGTGTACGACAACAGTCTAGCTGGTGACAATATGGAATGGTTGTCCTGCTGCAAAACCCCCTCCACGGCATGGGGAATGTGTAGGATAATAGTGGACATCATCTTATTATTTTGTATTGTAGTGGTCTGTATTGCCCAGCATGTATTTGAGTTATAACTGCAGTCATACGTTTATCCTGGGCACCACAGAAAATGAAATGAAATGAAAGTCCTATCATAATTTCACAAGGCTAATGCACATAAGCATCAATAAGCTCTTTATGTTCAGCCCTCAATTCTAAGTTGGAGGCTGGTGGAACGTTTGCATTTAATCAAAATATCATACAGTGTAGCAGTTTTTTTCCCTTTTTTTCTTTCTCATTTTTCCTCTTCTTTAGAAAGAAAATGACACTTATTTAGATGAAATCTATTTAGCTTGAAGAAATCATCTTTTAATTAAAAAAAAATCTTTTAGAGAAGATAAAACAAGTCATTATTCTGTATTAATAGAAGAGAACAAAAATAATCTCAGGTTTCTTTTCAGCACTGTAGCCAGGCTGTCAGAACTCTGTCCCCCGATTGCTGGAGTCTTTCTGCAAGTATGGGGGTGCAAGTAAGGGGGGTGCCCCTATATTTCAAAGTGCAATGAGGTGTTTGTTGTTGTGAAATAGTGCTTATGTAAATAAAGTTGAATTGAATTCATTATCAATCATTTATTGATAATTTTTATGTATTATCTATTTTTCCGAGGAATAATAATTCAACTTTATTTATATAGCGCCATTTCACAACAACAGTCATCTCATAGCACTATCAACTGTAGGGGGGACCCCCACAGTTGCAGAAAGACCCCAGCAATCAGGCGATCCCCTGTGAGCAAGCACTTGGCAACGGTGGAGAGGAAAAACTGCCTTTTAACAGGAAGAAACCTCCAGCAGAACCAGGCTCAGGGAGGGGCAGTCATCTGCTGCGACTGGCTGGGGGGTGAGGGGATAGAGAAGAAGAAAAGAACAGACATGTAGAGAGCAAACAGCACGATGGGGACTCAATCTATGGGAGAGAACAAACAAATGTTAATGACCAGCAAAAAAAAAAATATTTCATAGAGAGTGAGGAAAGGAGTGAGGCCCAGTGCATTACTGGAGGTCCCCTGGCTGACTAAACCTATTAGCAGCATAACTAAGGGAGGGTTCAGAAACACATGATCCCTCCCTAATTGTAGGCTATATCAAAAAGGTAAGTTTTAGCCCTATTCTTAAAAACAGAGATCGAGTCTGACTCCTGAATCCAGATTGGCAGCTGATTCCACAGGAGAGGAGCTTGATAACTGAAGGCTATGCCTCCCATTGTACTTTTGGAGATTCTAGGTATTACAAGTAATCCTGCATTTTGGGAGCGTAGTGCTCTGTTAGGATAATACGGTAGTATCAGATCTTTTAAATAAAAAGGAGCCTGATTGTTTAGAGCTTTGTAAGTAAGAAGAAGGATTTTAAACTTAATTCTAAACTCTATGGGAAGCCAATGAAGGGAGGCCAGAACCGGAGAGATATGATCTCTCTTTCTAGTACCTGTTAAAACTCTTGCTGCAGCATTTTGGATCAGCTGAAGACTTTTTAAAGATGTTTTAGGACAGCCTGATAATAAAGAATTACAATAATCTAATCTCGAGCTAACAAAAGCGTGGATCAGCTTCTCAGCATCACTCTGAGACAAGATGCTCCTAATCTTGGCAATATTACGCAAATGATAGAAGGCAGTCTTAGAAACAAATTTAATATGTGAATTGAAGGACAAATCCTGATCAAAAATAACTCCAAGGTTCCTCACAGAGCTATTAAGAGAAAGAGTAACTGCATCCAAACTGAAAGTTTGATTTGGAAAGGAATTTCTAAGGTTTTTTGGACCAACAAGAATGACTTCAGTCTTATCTGAATTTAATAGCAGGAAATTACAAGTCATCCAAGCTTTGATTTCCTTAAGACAGGCTTCTAACTTGGCTAATTGATTAGTATCATCTGGCTTCATTGACAGGTATAATTGTGTGTCATCTGCATAACAATGAAAATGTATACAGTGCTTTCTAATAATGTTGCCTAACGGAAGCATATATAAACTAAAAAGAGTAGGGCCTAGCACAGATCCCTGTGGAACTCCATGACTAAGCTTTGAGCTGAAAGAAAACTCATCATTTACATGAACAAACTGGAACCTATCAGATAAATAAGATCTAAACCACTGCAACGAAGTTCCATTAAGTCCAACATAGTGTTCTAATCTATCAAGTAGAATATTATGATCAATAGTTTCAAAAGCTGCACTAAGATCTAAAAGGACAAGTACAGAAACTAGTCCATTATCAGATGCAATGAGGAGGTCGTTAGTGACCTTCGCTAAGGCTGTTTCAGTACTATGATGGATTCTAAACCCAGATTGAAACTCTTCAAGTAAACCATTTCCCTGCAGGTGGTCAAATAATTGTGTAGCAACAACTCTTTCTAAGATTTTTGAAATGAAAGGGAGATTAGAGATTGGTCTATAGTTAGCTAAAGCTCCTGGATCTAGCATTGGCTTTTTGAGTAAGGGTTTAATTACAGCCGTTTTAAAAGCCTGCGGTACATGGCCTAAAGTTAATGAAGAATTGATTATATGAAGAGTAAAGCTACCAATAAGTGGGAAGACTTCTTTAAATAACCTGGTAGGAATAGGGTCTAAAAGACAAGTTGAAGGTTTGGATGAGGAAACTATTTTGTCTAACTCACAAAGGTCGATTGGAGTAAACTCATCAAGACAGACATCAATAGAAGGAGTTGTAGTAGTTACAGTATTTAAGTTAACTGTGGGAAGAATCTGATTGATTTTATCTCTGATGGATGAAATTTTATTATTGAAAAAGTTCATAAAGTCCTGACTAGTAAGCTCTAAGGGGATGCTAGGATTGACAGAGTCCTGACTCTTTGTCAACCTGGCTACAGTACTGAAAAGAAACCTGGGATTATTCTTGTTCTCTTCTATTAATGCAGAGTAATAACTCGTTCTAGCTTTTCTAAGAGATTTTTTATAAATTAAAAGATGATTTCTCCAAGCTAAATAGATTTCATCTAAATTAGTAGAGCGCCATTTTCTTTCTAATTGACGAGTCTTCTGTTTTAAGCTGCGAGTTTCTGTGTTGAACCAAGGAGTTAAAAATCTCTGATTAGACTTTTTCTTTTTTAAGGGGGCCACCAAGTCTAGAGCCTGATGCAGAGAAGCTGAAACACTATCCACCATGTTATCAATTACAGAAGGAGCAAGCTGTCTATAGCTTATTTCCGTTGTGTTGACACATGGCATAGAGGAAACAATCTGCATAAATTTGGAAACAGCATCATCTGAGAGGCATCTACTGTGATAATATTTTTCTTTAGGAGCCAAATAGTCAGAAATAGTAAAATCAAAGGTTAACAGACAATGGTCTGACAGTACAGGGTTATGAGGAGACACTACAAGATTTTCTATTTCTATGCCATATGTCAGAACAAGGTCCAATGTATGGTGGAGGTAATGAGTAGAATTTCCTACTTTCTGAGAAAACCCAATCGAGTCTAATATTGAATTAAAAGCCACATTAAGGCAGTCACTATCTACATCCACATGTATATTAAAGTCCCCTACTATAATTATTCTATCAGATTTCAACACTAAATCAGCTAAGAAATCAGCAAATTCGGATAAAAATTCTGAATAGGTTGATGGGGGACGATAAACTATGGCAAATAAAATTGGGTTTAACCTGAAATTGCTAAAGTGCCCAACACTGAGGACCAGGCCCTCAAAGGAATTATAACATGTTTTTTGCTTTACATTAACTAGTAATTTGGAATGGTAAATTGTTGCTACTCCTCCTCCACGACCAGAACTTCTGGGATTTTGACAGTTTAAATAACCAGAGAGAGTTGATTCATTTAAACCAACATAATCCTCTTGCCCTAACCAAGTCTCTGTAAGGGAAATTAAATCAATCTGATGATCAATTAACAGATCATGGACTAACAGAGACTTGGGAGTTAGAGACCTAATATTTAATAAACCACATTTAATTTTTAAATTATGAGGAGGAACAGAGGCCAAATCATTCAATTTAGAGGCTTTATGTTTAATTTGAGTTTTACCAATATTTTGCTTTATCACTTTGGGATGCTTATACATTATATTTTTATTTACTTTGGAGGGAGCAGACAACGATTCTCTGATGGGGAAGACAGGGGCTAAGCTGAGGGGTGGCGGATGAAGAGGAGCTGCAGAGAGGCGTGTAAGACTACTACTCTGCTTCCTGGTCCCAACTCTGAGTAGTCACAGTTTTGGAAATTTGGATAAAAAAGATGCCAGATTGTTAGATAAATGAGAAGCACCATCCAAAGTGGGATGAATGCTGTCTCGTCTCATAAGACCAGGTTTTCCCCAAAAAGAGCTCCAATTGTCAATGTAGCCCACGTCATTTTTAGGACACCACACAGACAGCCAGCGGTTCAAGGATGACGAGCGACTAAACATGTCATCACTGGTCAGATTGGGGAGGGGCCCAGAGAACACTACAGTGGCAGACATCGTTTTTGCAAACTCACACACCGATTCTATATTAAGTTTCGTGACTTCCGACTGCCGGAGACGGATGTCATTAATGCCGACGTGAATAACAATTGTGGAATATTTACAGTTACTTTTAGCCAGCATTTTCAAATTTGACTCGATGTCGCCTGCTCTGGCCCCAGGAATACATTGGACTATGGCCGATGGAGTCTCTAGGTTCACGTTTCTGACTACAGAGTCGCCAATGATCAGAGTTTTTTCCTCAGCGGGTGTGTCGCTGAGCGGGGAAAAAACAATTAGAAACGTGAACAGGTTGGTGGTGAACCGGGGCTTTGCGACTAAGCTTCCTTCTCACCGTCACCCACCCAGTCTCCTCGCAGCTGAGGAGAGCCGGGGAACCGCTGACAGTGGGGCCTAAGCTAGCTAGCTCCGCTGCAGCTAATGGGCGTCCGTCGAGATTAACTGGCACAGACGGTGTTTCAATGCAGCGGAGCCGGGATTCCAAATCAGACAACCTCGCCTCGAGCGCCTCAAAAAGACAACATTTATTACATTTACTGTTATCACTAAAAGAGGCAGAGGTGTAGCTAAACATCTGACAGAGAGAGCAAACCAGAGGAGGAGAGGAAAGAGAGGTAGTAGCCATAGCTAAGTGGCTAGCTAGTGGCTGGAGAGCTGGAGAGCAAACCACACAGGCAGACAGCAAAACAGGAAGTGACAATACGTTACCACAAGGAAGTGACGATCTCCTGCAGCCAGGAGATTAATTATTTGCTAATTAATTTCTTTGATACCCCCTGCTTTGATACATGGAGATGCACATGCAGCAAAGTTACAGGGTATTTGCTTGATTCTTTTACTGGAAGGAAGTGTGCTATCATTTTTAATTTAGATGAAAATGTGTGGGTAGCCCAGTTCCTTCAAAAATAAGATTTCAATAATCATAGCTTCTTTTGTGACTTCTCTTGAACTAGTTTACAGATTCCATTTAAGAAAAACAAAATAACTATCTGTGCATTTTCGATATGCTTCAGCATTGATAAATAAGATCAGTTTGTCCAGTTGAACACAGATGGGTTGAATTTGAATAAATGAATAAAGATTGCATCACACTCTTTCAGTCAACGGAAAGGTGGACCTTTTGCCTAATTAGAATTTGATTTAAATTTTTACCAGGAATACCTCATTTTATATATTCCTTGGTAAATTATGGGGTGAATGTAGTTTACCCTGACCCAGCTTGGTCACCGCCGAATCAGGAAAAACACATTCCTCATTACTGTCACATTTCTGAAATATGATGTTACCGCACCATTATGTGGTGAGTAATATCAGTATAAAATCATATAAACATTACATTTGTAAAGTCAAAGTCATTTGAATCAGTACACCTTATGTTATCTACAATGTCATACAAAGTCATACTTGGCTTCAAAAAAGGCTTATCAATTTAAGGATCCTTTCTCCAAGACCTTTGTCTGATAATCCATAGCCTCTGGCAAATCATATGCACAGACACATTAATTATCAATCTCTTTTGAACCTCTGTGCTCTAAATCATGTGATATAGGGTAAACACAAAACCTTCAGTGATTAGGCATTATTAAATGACATCATAATATGATCATAGTATGGCCTGTAGTCACGTTGTCACACGTCAGTCCTTCCTATAAAGTGCACTGTCATGTTTCAGTCAAAGAAAAAAAAAGGTCAGTAATGCGTCAAAATTGCTTTTAAAAATATGTAAACAGTTTATCACGTACGCAACATTAATCAAGACCCCACAAAGTTAGATTGAAAAGATAAAAACCCAAAACCTTGTAAAAATACCCATATTTAGACCACTTTTTTTCACACAGATCAACCACACACACATATCTTATTTGTTTTATTTTTATTTTAGTTGTAAGTTTTACTGTCGACGCCAAGACTGCGCATTCATCCACATCCAGTGTGGGTTCAAAGGAATAATCTTCTTCCCATTTGTTTAAATACTTTTCAGGATCCCTTTATCTGGTCTTTTTCTTTTAACCGATCATTGTAATTTTTTACCGTTCGACGCGCTGTCTGTTCTTTTTTCTGCTGTTTGGTTTTTTGTTTATTTTCTTTCTTCCCCACACAGTTACCCATTTTTTCCTTTTTTTTAACCCTTGATAATTCCACAGGAATTAAAATGTTTTACCAGGAAAAGCGAGGACGCCGCCTCACTACCATTACGTTATAAAACGACCTGATATTCTTTTTTTGTCATAGACTGGGTGTCACAACCCAAATAAACCTTTTTATCTTATTACCAGGAAAAGCGTGGATGCCACCACGCTACCATTACGTTCCAGACGACCCCGTAATTTTTTCTCTTTTTTGTCCCAGACTGGGTATTTCAACCCAAACAAAACTTTTTTTACCTTGTTGCAACTACTCGTGGTCCCGGACCACTTCTGCGTGCTTCACTGTTTACGGTCCCCGACCGGGTTGTACAACCAAACTGTTAAATTCACTTAGTGTTATACTCCTCTCTCATTTATGAGCAACACTCACTTGTTTATTTTAAAAGATTCTTGTGGCTCTTTATTACGTTAGTCACTCGTGGTTGGATTATGAGGGTCTTGTAATGCATTGAGGATAAATCCTTTTTCTTTTTATCACGTTACTCAGTCGGGGGTGTATTAGGAGGGTCTTGTAACATTTTTAAGAATATATCCTGTTTTACATTATTCACTCAAGGCTGGATTAGGAGGGTCTTCTAACGCATCTGAGAGTATATACTAACTTTTATTCACTTGCGATCCCAGACCGAGATATAGGAAACTCACTATATCCTTTTCTCTTTAATAATAAAGACATCACTTACTTTCTTTTATCGAGGATGGGCTTCACTAGATGACGTCTAGTGTCTTGCGCAGTCCAGATTTCCTCAATGGGGAGTCCAAAACTGACTATGCAGTCAGACCATGCGCATGGGTTTCAACCCGGAACGCGTGTCGCCTCTAGCCGTCCTCTAGATGTTGCCCATCCGGGTCACCGGCACCAAGTATGTCAGAATCTGAAAACTCAGAGTGATCGTATGTCAGTTCGTTACCTCAATTAAGATTCATAACACAGAATATTAGTTCTCATATATATATTTACTGCAGGAGTGCATACCTTTAACAGAATTTTCAGCACTGAAGAGTTTAACAATTCAGAGACTTTTTATACATCATCAGTCATATAATCACAAGAAAACATCTGCTGAATGTCATAATATCATATACAGTCATAACAGGAATATGCAAAGATCAGCCCGAAAGGAGAACAACATGACCTTGTCATGACCTTGCAGGTGTGCTAAGTCCAGGCTCCAAGTTAATCATAGCCACAGCATTTCATAGGAAAACAAGATTAATTTTCCCTTATTCCCAGACCCCTTATCACGTACATAGTTTTGTCTAGGTGAGACAGTTTTATTTCTCAAACTAAGCACATCTTAGTTTTGCACATGAAGGACATTCAGTAAGTCTTCTCAATATCCAAAAATGAAACAGTGTGTAATGAACTTATGGTTTATAAAAGATGATAATATGCATACAATATACACTTGAGCATATAAAATGATAACATGTATATACAATTTTCTGACAGTCTTTATGACCTGGCAGGGACTTGAACCCACGACCTCCTGGCGGTGGGGCAGATGCTCTACCACTAGCCCACCACTCCGGTAGACAGTGTAGCTTGAATGGGTTTTGAATGTTTTAGCGGGTGATTTGAGGTGTGTGTGTGTGTGGGGGGGGGTCCCACTTGTTAGGAAAATGACAAAATTATCCCTCTTAACCAGCCCCCAATCCCTATTCATAGGTGCAAAGCTTATGAATTTGCAACTTTTTGTAAATTTTAGTTTTTTCCTTGAAATTTGCAAGTTTTCATAAATTTACAGCTTTTTTTCACACATCTGACTTTTGCAAATTTTTGCACATTTTCAACTTTTTGTTTAAATTTTCTCAAATTGGCAATTTTTCCTTATAAATTTGCAAATTGCCAAAACAAGGACACGTCTTAGCCACATGATGTAGGAGGATCAGAAGCAGCCTGTGGCAGCAGCTCCTCCCCCCAGTATTTCCATCCTGTGATGCCACCTCTCAGTAACTGGGGGGCTGCTTTCCACAGTGGATCTGTCATGGGGAGCCAAAGACAAGGAGACACAAAAAGAGTCCAGAATGACCCAACAGCAGCAGGGCATTTCTGATAAGAGCTGCAGTCATGGCTGTGATTCTCCCCAGCTGGGCCAGCCTTCAGAACGCGTTTCCGTCTGTAGAAAAGTGTCCAGCAGCTGCAGAGTCTCCAGCTGACTGTGCAGAACATGACAGCCGTGATTTTACTGGACCACAGGAGACCACCATCAGCTGATGTTTGTTTCACCAACACAGCACCCATATTGGAACAGGGACTCTCCTTACATGTGCTGCAGGGGGCCCAAACCCCCTTCAGCTCTTATTACCTTTTCCTTCAACCTGCCAATGTGCAGTAAACGATACGAGGAAGGACACCATCCACTGAGTCGGCAGAAAGACCCAAAATCGTCCCTTGTTCACCTGCCACCCCCATTCATAGATTTAAATCAAGCGGGGGGGGGGGGGGGGGGTTCCCGCCCCCCTCCCCCCCATATCAGGATAAACCTATCTAAAGATCTGGACTTGGGTTTCTGCATTTAAATGTACAAAGTCTTGTCCCAAAACTTGTTGCATATTTGGGTACACACCACAGATGCTGGTGTTCTGTCTGAAACCTGGCTCAGTAAATCTATTTCAGAAAAAAATGTGAATATAAATGGCTATAATGTGTACAGTTCCAAGGTTATCATAGCCAGGAGCGGCACTGGGGTTAAGTTCCCAATGCTTATAAAATGCTTCTTATGGTGTGCGTCTCAAAAAGCCTCTGACAACTAAGTCCAACTCCTAGCCTGCCCGTGTGGTTTAGTTTCTAAGCCCAGCAGAACTGGTTTTACTTATAGGAGAAGGGGCGAGGGCAGATTTCGGGCGCCTTAAAACCAGATGCTTCGGGTAGATGGTGGCCCGTTAACCTGGGAAGGTAGCCCATCTAGGGGATGGTAAACCCTGATTTCAAACCTCCGCTGCCTTGCGGCATACGTGGTAACGGGAAAGGCTCCGGGAGTCAACCCTGAGGAGAAATCTGGAGTCAGAGTCCCTAAGGCAGTTCTCTGTTGTGCTCAACATTGTTCTGGCAGCTCCTGCAACGGTGCTGGTGCCAAACTGTAGCAGTCCTGCTGTTCCTTTGGATTCATCAGTGACGTGGAGAGGGGGGACATGCTGTATGGGCAACATCTTTTCTTCCATATCTTCCTGCCCAGGCTTGAATCCTACCAACGCTGGAAGGTAGAACACCGGACCACTGGAGAGGACACTCCAGCTTTGCCTTCGGCGTAGACAAAACACGGGGAATGACAGTTACCGGTTATAAGCCACCGCTCAACTGCCATAGAGCGTGGCACCAGGGGTTGTTCCCGACGGTGGGAGGGATCATCTGATCTCACTGGACAGCTACCGCCCGCCTCAAGCTGGGCAGCCCCCAGCCAATAAGGTGTTGTCCCGCCACAGCCTGCTTTCCTCATTGGGTGCATGGGGATGAGGTGAAGTCCGAACGGTAGGCTGAGAACCTTCGCACCAGGCAAGACAACAAAAGGGACCAACTCTAAAACTGGGAACTTGGAACGTCCGAACTATGATGACAGGACTCACTGCTAACCTCAAGGACATCAGCGACACCAGGAAGACTGCCGTCATCAATAATGAGGTGAAGAGACTGGAAGTGGATATTGCCACTCTCCAGGAAACACGGTTGGCTGACACAGGCACACTGAGAGAGAAGGACAACACGTTCTACTGGCAGAGAAAGGGCAGCGACGAACACAGGGAACACGGAGTGGGCTTCACAGTGAAAAACACCTTGCTGAAGATGGTGGAACAGGGCAGCAATGGTTCTGCACAACTCCTCACCCTTCGCTTTAACACCACTCAAGACCCAATCACCCTCGTCAGTGTGTATGCCCCAACACTGACAGCAACACCAGAGGCAAAAGACGAGTTCTATGAGAATCTCGCAACAACTGTCAGGATCATCCCCAACTCTGAACAACTTATTCTCCTCGGAGACTTCAATGCCAGAATGGGTGCTGACCACGACTCCTGGCCCTCCTGTCTTGGACCATTTGGCGTGGGCAGAATGAACGACAACGGACAGCGGTTGCTCGAGTTCTGCACACATCATGATCTGTGCATCACAAACTCGTTCTTCAAGACCAAGCCCCAACACAAGGTTTCCTGGCGACATCCGCGTTCAAAGCACTGGCACCAGATGGACTTGATCCTGACCAAGCGCACCTCACTGAAGAACGTGCTAATCACCCGCTTGTTCCAGAGTGCAGATTGCAACATAGACCATTCTTTGTTGTGTTGCAAGGTCAAGCTGCAGCTGAAGAAATTCCACCGCGCCAGACAGCCTGGAAAGGCACGGATTGACACCAGCAAGATGGCCCAACCAGAACTTGTTGAGCAGTTTGCCTCCACCTTTGTGAAGGAACTTGGTGAACTACAAGAAGGAGAGTCTGCAAAGCAGAAGTGGGAAGAGCTGTGAAACATCATCCACCGCACAGCCTTGGCTACCTTTGGGAGGAAGACCTCGAAGTCACAGGACTAGTTTGATGCCAAGTCAACCGTGATGACCCCCGTCATTGAAGCCAAGCGCTCAGCACTTGCTGAGTACAAGAAGTACCCAAACAAGAAGAATCTCCAGATCCTCAGGGCTGCAAGAAGCAAAGTTCAGCAGACTGCTCGGCGCTGTGCCAATGAGTATTGTACTCAGCTCAGCCAAGACATTCAAACCGCTGTCATAACAGGGAACATCCGTGGTATGTATGACGGCATCAAGAAAGCACTTGGTCCGGCTAAGAGCAAGACGGCCCCCCTCAAATCCTCCACTGGGGAGATGATCACAGAAAAGAACAAGCAGATGGAGAGATGGGTGGAGCACTACTCTGACCTCTACTCCAGACAGAACACCGTGACACCGTCAGCCCTTGATGCCATCGATTGCCTGCCATCCATGGATGAACTTGACGCCGAGCCAACCATCGACAAACTCAGCAAGGCCATTGATAGCTTGGCCACTGGCAAGGCACCTGGCAACGACGGCATACTCCCCAACCTGATCAAGCACTGCAAGGCCACCCTACTGCTGCCATTGCATGACGTCCTCTGCCAGTGCTGGAAGGAAGGTGCTGTACCACAGGACATGAGGGACGCCAAGATCAACAACTACAGGGGCATCTTCCTCCTCAGCATTTTTGGCAAAGTCTACGCACGAGTTGTCCTCGTTCGTCTACAGAAGCTTGCCGAACGTGTCTACCCTGAGTCTCAGTGTGGCTTCCGCACTGGGCGATCGACGGTGGACATGATATTCTCCATCCGCCAACTCCAGGAGAAGTGCAGAGAACAGAACATGCCCCTGTACGTCGCCTTCATCGACCTCACCAAAGCGTTCGATCTGGTTAGCAGAGAGGGCCTTTTCAAGATCCTGCCAAAGATAGGATGCCCACCAAAGTTGCAAAGCCTCATCGAATCATTTCACACCAACATGCAGGGAATGGTGCAGTACGACGGCAACGTCTCAGAGCCATTCAATATACACAGCGGAGTGAAACAGGGCTTTGTACTTGCGCCAACCCTTTTTGGGATTTTCTTTGCTATGTTCCTGAGGCATGCCTTCAGCACAGCAACAGAGGGAATCTACCTGCATACAAGATCTGACGGCAGGCTTTTCAATCTCACCCGCCTAAAAGCCAGAACCAAAGTACATGAGGCTCTAATTAGAGATATGCTGTTCGCAGATGATGCTGCAGTTGTGACCCACACACAGCAGGAGCTTCAGACCCTGATGGACCACTTCTCCCAGGCATACATGGACTTCGGGTTTACCATCAGCCTGAAGAAGACTAACGTCTTGGCGCAAGGCATGGAAGCACCACCAACCATCACCATTGACGACTATGAGCTGGAGGTCGTGAATCAGTTCACGTACCTGGGGTCCACGATCAGCAACAACCTCTCCCTTGATACAGAGATCGACAAGAGGATTGGAAAATCAGCCTCCACACTCGCTCGCCTCACCACACGAGTGTGGGAGAATCCCAAACTCTCTGTCAAGACGAAGATGGCAGTGTACAACGCCTGTGTCATCAGCACACTGCTCTATGGGAGTGAGACGTGGACAACATACGCCCAGCAGGAAAAGAGACTGAATTCCTTCCACTTGCACTGCATTTGCCGCATCCTGGACATATCCTGGCAGGACAAAGTGCCCAACACAGAAGTCCTGTCCCGTGCCAGCCTTCCCTCCATGTTTACTCTACTCAGGCAGCATAGCATGGCCATGTTCACCATATGGAGGATGGCAGAATCCCCAAAGACGTCCTCTACGGAGAACTGGCGACTGGCAGGAGAGACGCTGGCCGCCCACTGCTGCGCTTCAGAGACGTCTGCAAGAGAGATATGAAGGCCCTGGAGATCAACACAGAGCGCTGGGAGGACCTCGAAACGGACCGCTCCAAATGGAGAGGCACCCTGACCAGACAGCTCAAGGTGGGTTAAGAGAAACTGACTGCTGCAGCAGATGAAAAAAGGACCCACAGGAAGAACCACCACAGACCCAGCAGCACGGAGACCATCCACAAGTGCGACCTGTGAGACAGGGACTGCCATTCGCGCATCGGCCTGTTCAGCCACAGGCGGTGCTGTTCCAGCAGAGTAGACATCTAGGATTCTCTTCCATGGTCATCATAGACCGACGGAGGCTGATGAATGTGTACAGGACCGACCGCCCTAAGAGAGGTGGGGGTGTAGCAATTTACGTAAAAAACAAGTTTCAGGTAAATGTGCTGCTGTCTAAATCTGTTAGTTGCAAATCTTCGCCCTGGATCTTAATGTATCTAAATCTACTAATTTAAAGGTAATCAGTTGTTACCAAACACCCTCAGCTGATAGCAGTGCTCTGGCTTCTTTATTACATCTTCTTTCAGAGTTGAACTCTAAGGAACTTGTTGTTCTGGGAGATCTTAATTTAAATTGGCTGCAACCAGGGCCGCCGCCATGATTGCGGCGGCGGCGCGCATGGACGCAGTGGCCTCTCTTGGCATCAGCGAGTGTCAGAGTTTTGAGTGTTTTGATCATCCCAGACGTACATTTTGTAAAACTTACAACCGTGAGACCTTATTAAACATCAAGGTACTGCACGCTGCAAGAATCGCGGCGCTCTGTTGTGACTTGGACACTCTATGCCAGCATGGAATTCTGGCGGAGTCCCCGCTGGAAGCTACCCGGGAGAGGAGGAAGCGTAGACGGAGCGAATGCAAGCAAAAGCGTGGAAAAGGGGCCGGGATCCATGCTAGGCTAAAGGCTAACCCCTCCAGACCAGCAGTACCATCGCTCCTTCTCTCTAACGTCCGCTCCCTCGACAACAAGCTGGACGATCTGCGTCTGCTGAGAGAAACCCGGAGAGAGTGGAGGGACTGCTGTATGCTTGCGTTCACAGAGACATGGCTTCACGACAACACCCCTGACGAGGCCATTCAACTAGAGGGGACCACAGTGTTCCGAGCAGACAGAGGAATGGCAAGCTCCAGTAAGAGCCGGGGGTGGGGTGGGGGGTGGGCTATGCATCTATGTTAACAAGAACTGGTGCGTTAACACCACATTAGTATCTAAACACTGCTCTCCGTTGGCGGAGTCCCTTATTGTAAATTGTCGGCCATATTATCTGCCAAGGGAATTCATCAACGTGTTTGTAGCGGCTGTTTGCTTAGCACCTAGCGCTAACGCTAATGCTAAGAAGGCACTTGGGGAACTGCACGATGCTATTAGCGAAATCCAAACTTCACATCCGGACAGTTTTGTGGTGGTTACGGGGGATTTTAACCACACCAGCTTAAAGACTGTGCTCCCCAAGTTTAAACAATGTGTAGACTTTAAGACCAGAGGAGAGAATATGTTGGACTTAGTGTACACAAACACAGATGCATATAAGGCGATACCCTGCCCCCACCTTGGCCTTTCTGACCACATATCCGTGATGCTGGTGCCTGCCTACAAACCTCTACTGAAGCACAGCAGGCCAGTAGTGAAACAAATCAGGATTTGGCCAGAGAGTGCAACCTCTGCACTGAAAGACTGTTTTCTGCACACAGACTGGGAGGTCTTCAAAATAGCAGCCTCCCAGGAAGACAAGACAGATGTGGAGGAGTATGCTGAAATGGTCACCAGCTACATCGCGAAGTGCACAGAGAATGTCACCACAGTGAAGACCATCACTATGCAGGGAAACCATAAGCCCTGGGTGACCGCACAGGTGCGCTCGCTGCTTACAGCCAGAGATGCAGCCTTCAGAGTGAAGGACAGGATCGCCCTCCGCTCAGCCAGGTCTGCGCTCTCAAAGGGAATTAAGACGGCGAAGCGCGCCTATTCGGAGAAAATCCAGGGACACCTCTGTGACACTAGGAACACCAAGCAGATGTGGCAAGGAGTTTGGACACTGACGGGCTATAAGTCTAGGCAGGGGGTCGATGATGACGATGCTTTGCTTCCAGACAGGCTCAACGACTTCTTTGCACGTTTTGAAGCATCAAACTCGACAATCAGAGGGATGGCTGGCCCATCCCCATCATCGGTTGGACCAGCTTTTACCATCAACACAGCAGACACACGGAGGACCCTAACCAAAGTCAACCCACGTAAAGCTGCAGGTCCGGACAACATCCCGGGACGTGTGCTCCAAGACTGCGTGAGCGAGTTGGCAGATGTACTGACTGACATTTATAACATCTCCCTGAGTCAGGCCATCGCTCCCAGATGCTTCAAGACCTCTATCATAGTACCAGTGGCAAAGAAACCAGTTGTGTCCTGTCTGAATGACTATCGTCCTGTTGCACTGACACCAATTGTGATGAAGTGTTTTGAACGGCTTGTCAAACCACACATTACAGCCTGCCTCCCTGCATCACACGACCCGCTCCAGTTTGCATATCATTCAACCTGCTCCACGGAGGATGCTATAGTCACCACCCTGCACTCTGTCATCACCCACCTGGATCAGAAAGACACCTACGCCAGACTCCTGTACATTGATTTCAGTTCAGAATCAGAATCAGATCAGAATCAGATTTATTGCCATTGTTCATGTAGTACACAAACTAGGAATTTGTCTCAGTGCAATGCTGCAACATTAAACATGATAAAATAAAAGAAATAAACTATACATGCAATAAAGTGTAGAATAAGAGTAAGTGATACTGGTCAGCAGTTAAAATATATTAGCGAGCAGCAGATACTGTGGAGAACTATATAGTGCAGTCGGTAATGCAGGAAGAAAACAGTGATGATTGACATGAGTCTGGTTGAGCTGCTGTACATAGTGCACGAGAGTCAATAAGTCACTTAGTGTTCAGCAGTCTGATGGCAGAGGGGAAGAAGCTGTTCATGTGACGGGAGGTTTTAGTCTGGATGGACCGAAGTCTTCTACCTGAGGGGAGGGGGGCAAACAGTACGTGACCAGGGTGTGAGGGATCGGCTATGATCCGGCCAGCACGCCTCCGGGTCCTGGAGATGTACAGATCCTGGAGAGATGAGAGCTTGCAGCCGATCACCTTCTCAGCAGTACGCACGACGCGCTGCAGCCTTAGTCTGTCCCTGGCAGTGGCTCCTGCGTACCACACGGTTATGGAGGTGGTGAGGATGGACTCGATGATGGCTGTGTAGAACTGCACTAACATCTTGGTGGGTAGCTTGAGCTTCCTCAGCTGCCGCAGGAAGAACATCCTCTGCTGGGCTTTTTTGATGAGTGAGCTGATGGTCGGCTCTCATTTGAGGTCCCTGGTGATAATAGTGCCTAGGAAGCGGAAGGAATCAGCAGTGGTGATGGGAGAGCCTGTGAGGGTGAGGGGGGGCAGAGGGGTTGTGACTTTCCTGAAGTCTACAATCATCTCCACTGTCTTCAGAGCGTTCAGCTGCAGGTTGTTGTTGTTGCACCAGGACGCCAGCTGGGCCACCTCTCTCCTGTAGGCGGACTCGTCGCCGTTGGAGATGAGCCCGATGAGGGTGGTGTCGTCCGCAAACTTGATCAACTTGATCAACTTGACAGACTGGTGGCTGGAGGTGCAGGAGTTGGTATAAAGGGAGAAGAGTAGGGGGGAAAGTACACAGCCCTGGGGTGATCCGGTGCTGATGCTAGTAGAGTCTGAGACAGTCTTTCCCAGCCGCACATGCTGCCTCCGGTCCGTCAGGAAGTCGGTGATCCACCTGCAGAGGGAGTCAGGCACGTTGAGCAGGGACAGCTTGTCCCGGAGCAGAGCGGGGCGGATGGTGTTGAATGCGGAGCTGAAGTCCACAAACAGGATCCTGGCGTAGGTTCCCAGGGAGTCCAGGTGCTGCAGGATGGAGTGGAGGGCCAGGTTGACTGCGTCGTCTACACACCTGTTGGCTCGGTAGGCAAACTGCAGCGGGTCCAGGAGAGGGGTGGTGATGGACTTGAGGTGGGGCAGGACCAGGCGCTCAAAGGACTTCATGACTACAGAGGTGAGCACTACAGGTCTGTAGTCATTAAGTCCAGTGATCCGTGGCTTCTTGGGGACAGGGATGATGGTGGAGGATTTGAGGCAGGTCGGCACGTGGCATAACTTAAGGGAGGTGTTAAAAATGTCTGTGAAGACAGGAGCCAGCTGTTTCGCACAGTGTCTCAGGGTGGAGGGAGACACGCCGTCCGGACCAGGGGCCTTGCGCGGGTTCAGTCTGGAGAACTGTTTGAGCACGTCCTGCTCACTGATGATAAGGGCAGGGGGGGAGGAGGGGGGGGGGGTGCCTTTAATGAAGTAGGGATTGTGGAGGCTGTGGAGCTGGAGGGAGGGGGGGGAGTTGGATACAGATGACGAGGTGTCAAAACGAGCATAGTGTTGGGACAGTCTTTGACAAAGGGCTTTGTCATCCTGACCTTCAGCATTCATCACCATTATTCCCCAGAGACTGATGGAGAAATTACTCCTTCTTGGTCTGAACACCGCCACATGTCTCTGGATCCTGGATTTCCTGACTGAGAGATCTCAGTCTGTCTGGGTTGGAAACAACATCTCCAGCTCTGTCACACTGAGCACCGGATCCCCTCAAGGTTGCGTACTCAGCCCACTGTTGTTTACACTTCTAACACATGACTGTGTATCCAGACACGAGGGGAACCAGATTATTAAGTTTGCAGACGACACCACGGTGGTGGGACTTATTCAGAGGGATGAGGAATCAATGTACAGGGAAGAAGTGAGAGACCTGGAGGGCTGGTGCAGGGAGAACAATCTGGTGCTCAATGTGGACAAAACGAAGGAGATGATTATCGACTTCCGGCGGTCACAGCCTGAACACGTCCCCCTCAGCATCGGTGGCCATTTAGTGGAGAGAATGGACAACATCAAGTTCCTTGGAGTGCAGATCTCGCAGGACCTGACCTGGAGCAAGAATTCCTTGGGGATCAGGAAGCGGGCCCAACAGAGACTGCACTTCTTGAGGAAACTCAAACAGGCCTCTCTCCCCATCTGCATCCTCAGGACCTTCTACAGAGGTGTGGTGGAGAGTGTTCTGACGTACTGCATTGCTACATGGTGCTCCAGCTACAGTGTCAGACAAAAAAGCCCTGCAGAGGATAGTCAAGGGAGCTGAGAGGGTAATTAGAGTTTCCCTCCCCTCTGTCCAAGAACTTTTTCAGAACCGTTGTAGCAGCAGGGCACTGAACATTGTCAAGGGCCGTTCTCACCCTCTGCATAAACACTTTGAACTTCTGCCATCTGGCAAACGATTCCGGAGCATCAGAGGCAGAACCACCAGACTGATCTACAGCTTCCTTCCACAAGCTGTTAGGATGCTGAACAGTTGATCTGGAATCCTTCATATACACTACTGCACCTATGGACATTATGTACATTATTTGTATATTATAGTTAGTTAGTTTTTTCAAGTATGTCTCAGGGATGTGTGAATGGATGTGGTGGGGTGGTGTGGGGGGGTGAAGATATGTGTGAGTCTGTCTAAATCATGTTATTCTACTTATATGGATGCCGAGAGAAATGCAATTTCATCTTGCCTGCACTACAGTTGTATGTACAGCAATATGACAATAAAGGTTGATTTGATTTTGATTTGATTTGATTTGATGATCTCAAATCTTACTGTGACTCACTAAATATGTCTCAGATTCTCGATGGCCCCACACGTCCAAACTCCAAAAACCCAGATAAATCATCCCTGATTGATTTCTCACTAATGTTCCCCACACGTATTCAGCTGCCTCAATAGTTGCAAGTGACATCAGCGACCACTGTGTGCAACTGTTAGAGATGCAAAAATTCTAAAAACAAAACCTCGAATTATAGTTAAACATGATATGAAACACTTTTCAGAACAAGGTTTCTTTCACAATCGGTTTTATTATGAGTGGGACAAAATTAGTCTAATTTCTGATGTTGATAGTGCCTGGGATTTCTTTTATGATGGTTTTATTAATATAAAAAATATGCATACATATTTATACATATACATACATACATACATACATACATATACATATACATATGCATACACTCTTTATCTCCCGGAACCTGAAGTGGTCCTCCCATATAGACACTGTCCGGAAAAAGGCCCAGCAGAGGTTGTTTTTTCTGCGTCAGCTCAAGAAGTTTGATTTGCCTCAGGAGCTGCTGGTTGTCTTCTACACCGCCATCATCCAATCTGTCCTCTGCTTTTCCAGCACTGTCTGGTTTGGATCTGCCACTAAACAGGACAAGACCAGACTGCAGCAGATCATTAAGTCTGCGGAGAGGATCATTGGTACCGACCTACCCTCCATTGAGAACTTATATCGGTCCATAACCAGGAAACGGGCGGGAAACATCTGTGCTGACCCATCACACCCCGGCCACAAACTGTTTGAACTTCTATCTTCTGGTCGTCGTTACAGATCACTGAAGGTCAAAACCACCCGTCACAGGAACAGTTTCTTTCCTCAAGCCATCACTCTGATGAACTCCTAACATTCACCTAGTCCTACCTGTTGCTGTACTCATGACTTTTCATCCATTATTACATTGCACATAACTCTCACACTGCTTTTTACTTCATTCACATTATATCACTGAATCTGAGTTCACATTGAAATACTGTGTGACTGTATATTTTTTCATATATTTCTGCAAAGTGTGGTTTGCATCCTTTTATAGAAACGTGGACAGACTGTAATTTACTGTACATACTCTGTTGTCATTGAATCCTTATTTAAATCCTCCACCTGAACAATGAGAGCAAGTTTTTAGCCAAAGTCAAATTCCTTGTATGTGTTGTGCATACTTGGCCAATAAAGCTGATTCTGATTCTGATTCTGATTCTGATTTAAAAAGTATCAAGTGAAAGACCGGAATAATCCCTGGTTCACTCCGCAATTGTTGAGTCTTTTTTATGAACACGATCTGGTATGGGCCAAGGCTAGAAAAAACAGCCAGAATTCTGACTGCTTGGTTTTCAGGCAGCTTTGCAATGCATGCACTCCAAAAACCAGAAAAGCTAAAACTAATTATTTCCTCACTCAAACCTCAAACAATTTAAATAACCCTACAAAATTTTGGAAAACAATTAAATCCCGTCTGACAACAATAAAGGCTCAGAGCTTCCTCCTTGAATTGTAAATGGCTCCCAAAAAATTACAGACTAGTCAAAAATTCTTGATTGTTTTAGCAAACATTTTATAGCTGCTGGTTTTTTATTTGAGTCCACTTATCCCAACAATCACCCTGTGTCTTCACTTCAGTTGGCTGGTCAGGATCCTTCAAGTCCATCTCTTAATTTTAATCCTATTTTAACCTCTGAGGTTCATAAATACCTCAAGCTTTTAGATCAAACAAAATCTGCAGGCCCTGGCAAGCTGGAGCCCTACTTTTAAAACTGGCAGCAGACTTTAATCGCCCAACCCTTAACTCGCATTTTTTAGTCTCTGTCTGGGCTCAAATGTCAGCCATCTTGTATGAAGTCAGCCTACATCCTTTGTCTTTTTAAAGGGGGTGACCCCACTGTTTTAAATAACTATAGACCCATCTCCAAGCTGTGTGCACTGGCCAAAATTCTTGAATCCCTTGTTAGTGATCAGCTAAAGGAGTTTCTGAACAGTAATAAGGTTTTATCTGATTTTCAATCTGGTTTTAGAAAAGGACAAAGTACAACAGCAGCTCTTAAAGTCTTTAATGATTTTATTGTTTCTATTGATAATAAACAACACTGTGCAGCCCTTTTATCAACCTCTCCAAGGCATTTGACACAGTGGACCACACACTGTTTATGCATAGCCTAGCTAGAGCAGGTTTGTCTCTAGAAACTAACTATTGGTTTGAAAACTACCTATCAGACAGATCGCAGTACCACCAAGCCTCTTGGTGTGCCTCAGGGCTCAGTGTTAGTACCACTCCTTTTTATCATTTACATTAATAACATTGACAAAAACATGTCTAATGCAAAGTTTCATTTTTATGCTGATGATACAGTGATGTACTGCACAGCTCCCACTCCAACCCAGGCACTTGCCAAATTACAGCTCGATTTTAATACTGTTCAGCAGAACTTTTGACTTTTATTAAAGCCATGCTGATCTCAAATGGCAAGGCCAAGCCACAGAACCTGCCACCAATTGTCACCACTCACGGTTCACAGATTGAGATAGTATCATGTTACAGATATCTTGGAATTTTAATTGACGAATCTCTCTCTCTTTTACTCCACATATTAATTCAATTCAATTCAATTCAACTTTATTTATATAGCGCCATTTCACAACAACAGTCATCTCATAGCACTATCAACTGTAGGGAGGACCCCCACAGTTGCAGAAAGACCCCAGCAATCAGGCGATCCCCTGTGAGCAAGCACTTGGCGACGGTGGAGAGGAAAAACTCCCTTTTAACAGGAAGAAACCTCCAGCAGAACCAGGCTCAGGGAGGGGCAGTCATCTGCTGCGACTGGCTGGGGGGTGAGGGGATAGAGAAGAAGAAAAGAACAGACATGTAGAGAGCAAACAGCACGATGGGGACTCAATCTATGGGAGAGAACAAACAAATGTTAATGACCAGCAAAAAAAAAAATATTTCATAGAGAGTGAGGAAAGGAGTGAGGCCCAGTGCATTACTGGAGGTCCCCCGGCTGACTAAACCTATTAGCAGCATAACTAAGGGAGGGTTCAGAAAACGCATGATCCCTCCCTAATTGTAGGCTATATCAAAAAGGTAGGTTTTAGCCCTATTCTTAAAAACAGAGATCGAGTCTGACTCCCGAATCCAGATTGGCAGCTGATTCCACAGGAGAGGAGCTTGATAACTAAAGGCTCTGCCTCCCATTGTACTTTTGGAGATTCTAGGTATTACAAGTAAACCTGCATTTTGGGAGCGTAGTGCTCTGTTAGGATGATACGGTAGTATCAGATCTTTTAAATAAAAAGGAGCCTGATTGTTTAGAGCTTTGTAAGTAAGAAGAAGGATTTTAAACTTAATTCTAAACTCTATGGGAAGCCAATGAAGGGAGGCCAGAACCGGAGAGATATGATCTCTCTTTCTAGTACCTGTTAAAACTCTTGCTGCAGCATTTTGGATCAGCTGAAGACTTTTTAAAGATGTTTTAGGACAACCTGATAATAAAGAATTACAATAATCTAATCTCGAGCTAACAAAAGCGTGGATCAGCTTCTCAGCATCACTCTGAGACAAGATGCTCCTAATCTTGGCAATATTACGCAAATGATAGAAGGCAGTCTTAGAAACAAATTTAATATGTGAATTGAAGGACAAATCCTGATCAAAAATAACTCCAAGGTTCCTCACAGAGCTATTAAGAGAAAGAGTAACTACATCCAAACTGAAAGTTTGATTTGGAAAGGAATTTCTAAGGTTTTTTGGACCAACAAGAATGACTTCAGTCTTATCTGAATTTAATAGCAGGAAATTACAAGTCATCCAAACTTTGATTTCCTTAAGACAGGCTTCTAACTTGGCTAATTGATTAGTATCATCTGGCTTCATTGACAGGTATAATTGTGTGTCATCTGCATAACAGTGAAAATGTATACAGTGCTTTCTAATAATGTTGCCTAACGGAAGCATATATAAACTAAAAAGAGTAGGGCCAAGCACAGATCCCTGTGGAACTCCATGACTAAGCTTTGAGCTGAGAGAAAACTCATCATTTACATGAACAAACTGGAACCTATCAGATAAATAAGATCTAAACCACTGCAATGAAGTTCCATTAAGTCCAACATAGTGTTCTAATCTATCAAGTAGAATATTATGATCAATAGTATCAAAAGCTGCACTAAGATCTAAAAGGACAAGTACAGAAACTAGTCCATTATCAGATGCAATGAGGAGGTCGTTAGTGACCTTCTCTAAGGCTGTTTCAGTGCTATGATGGATTCTAAACCCAGATTGAAACTCCTCAAATAAACCATTTCCCTGCAGGTGGTCAAATAATTGCATAGCAACAACTCTTTCTAAGATTTTTGAAATGAAAGGGAGATTAGAGATTGGTCTATAGTTAGCTAAAGCTCCTGGATCTAGCGTTGGCTTTTTGAGTAAGGGTTTAATTACAGCCGTTTTAAAAGCCTGCGGTACATGGCCTAAAGTTAATGAAGAATTGATTATATGAAGAATAAAGCTACCAATTAGTGGGAAGACTTCTTTAAATAACCTGGTAGGAATAGGGTCTAAAAGACAAGTTGAAGGTTTGGATGAGGAAACTATTTTGTCTAACTCACAAAGGTCGATTGGAGTAAACTCATCAAGACAGACATCAATTGAAGGAGTTGTAGTAGTTACAGTATTTAAGTTAACTGTGGGAAGAATCTGATTGATTTTATCTCTGATGGATGAAATTTTATTATTGAAAAAGTTCATAAAGTCCTGACTAGTAAGCTCTAAGGGGATGCTAGGATTGACAGAGTCCTGACTCTTTGTCAACCTGGCTACAGTACTGAAAAGAAACCTGGGATTATTCTTGTTCTCTTCTATTAATGCAGAGTAATAACTCGTTCTAGCTTTTCTAAGAGATTTTTTATAAATTAAAAGATGATTTCTCCAAGCTAAATAGATTTCATCTAAATTAGTAGAGCGCCATTTTCTTTCTAATTGACGAGTCTTCTGTTTTAAGCTACGAGTTTCTGTGTTGAACCAAGGAGTTAGAAATCTCTGATTAGACTTTTTCTTTTTTAAGGGGGCCACCAAGTCTAGAGCCTGATGCAGAGAAGCTGAAACACTATCCACCATGTTATCAATTACAGAAGGAGCAAGCTGTCTATAGCTTATTTCCGTTGTGTTGACACATGGCATAGAGGAAACAATCTGCATAAATTTGGAAACAGCATCATCTGAGAGGCATCTACTGTGATAATATTTTTCTTTAGGAGCCAAATAGTCAGAAATAGTAAAATCAAAGGTTAACAGACAATGGTCTGACAGTACAGGGTTATGAGGAAACACTACCAGATTTTCTATTTCTATGCCATATGTCAGAACAAGGTCCAATGTATGGTGGAGGTAATGAGTAGAATTTCCTACTTTCTGAGAAAACCCAATCGAGTCTAATATTGAATTAAAAGCCACATTAAGGCAGTCACTATCTACATCCACATGTATATTAAAGTCCCCTACTATAATTATTCTATCAGATTTCAGCACTAAATCAGCTAAGAAATCAGGAAATTCGGATAAAAATTCTGAATAGGTTGATGGGGAACGATAAACTATGGCAAATAAAATTGGGTTTAACCTGGAATTGCTAAAGTGTCCAATGCTGAGGACCAGGCCCTCAAAGGAATTATAACATGTTTTTTGCTTTACATTAACTAGTAATTTGGAATGGTAAATTGATGCTACTCCTCCTCCACGACCAGAACTTCTGGGATTTTGACAGTTTAAATAACCAGAGGGAGTTGATTCATTTAAACCAACATAATCCTCTTGTCCTAACCAAGTCTCTGTAAGGGAAATTAAATCAATCTGATGATCAATTAACAGATCATGGACTAACAGAGACTTGGGAGTTAGAGACCTAATATTTAATAAACCACATTTAATTTTTAAATTATGAGGAGGAACAGAGGCCAAATCATTCAATTTAGAGGCTTTATGTTTAATTTGAGTTTTACCAATATTTTGCTTTATCACTTTGGGATGCTTATACATTATATTTTTATTCACTTTGGAGGGAGCAGACAACGATTCTCTGATGGGGAAGACAGGGGCTAAGCTGAGGGGTGGCGGATGAAGAGGAGCTGCAGAGAGGCGTGTAAGACTGCGACTCTGCTTCCTGGTCCCAACTCTGAGTAGTCAGGGTTTTGGAAATTTGGATAAAAAAGATGCCAGATTGTTAGATAAATGAGAAGCACCATCCAAAGTGGGATGAATGCTGTCTCGTCTCATAAGACCAGGTTTTCCCCAAAAAGAGCTCCAATTGTCAATGTAGCCCACGTCATTTTTAGGACACCACACAGACAGCCAGCGGTTCAAGGATGACGAGCGACTAAACATGTCATCACTGGTCAGATTGGGGAGGGGCCCAGAGAATACTACAGTGGCAGACATCGTTTTTGCAAAGTCACACACCGATTCTACATTAAGTTTCGTGACTTCCAACTGCCGGAGACGGATGTCATTAATGCCGGCGTGAATAACAATTGTGGAATATTTACAGTTACTTTTAGCCAGCATTTTCAAATTTGACTCGATGTCGCCTGCTCTGGCCCCAGGAATGCATTGGACTATGGCCGCTGGAGTCTCTAGGTTCACGTTTCTGACTACAGAGTCGCCAATGATCAGAGTTTTTTCCTCAGCGGGTGTGTCGCTGAGCGGGGAAAAACGATTAGAAACGTGAACAGGTTGGTGGTGAACCGGGGCTTTGCGACTAGGCTTCCTTCTCACCGTCACCCACCCAGTCTCCTCGCTGCAGAGGAGAGCCGGGGAACCGGTGACAGGGGGACCTAAGCTAGCTAGCTCCGCTGCAGCTAAGGGGCGTCCGTCGAGATTAACTGGCGCAGACGGTGTTTCAATGCAGCGGAGCCGGGATTCCAAATCAGACAACCTCGCCTCGAGCGCCTCAAAAAGACAACATTTATTACATTTACCGTTATCACTAAAAGAGGCAGAGGTGTAGCTAAACATCTGACAGAGAGAGCACACCAGAGGAGAGGAAAGAGAGCTAGTAGCCATAGCTAGTGGCTCGAGAGCTGGAGAGCAAACCACACAGGCAGACAGCAAAACAGGAAGTGACGATACGTTACCACAAGGAAGTGACGATATATTAGTCGGCTTTTAAAAAGGGTGAGAGTGAAATTGAGTTTTTATTTCAGGATTAAATCCTGCCTTTCTTTTGAATCCAAAAAGAGACTTGTTGCTCCTACTTTTATGTTGGTCAGAATCAGAATCAGAATCAGATTTATTGCCATTGTTCATGTAGTACACAAACTAGGAATTTGTCTCGGTGCAATGCTGCAACATTAAACATGATAAAAATAAAAGATAGAAATAAAAACTATACATGCAATAAAATGTAGAATATGAATGAGTAATACTAGACAAAGCAATTTTTAAATATACTGTATTAGCGAGCAGCAGATATTGTGGAGTACCCCATAGTGCAGTCGGTAATGCAAAAAGAAAACAGTGATGACTGACATGAGTCTGGTTGAGCTGCTGTACATAGTGCACGAGAGTCTAATAAGTCACTTAGTGTTCAGCAGTCCAATGGCAGAGGGGAAGAAGCTGTTCATGTGACGGGAGGTTTTAGTCTGAATGGACCGAAGTCTTCTATCTGAGGGGAGGGGGGCAAACAGTACGTGACCAGGGTGTGAAGGATCGGCTATGATCCAGCCTGCACGCCTCCGGGTCCTGGAGATGTACAGATCCTGGAGGGATGGGAGCTTGCAGCCGATCACCTTCTCAGCAGCGCGCACGACGCGCTGCAGCCTTAGTCTGTCCCTGGCAGTGGCTCCTGCGTACCACACGGTTATGGAGGTGGTGAGGATGGACTCGATGATGGCTGTGTAGAACTGCACTAACATCTTGGTGGGTAGCTTGAGCTTCCTCAGCTGCCGCAGGAAGAACATCCTCTGCTGGGCCTTTTTGATGAGGGAGCTGATGGTCGGCTCCCAATTGAGGTCCCGGGTGATGGTGGTGCCCAGGAAGCGGAAGGAATCTGCAGTGGTGATGGGAGAGCCTGTGAGGGTGAGGGGGGCAGAGGGGTTGTGACTTTCCTGAAGTCCACGATCATCTCCACTGTCTTCAGAGCGTTCAGCTGCAGGTTGTTGTGGCTGCACCAGGACGCCAGCTGGGCCACCTCTTTCCTGTAGATGGACTCGTCGCCGTTGGAGATGAGCCCGATGAGGGTGGTGTCGTCCGCAAACTTGATCAGCTTGACAGACTGGTGGCTGGAGGTGCAGGAGTTGGTATAAAGGGAGAAGAGTAGGGGGGGAAGTACACAGCCCTGGGGTGATCCAGTGCTGATGCTAACAGAGTCTGAGACAGACTTCCCCAGCCGCACATGCTGTCTCCGGTCCGTCAGGAAGTCGGTGATCCACCTGCAGAGGGAGTCAGGCACGTTGAGCAGGGACAGCTTGTCCCTGAGCAGAGCGGGGCGGATGGTGTTGAATGCAGAGCTGAAGTCCACAAACAGGATCCTGGCGTAGGTTCCCAGGGAGTCCAGGTGCTGCAGGATGGAGTGGAGGGCCAGGTTGACTGCGTCGTCCACAGACCTGTTGGCTCGGTAGGCAAACTGCAGCGGGTCCAGGAGGGGAGTGGTGATGGACTTGAGGTGGGGCAGGACCAGGCGCTCAAAGGACTTCATGACTACAGAGGTGAGCGCTACAGGTCTGTAGTCGTTAAGTCCAGTGATCCATGACTTCTTGGGGACAGGGATGATGGTGGAGGTTTTGAGGCAGGTCGGCACGTGGCATAAGATGAGATGAGATGAGATTCAACTTTATTGTCATTACACATGTATGAATACAAGGTAACGAAACGTGACTTGGCATTTGGGCATGCTCTGCAGAGCGCATTCAAGGCCGGGGCAGCCGCTAGGCGCCAGTCATAAAGAAGAAAGGAAAAAAAAGAAAAGAAAGGATATAGTGCACATAGTGCTATGAGATGACTGTTGTTGTGAAATGGCGCTATATAAATAAAGTTGAATTGAATTGAATTGAATTGATATGACACAATAGGCGAGAGAAAAAAACATGTTTTATCAAATTGACGCTTAATGAGTAAGCGAAATTTTGATTGCAGGCGAAAAACCCTCAATGCATATTTAGCAGACATTTAGTGGACAAATCACACAGCAGAGGGAGAGCAGTGTGTGTATATCGTATGCATGTAGTGTTGTATGCATTGTGTAGTGTAAATGTAACAGTTGTTAGTGAGCAGCAGAGGGCGCCTCCTGGCAGTGGATAGATGTTATAATCATGTGACTTATAAACAAGTCCAGAGTTCAGAGTCTATCTCTCTCTCTCTCTTGCTTGCAGAAGGCACATGGGCATTGTCCTTGAGGGTCCAATCCGCTGACGACAACAACTGATTGTTGATTGTATGGGTAGACATAAGAGCCGGTTCTCCCGCTAATCTCAGTCAGGAGGAATGTAAACACGGGGCAAACAAGGTCAAATCAAATCAAAACAGCACAGCGCACTCAGAGAGTAGAATTTGTCCTCATCCGTGTAATTCTGTGCTTCCATTATATATGCAGGCTTAAACTGTTTTTCCATAGAGAGCACAGGGCTTCAGATGTATTCCTTCACTGAATCACTGTCATTCAGTTCACCGTTTGCCGCTACTCGTGCCCTCCCCAACTGGTCGAATTTGATGAAGGAGCTGGCCGGGTCCGCTTTGAACAGCTCTCTCATTTTCCTTCAATTTCTGATGCATCAGGGAACTCCACAGCCAAAAATAGAAGTCCTGAGATCATAACCAATAATGTTTCCATAGACACATGAATTCCAGTGTCCATGAG
The DNA here is from genome assembly GCA_020510985.1 of Pholidichthys leucotaenia. NCBI lineage: Eukaryota > Metazoa > Chordata > Actinopteri > Cichliformes > Pholidichthyidae > Pholidichthys > Pholidichthys leucotaenia. The sequence goes on along the minus strand of CM035836.1, from coordinate 484,772,409 downwards.
TCTCTCGTAGGTTCCAATTCTTGGGCTCCCCCTTGGCCCAATTCTTGTTGAAAAATAGTGACAATAGCACATTTAAGCCGCTTCCAAATCCATAATTTCCGTTTAGATTAAGATTCAGCAGAAGAAGAGCGACTAAACACAGACAAAAACGCAACATTGCAAAAGCTGGGAATAGATCAGGAAGGCAGGGGAGGAGGGAAGAAAAATGCGACTGCTCTCTCTCAAGGCAAGGAAGAAATAACTTCAGGGAGGTGTTAAAAATGTCTGTGAAGACAGGAGTCAGCTCATCCGCACAGTGTCTCGGTGGAGGGAGACACGCTGTCCGGACCGGGGGCCTTGCGCGGGTTCAGTCTGGAGAACTGTCTGTGCACGTCCTGCTCACTGATGACAAGGGCGGGGGGAGGGGGGCGTCTTTGATGAAGTGGGGACTGTGAAGGCAGTGGCACTGGGGGGAGGGGGGAGATGGACACAGCTGACGAGGTGTCAAAACGGGCATAATGTTGGGACAGTCTTTGACAAAGGGCTATGTCATCCTGACCTTTAGAAGCCTGAGGCCGATAGTTGGTGATTTGCCTCAGTCCTCTCCACACAGAAGCCGAGTTGTTAGCAGTGAACTGCTGCTGGAGTCTCTCAGAATACACAGATTTAGCTCTCCTCAGCTCTCTGCTAAACCGATATTTGACCTCTCTGTAGCAGTCCCTGTCTCCACTTTTCAACGCTGCTTCCTTCTCCTTCCTGATCTGTCTGAGCTTAGCAGTGAACCAGGGCTTGTCATTTGAGTACCTCACCCTGGTGTGCGATGGAAGAATGCTCTCCTCACAAAAGTGGATATATGAGTTCACAGTGTCCGTGTACTCATCCAGATCATGCGTGGCTCCTTTAAACATGCCCCAGTCAGTTATTTCCATGCACGTGTTCAGCTTCTCCCCCGCTTCACTGGTCAATTTTCTCGTAGTGCTCACAACAGGTTTAGTGAGCTTTAGTCCCTGTCTGTATGTGGGAATGAGGTGGACCATCACGTGATCAGATAGTCCAAGCGCAGCGCGGGGAACAGCGCGATACGCGTCCTTCACTGTAGTGTAACAGTGATCCAGCGTGTACTTTCCTCTGGTGGGGCATTTAATAAACTGTTTGTATCAGGGGAGATCGTGGCACAGGTTGCTCTGGTTAAAGTCGCCAACCACAATAACCAGAGAGTCTGGGAAAGTCCGCTCCGTTTGTTGAATGTGATCTGCGAGCGCGCGCTGAGCCTTGCGCGCATCCGCGTCGGGCAGGACATAAACAGCGGCCAGGATGAATGACGTAAACTCCCGCGGGGAATAAAAAGGCTTGCAGTTAATGAATAAATATTCCAGAGCGGGAGAACAGTATTGGGAAATCACCGTTACATCAGAGCACCAGCTGCTGTTGATGTAAAAGCAGACTCCTCCTCCTGTGGTCTTACCTGAGAGCTCTGTGCCTCGATCAGCACCAAACAGCTGAAATCCCTCGAGAAGGAGCGCGCTGTCCGGAGTCACTTCCTTAAGCCAGGTCTCAGTAAAACAGAGGGCAGACGAGGTAGAGAGGTCCTTAAATCGCATCAGCAGTCTCAGTTCATCTACCTTGTTAAAGAGAGAATTGACATTGGAGACAAATATGCCAGGCAAGGCCGTTCGCGTGCCTCTCCCGTGAAGCCGCACGAGAGCGCCCGCTCGCCTTCCTCTCTTTCGCCGTCTCACTTTATCGGCTAAAAAGTGAACCAGATTGGCGGCAGGAGCCAAAAAAACTGGGAGTAGGTCCGTGGGAGTGAAAGTCCTGATATTTAGTAGCTCTTCACGGGTGTAGGAGCAGGCAGACACACAATTGACGAACAGAAACATACAAAGAAAGGCGCAGCGAAACACCATGGCGGCCACTGTGGGCGCCATCTTGGATCGAAAAAAAAAAAAAAGGTCTTGGACTATGGTGATGTTTTATACATGCATGCCTCATCTCAGTCTAAGTGCTTTGGACACAGTGTATCACAGGGCTCTGAGGTTCATCACCAACTTCAGAACTCTCACCCATCACTGTCTGCTGTATGAGCATGTTGGTTGGTCTTTTTTAGCCACACGTAGACAAAGACACCGGTATATCCTTGTTTACAAGGCTATCCTTGGTATTATACCTTCATCAATCAATGAAAGCTTTATTTACGTATACACCACTTTTTGACATGATGCTTGGCCCAGGAGACAGACGACAGACACGAGTAGGACAGTTAACAATTATTTATTAACTCAAAGTGTTGTGTTGGTGTGTGAATGTGAGGGTGAGTGTGATATTGGAGGTGTGCTGGAGCTGAGTGAGTCCCGTTGTGACCTGGCAACCCAAGGAACACACAAAGCACAGGTGTTAATACTGTTCGCAGCTGAGAGGAGTAACAATGACTGCTGCTTACTTGCAGGTGTCGCCTGGAGACTCTTGCTGGCTCTGGGAGCAAGTGTTGGAAGGTGAGCGGGAGACTTGGCGTCGTGATGAGGTGGAGAGGTTCCGAGGAGGAGGAGGCGAAGCCCCGCTGCTTCGGGGGATAGGTCCGCCGCCAGGGAGGTCCACCTGTGCACAGGGGAGAATACTTTGACAAGGTAAGGATGACTGTGGCTTACTTGACGAGGCTTGATGCGCAGGAGCTTTGATTTGAGGTCGAGGGCATGGAGCGTTGCGCAGTGTTGATGACAGACGACTCCGTGCTGAGCTGTCAGTGGATCTGGCTTTTATGGCCTGCTGAGGATTGGAAGCAGGTGTGTGCGCAGCCGGGGCTGATGACGGCCCAGCAGCTGCCATGACAGTTTTCATACAAAAAGATACAACACAAAGTGCTTCACACATTGAAATAAAACACAATTTACCCCCCCCCCCCCACACACACACACACAAACAAAAAAAACTTTAATCAGTGTAACACTTCATGGTGCAAAAATAGTGTTTGCCCCCTTTCCTGACTTCTCTCTTTTTTTTTGTATGTTTTTCACACTTAAATGTTTCAGATCATCAAGCAAATTTAAATATTAGACAAAGATAACACAACTAAACACAAAATACAATTTTTTAAATGAAGGTGTTTATTATTAAGGGTAAAAAAAATCCAAACCTATATTGCCCTGTGTGAAAAAGTGATTGCCCCCTTCATGTCAAAACATAAATTAACTGTGGTTTATCACATCTTTGGAAAGCTGAGTTCAATTTCTCTAGCCACACCCAGCCCTGATTACTGCCACACCTGTTCTCAATCAAGAAATCACTTAAATTGGACCTGACTGACAAAGTGAAGTAGACCAAAAGATCCTCAAAAGCTAGACATCATGGTGCCATCCAAAGAAATTCAGGAGCAAATGAGAAACAAAGTAATTGAGATTTATCAGCCTGGAAAGGTTATAAAGCCATTTCTAAAGTTTTGGGACTCCAGTGAACCACAGTGAGAGCCATTATCCACAAATGGCGAAAACATGGAACAGTGGTGAACCTTCCCAGGAGTGGCCGGCCGACCAAACTTACCCCAAGAGCACAGCGACAACTCATCCAAGAGGTCACTAAAGACCCCACAACAACATCCAAAGAACTGCAGGCCTCACTTGCCTCAATTAAGGTCAGTGTTCATGACTCCACTATAAGAAAGAGGCTGGGCAAAAATGGCCTGCATGGCAGAGTTCCAAGACAAAAACCACCACAAAGCAAAAAGAACATAAAGGCTCAGCTCAGTTTTGCCATAAAACATTTTTATGATCCCCAAGACTTTTGGGAAAATACTTTGTGGACTGGTGAGACAAAAATTGAACTTTATGAAGGTGTGTGTCCCAATACATGTGGCGTAAAAGTAACACAGCATTTCAGAAAAGGAACATCATACCAACAGTAAAATATGGTGGTGGTAGTGTGATGGTCTGGGGCTGTTTTGCTGCTTCAGGACCTGGAAGACTTGCTGTGGTAAATGGAACCATGAATTCTGTTGTCTATCAAAAAATCCTGAAGGAGAATGTCCGGCCATCTGTTCGTGACCTCAAGCTGAAGTGCACTTGGGTTCTGCAGCAGGACAATGATCCAAAACACACCAGCAAGTCCACCTCTGAATGGCTTAAGAAAAAACAAAATGAAGACTTTGGAGTGGCAGTGTTGTTATTGAACTCAAGGTGAAAAAATGATAATTGCACAACAATTGACTTACAAGTTATCCACACCCCAAACTGTTTTAAACCAAACACTACTTTCCAATACAATATTCAGTCTTTTTTGTTTTATAAAAATTTATGCCAAACAGTCCATGGCAATGTCCCAGTCTTTCCTGGCACCAAAAAAGAAAAGAGTCCAAATAATACCCCCCAAAAATAACAGGACGTCACTGTCTTTCAGTCACCAAAAAAAAAACAAAAAAAACCTGAGCTCAGGCAAAGTGCAGTTCGTAAATAAGAAGAGGAAAAAATAGGATCGCTTTCACCAGCCTGCGGTCCCATTGCCCCTTAAGGCGCTTTTCCACTAGGGTCAGTACGGTACAGTTCAGCACGGTTTGTCCGCTTTTCCATTAGGGACCGGAAGTCCTTACAGTTCTGTTTTTTTTAGAACTATTCCAATTTTTTTGGCACTACTTCAGAGCAGGTCCGACGTGTACTGGCCCGGTTACGTCAAGCCACTGCTGGCCACTGACTGGTCCTGGTGTAGCATCATGAGAGTGGGCTGGCTGGCCGCCATTTGCAATTTTTCATCTGTGAGCCCGCGAACAAGTGATATAGACAACAACGATAGAATGGCTTAACAGAAATCAGCAGAAATCAACACCTTGGTCCAGCAGAGTTTTCTATGCGTTTCGGCTGATGGGAGAATGCAGAGGGAAGCAGACTGAGCTTGCAGTGGGGAGCACAAGCAGACGCACTGGAAAATACACCGAGACGCACCAGGAATTAGACCCAGCCACCCGAATTGAATTGAATGTACAGCCGCGACGCACCCAACTTCAGCAGTTGAAGCCGTGATGTTGTGATATAGAGGACGGTGAGTGATGTGATATTCATGTTTTACATTAATTAAGACGTTAAGACGTTTCAGAAGCCTTCGGACTAGAACCAGCAGGTTTAGGAACAGTTTCTTTCCAACAGTTGTCACGTTATTGAACTTAGTTCCTCGCTGACTCTCTTACAATCATCTTTTACCATCCTCACCTGTACATAACTGCATAACTACATCTAACTTATTGCACATTATTTGCACATAACAGTACTCTTAACTTTCTGCACTGCTGCGTATATTTGCATATATTTGCTTAAATTGCACTACTTAAATTGCATTACTGTTAATTACCGTATCTACTGCACTGCTGTCCTTTGCACTTCTGATTGGATGCTAAACTGTGTTTCGTTACCTTGTATTCATACATGTGTAATGACAGTAAAGTTGAATCTAATCTAATCTAATCTAATCTAATTTTCCCAGCAGTGGAAAGTTCACTTTAGACAGATGAAAACTAAATCGTGTTTAAATGATGACCTAGCTCAATGCTACGTCCATCATGTTATGTAGCCTTTGTGTTGACAATATCTGATGAAATAAGCTAGTTGTAATCCTGGTTAAAAAGGTGTTTTTTTACATGTTGCACTTTAGTGCTGTGTATGAACTTAAGGTGTGTGTATTTTGATTGTAGAGTCGAAACAGGATCTGCTCGGAATGGCGACGATTTGACAGCAATGTATTGTGACAGGTAAACAACACATCATATTTATAGTCAAATCTTTTGCTTTTTAAGTTAAAGTATAGATAAAGTGCCAAATTTAAAGTAGCACAATTTCTGCTTAATATGAAAGGGACTGAACTGAGATTTATTTGATTGTGTGAATATTAATTACAGAGTAACTGAAAATGATCCTTTATGAGTTGTAGTCATAATAGTGTATCTTGCACTCAGTCACCATTAGAATTTAGTTTATATGTGTAGTCTATAGTATTTCATCTTTAAACTCATCCAGTAAAAGAACACATTACAAATATTTGAGACCCATTGTAGTGCTTCCTTTTATATTTTAGCAATACAAGCACAAAACACCAGCCACACTTGAACCCAGGGCGACACAGCGGTGGCTAAACTTTTATTTCACACCATCACAACAACTCAGTATCTAAACTCAGTGTAAATGGTGTAGAGATTGAAAGGGTGTCCATAATTAAAATCCTTGGAGTAATAATTGATAATAAACTCAGATGCTGTTGGATCGTCACTTCCTTGTGGTAACGTATCGTCACTTCCTGTTTTGCTGTCTCCCTGTGTGGTTTGCCTGTGTGGTTGCTCTCCAGCCACTAGCTATGGCTACTAGCTCTCTTTCCTCTCCTCTGGTGTGCTCTCTCTGTCAGATGTTTAGCTACACCTCTGCCTCTTTTAGTGATAACGGTAAATGTAATAAATGTTGTCTTTTTGAGGCGCTCGAGGCGAGGTTGTCTGATTTGGAATCCCGGCTCCGCTGCATTGAAACACCGTCTGCGCCAGTTACTCTTGACGGACGTCCCCTAGCTGCAGCGGAGCTAGCTAGCTTAGGCCCCCCTGTCAGCGGTCCCTCGGCTCTCCTCAGCAGCGAGGAGACTGGGTGGGTGACGGTGAGAAGGAAGCCTAGTCGCAAAGCCCCGGTTCACCACCAACCTGTTCACGTTTCTAATCGTTTTTCCCCGCTCAGCGACACACACGCTGAGGAAAAAACTCTGATCATTGGCGACTCTGTACTCAGAAACGTGAACCTAGAGACTCCAGCGGCCATAGTCAAATGCATTCCTGGGGCCAGAGCAGGCGACATCGAGTCAAATTTGAAAATGCTGGCTAAAAGTAACTGTAAATATTCCACAATTGTTATTCACGTCGGCATTAATGACATCCGTCTCCGGCAGTCGGAAGTCACGAAACTTAATATAGAATCGGTGTGTGACTTTGCAAAAACGATGTCTGCCACTGTAGTATTCTTTGGACCCCTCCCCAATCTGACCAGTGATGACATGTTTAGTCGCTCGTCATCCTTGAACTGCTGTCTGTCTGTGTGGTGTCCTAAAAATGACGTGGGCTACATTGACAATTGGAGCTCTTTTTGGGGAAAACCTGGTCTTATGAGACGAGACAGCATTCATCCCACTTTGGATGGTGCTTCTCATTTATCTAACAATCTGGCATTTTTTTTATCCAAATTTCCAAAACCCTGACTACTCAGAGTTGGGACCAGGAAGCAGAGTCGCAGTCTTACACGCCTCTCTGCAGCTCCTCTTCATCCGCCACCCCTCAGCTTAGCCCCTGACTTCCCCATCAGAGAATCGTTGTCTGCTCCCTCCAAAGTAAATAAAAATATAATGTATAAGCATCCCAAAGTGATAAAGCAAAATATTGGTAAAACACAAATTAAATATAAAGCCTCTAAATTGAATGATTTGGACTCTGTTCCTCCTCATAATTTAAAAATTAAATGTGGTTTATTAAATATTAGGTCTCTAACTCCCAAGTCTCTGTTAGTCCATGATCTGTTAATTGATCATCAGATTGATTTAATTTCCCTTACAGAGACTTGGTTAGGGCAAGAGGATTATGTTGGTTTAAATGAATCAACTCCCTCTGGTTATTTAAACTGTCAAAATCCCAGAAGTTCTGGTCGTGGAGGAGGAGTAGCAACAATTTACCATTCCAAATTACTAGTTAATGTAAAGCAAAAAACATGTTATAATTCCTTTGAGGGCCTGGTCCTCAGTATTGGGCACTTTAGCAATTTTAGGTTAAACCCAATTTTATTTGCCATAGTTTATCGTCCCCCATCAACCTACTCAGAATTTTTATCCGAATTTGCTGATTTCTTAGCTGATTTAGTGCTGAAATCTGATAGAATAATTATAGTAGGGGACTTTAATATACATGTGGATGTAGATAGTGACTGCCTTAATGTGGCTTTTAATTCAATGTTAGACTCGATTGGGTTTTCTCAGAAAGTAGGAAATTCTACTCATTATCTCCACCATACATTGGACCTTGTTCTGACATATGGCATAGAAATAAAAAATCTTGTAGTGTCTCCTCATAACCCTGTACTGTCAGACCATTGTCTGTTAACCTTTGATTTTACTATTTCTGACTATTTGGCTCCTAAAGAAAAATATTATCACAGTAGATGCCTCTCAGATGATGCTGTTTCCAAATTTATGCAGATTGTTTCCTCTATGCCATGTGTCAACACAACGGAAATAAGCTATAGACAGCTTGCTCCTTCTGTAATTGATAACATGGTGGATCGTGTTTCAGCTTCTCTGCATCAGGCTCTAGACTTGGTGGCCCCCTTAAAAAAGAAAAAGTCTAATCAGAGATTTCTAACTCCTTGGTTCAACACAGAAACTCGTAGCTTAAAACAGAAGACTCGTCAATTAGAAAGAAAATGGCGCTCTACTAATTTAGATGAAATCTATTTAGCTTGAAGAAATCATCTTTTAATTTATAAAAAATCTCTTAGAAAAGCTAGAACAAGTTATTACTCTGCATTAATAGACGAAAACAAGAATAATCCCAGGTTTCTTTTCAGTACTGTAGCCAGGTTGACAAAGAGTCAGGACTCTGTCAATCCTAGCATTCCCTTAGAGCTTACTAGTCAGGACTTTATGAACTTTTTCAATAATAAAATTTCATCCATCAGAGATAAAATCAATCAGATTCTTCCCACAGTTAACTTAAATACTGTAACTACTACAACTCCTTCTTTTGATGTCTGTCTCGATGAGTTTACTCCAATCGACCTTTGTGAGTTAGACAAAATAGTTTCCTCATCCAAACCTTCAACTTGTCTTCTAGACCCTATTCCTACCAGGTTATTTAAAGAAGTCGTCCCACTTATTGGTAGCTTTATTCTTCATATAATCAATTCTTCATTAACTTTAGGCCATGTACCGCAGGCTTTTAAAACGGCTGTAATTGAACCCTTACTCAAAAAGTCAACGCTAGATCCAGGAGCTTTAGCTAACTATAGACCAATCTCTAATCTCCCTTTCATTTCAAAAATCTTAGAGTTGTTGCTACGCAATTATTTGACCACCTGCAGGGAAATGGTTTACTTGGAGAGTTTCAATCTGGGTTTAGAATCCATCATAGTACTAAAACAGCCTTAGCGAAGGTCACTAACGACCTCCTCATTGCATCTGATAATGGACTAGTTTCTGTACTTGTCCTTTTAGACCTTAGTGCAGCTTTTGATGCTATCGATCATAATATTCTACTTGATAGATTAGAACACTATGTTGGACTTAATGGAACTTCGTTGCAGTGGTTTAGATCTTATTTATCTGATAGGTTCCAGTTTGTTCATGTAAATAATGAGTTTTCTTTCAACTCAAAGCTTAGTCATGGAGTTCCACAGGGATCTGTGCTAGGCCCTACTCTTTTTAGTTTATATATGCTTCCGTTAGGCAACATTATTAGAAAGCACTGTATACATTTTCATTGTTATGCAGATGACACACAATTATACCTGTCAATGAAGCCAGATGATAGTAATCAATTAGCCAAGTTAGAAGCCTGTCTTAAGAAAATCAAAGCTTGGATGACTTGTAATTTCCTGCTATTAAATTCAGATAAGACTGAAGTCATTCTTGTTGGTCCAAAAAACCTTAGAAATTCCTTTCCAAATCAAACTTTCAGTTTGGATGCAGTTACTCTTTCTCTTAATAGCTCTGTGAGGAACCTTGGAGTTATTTTTGATCAGGATTTGTCCTTCAATTCACATATTAAGATAAGATAAGATAAGATAAGCCTTTATTAGTCCCACAATGGGGAAATTCCAGGATTGCAACAGCATAGGGATAGCAACACTCAGAGCAACAATCAGAAGGCAAGAAAAAACAACATCTAGTAAACATATGTCCATATTACTATAAATGTATATATATAGACACACAGTGCAGAGCATTATGGCTGGTGGATGTGCAGCAGAAAGTCTAAGCTCTCTCTCCGCGGATGCAGCGGGCCAGCTGGAAGTCTTTGGGCATGATGGTGACCCCCTTAGCGAAGAAGAGACCACCAGGTGGGTCTCGCTGGTCTCCTGCAGAGCCATGACGGCGAAACTCAGGAAACGCAGGACGGTCTTGAAGTCCTGAGCGATCTCCCTCACCAGGCATTTGTTGCTGCAAAGTACGGAGAGATCAGGATGCCTGAACCCGCCAAGTCTGCGCCCAAGAAGGGCTCCAAGAAAGCCGTGACCAAGACCACCGGTAAAGGAGGCAAGAAGAAGAGGAAGACCCGGAAGGAAAGCTACGCCATCTACGTTTACAAGGTGCTGAAGCAGGTCCACCCTGACACCGGTATCTCCTCCAAGGCCATGAGCATCATGAACTCCTTTGTCAACGACATCTTTGAGCGCATCGCCTCTGAGGCCTCTCGTCTGGCCCACTACAACAAGCGCTCCACCATCACCTCCAGGGAGATCCAGACCGCAGTGCGCCTCCTGCTGCCCGGTGAGCTGGCCAAGCATGCCGTGTCTGAGGGAACCAAGGCTGTTACCAAGTATACCAGCTCCAAGTAAACTCCTGACTACACTGATATCAACCCTGACTACACTGATATTAAATTTGTTTCTAAGACTGCCTTCTATCATTTGCGTAATATTGCCAAGATTAGGAGCATCTTGTCTCAGAGTGATGCTGAGAAGCTGATCCACGCTTTTGTTAGCTCGAGATTAGATTATTGTAATTCTTTATTATCAGGCTGTCCTAAAACATCTTTAAAAAGTCTTCAGCTGATCCAAAATGCTGCAGCAAGAGTTTTAACAGGTACTAGAAAGAGAGATCATATCTCTCCGGTTCTGGCCTCCCTTCATTGGCTTCCCATAGAATTTAGAATTAAGTTTAAAATCCTTCTTCTTACTTACAAAGCTCTAAACAATCAGGCTCCTTTTTATTTAAAAGATCTGATACTACCGTATTATCCTAACAGAGCACTACGCTCCCAAAATGCAGGATTACTTGTAATACCTAGAATCTCCAAAAGTACAATGGGAGGCAGAGCCTTCAGTTATCAAGCTCCTCTCCTGTGGAATCAGCTGCCAATCTGGATTCGGGAGTCAGACTCGATCTCTGTTTTTAAGAATAGGGCTAAAACCTACCTTTTTGATATAGCCTACAATTAGGGAGGGATCATGTGTTTCTGAACCCTCCCTTAGTTATGCTGCTAATAGGTTTAGTCAGCCGGGGGACCTCCAGTAATGCACTGGGCCTCACTCCTTTCCTCACTCTCTATGAAATATTTTTTTTTGCTGGTCATTAACATTTGTTTGTTCTCTCCCATAGATTGAGTCCCCATCGTGCTGTTTGCTCTCTACATGTCTGTTCTTTTCTTCTTCTCTATCCCCTCACCCCCCAGCCAGTCGCAGCAGATGACTGCCCCTCCCTGAGCCTGGTTCTGCTGGAGGTTTCTTCCTGTTAAAAGGGAGTTTTTCCTCTCCACCGTCGCCAAGTGCTGCTCACAGGGGATCGCCTGATTGCTGGGGTCTTTCTGCAACTGTGGGGGTTCCCCCCTACAGTTGATAGTGCTATGAGATGACTGTTGTTGTGAAATGGCGCTATATAAATAAAGTTGAATTGAACTGTGTTGGAAGTCACATATTAATTATATTAAAGGTAAAATATGCAAATCAATTGCAATACTGCACAGAGTGAAATATTTGCTGAATCAACCCACACTATAGACTTTGTATCATTCATTAATACTTCCATACATGACATATTGTACTGAAGTATGGGGAAATACATATAAAACAAACATATATCCAGTCTTTATGCTTCAGTAGAGAGCTATTAGAATAATAAACAAAGCTGCTCACAGGGAACCAACAAACCCACTTTTTCTTAAATTAAAAGCTCTCAAGTTGAAAGATCTGGTTGCCTTTAAAACTGCCCGCAAATATCCAAAAGTTGTTCCAAATAAGGGAGAAACAATATCATTTCAGAGGAACATGTATATTTCAAAAACCTTCAGTGAGAACTACCACCAAGCAACACTGTGTCTCAGTGCAGGGAGTCAGACTGTGGAACCCTTTTGGACCTGAATCACGTTTTGTCTTGGCTTTGTTCTGATTTGTAATCACTCTTATTTTATTTTCTTTTTGAATTCTTAGATGGAATATGGGTGGGCAATATAAGCTGCGGCTTCAGCCATCACCCATTTCGGACAACTTATGTTGAATTGTATAATCCGAGGAGTTGCTGTTTAATTTGACCTTGTTGTTTTTTTTCCTCTTTGTTCTGTTATTCTGTTCCTTTCTTTTAATCTAATCTATCCGAAATAAAGATTCATTCATTCATTCATTTTTCAAATATGTTTTAAACTTGCTTTAATTATCCACCACCCATTTCTGTCTTTCATCTAGGCAAGGGGAAAACGATCCACCCAAACCAGACCTTGCCTCACTATTTACAGAGATGCAGGCTGAAGATCTGCTGAACTGGGACCAGTACAAGGGGCCGATCCAGTTGCTTCTCAGTGAGGCAGCGTGGCTGGCGTGTGTGACCCATTTCAATTTCTTTTTTTTTTTTTTCAGTTTGAATTTTGCACATTCTAAATAATCTGTAATTTATGTGTTTGCATCATGATTTTCTATTTTGTCTGTTAAGACACCGGTGGGAAAAGAGTCAACAGTACGAACCATTTATCAGTGACTTTGAAAATAATGGCTCATTTTTAAGAAACGTAACCAAAACAATTATTTGCTGAAGACTGTATTGTTGGATGTGCCAGTGCAGAAGACACTGCACACTTTAGTGATAGTCCCAGTATATGGAGGAATTCTGGGCCATATTAGCATCTAGATTTCCTAATAATGGGATAGAAGAAGGAACCTGCAGGGTCTTGGCCCTCCATGACACATGATTAGACACCCCTGAGTTTGGGTTTAATGGGATTTAACATTTTAACACAAACTGCTTTATGGTTCATAATTCTGTTGGCAGACTTACACCAAACCAAAAGTGATTTGTCAAACTGCTGGATTGTTCTTAGACAGCTTTTCCAAACTCTATATTTAATTTATGTCACTTGGTGGTGACCTTCACACACAAAACAAAATAGAGACAGACATCTGCAAAAGTACAAAGGTTTATTGTTAAAATTCCCAGGGCAATACTACATGAATACATGTATAGTTCACTGTTGATGCAGAGAATATATATTTATACAGTATCTACATGTAGTCAGCAATACTCAATACGATATATTTCCAGTTAATCCATGTATTTCTCCATGTAACCTTGTGACTGCATTATTTTAATTACTTTTAATCCTAGATTCATTTGTTTTGGCTTAAAATGCATCATAATTGTTAAATATATCTTATGCCTAACTCAGTACTGTTTACCTGTTGAAATATATGCTGTATTTTATGGCTCATATACTACAATATGCCACCTGGTTGATCATGTTTTGCCATGACACCACTGGCTGGAGCAGGTAATCCCATGACGTCTCAACAGTCTCTCCATGATTTTGACACAGATCAGAACAATTTGTTGCACAGGAAGATAAACATTTCAACAGACATTCTGCAGTTTCTAACCACTTTGCGTTCGTGAAGTTGGGGTCACATCAGAACTCAGAACTCAGAAAAGATTTATTGCCAAGTACATTCACAGTAAACAACTGATAAACATACGAGGGATTTGACTTGACACTGAAAACGACATAGTTGACATTTTCGGTGACACAGCAGCGTCAGTGACGCGCCTGTCAGCAGACTAGGAACAGGAAGCATGGGGGAGAGAGGATAAACACAATAGGAGAGAGAAAAAAAGCATTGTTTGTCAGAATACTGGTCATAAATGATCAATATTATGATTACAAGAAAAAAAGCTCTCAATGCACAAGTAGCAGACAAAAGAATCTATACAAGGACACAAAGAGAGCAGTGAATGAATAATCTTCTCATCAGTTTATTGAGTCAGTGTGAGTGTGGTGTTGAGTGAGGGTGTTTATATCAGTTAAGAACAACAAAGTCTCTTCAGCAGGAGATGTTATGTCTACTGTCTGGCAAAAGAATCAGAATCAGAAAAGATGTATTGCCAAGTACATTAACAGATCACTGATAACATATGAGAGAATTTGACTTGGCACAGAAAATGAACCTGCATTTCCAGTGACCTGGCTGCATCAGAGACGCGCCTGCCAACAGGATAGTGGGTACAGTAGCATAATAATAAGAATAATACGAGGAACAATAGGAAGGAGCAAAAAAATCATTGATTCAAAATACTGGTTACATAATTAATCAATATTAAGATTTCAAGGAAAAAAAAAGCTCTCGATGCACATTCGCTACACAGGATTCACAAGACACAAGAGAGCAGTGTGTGTATCTTTATTCAGTTCATGGATCAATGTGTGTGCGGTGTTGAGCAGTGTTGATGATAATAAGAGAGACAACAAGGGCACTTGGCAGGAGATGTTTTGTCTGGCTGCCGCCGAGTCCTTATCTGGGCAGACTGTCCAGATGGCTGTCCAAGGCCTTGTGCTCGATGATTTTGAAAACACAGACTGCAGACAGCCAGGAGGAATTTTCATGGGGAATTGAGCCAAATAGGACTGATCACAGAGAAGGCTTTATATTTCTTCTGTAGATTCAGTACTTAATCCTTCATTGCGGGGCTTTAAATCCGTCGTGGAAAGACCTAAGCGAGACCATGATGTAATCCACCTTACGAGACAGTTCTCCAGTAGTCGCTATCAGGGTCTTCTCCAGTTTTTCAATTTGATAGATGCACCTCGCCTGGCCAGCATTTTGATAGGTTGTATCCATCTTCAGCAATTTGCAGTACACCAGGACAATTCCAGTCCCAATCAGAAAGATCCCGATCACCATTATTACGAAGACATACAAATCTTCAATATCTTCGATAGAGAGATTAGTGAGACACAAGATTCTCCAATTACCTGTGTCACGTAAATAGCCCGCTGGAGCCGTTCCTGCGGGGCAGACAGCTTCCCCCGGAGCACTTTTCCTTGTTGAAAAAATAGTGTCAATTGTGTTCAAAGCCCAGCTTATTAACTCCATAATTTCTTTTCGACGGTCGCAGTTAGACGCAGACAGACAACAGCAAGCTGGGATCCAGTAGTTGGGAGGGGAGGAAAAAAAAGTCAGAGCAGGAGAGAAGGAAAAAGCGTCTACTCTCTTGTGTCATCTGCTGTGTCCTTGCACAGCAGATGGTAAAGTTTGCCAGACAGCTGGCTGTCCATGAGAGTCAATGCTGCTCAGATGTTTTGAAAACAAAAGCTGCAGATAATCTGGAGGACTTTGATTGTAAGGGCAGTCGAATGAGTCGAATAGTACTGACTTCAGAGAAAAAAAAAACTTTATATTCTCTTACAGATTCAGTACTTAAATCCTTCATTGCTGGACGTTGAAATCATCATGGACGGCTCTCAGCGTGATCATGATGTAATCCATTTTCCTAGACAGTTCTCCATTAGCCGCTGTCAGAGTCCTGCCCAATTGGTCAATTTGATGGTTAAGCCTCGCCGGGTCAGCATTTTGATAGGCTCCGTCCATCTTCATCAATTTACGGTACACCAGAACAATCCCAGATCCAATCAGTAAAATTCCGATGACCATTGCTACGAAGAGGTATAAATCTTCAACATCTTCGATAGAGAGATCACACAGGCACAAGAGTTTCCAATTACTTGTGTCCTTCAAATAGCCCGCGGCCGCTGTTCCTGCGGGGCAAACTGCCTCCCCCGGGGCACTTTTCCTCGTTGAAAAAATAGTGTCAATTGCGTTCAAAGCCCAGCTTATTAAATCCATAATTTTGTTCGATAATCAGCAGTAGAGACACGCAGACAGACGATAGCAAGCTGGGATCCAGTCAGTTAGGGGAGGAGGGAGATAAAGAGCTGGAGCTGGAGAAAAAGCGTCTGCTCTCTTTGGGAGGCGGAAGTGAAAAGCATCACTGTGTGATGAAACATCACTGTGTTTCACATTCACACCAACGGTTTGAAGCGATATTTTTGCCACAAGAGAGCCCTCTGAAACACACACACAGAGCATACATATTTTAGTACCTAATATTGATAACTTGCCGACATTACAGTGTTGTACGGCAGACTTAAAAGCAAAGTAGCATTAGCATTCATTAGCTTACCATCATACGTATGTAATGTAGTTGGTATCCTCATGTCTTCTCCTTTATACTGCTCTATGGTTTCCTAAATGCTCCAGTACTTTTCCAGAGTGTGTTGTATCACCGGCTTTGCCTTCTGTTCTCCGTTTTTGCCTTTATTCTGGCAAAAACAGCCAGAGAACGCAGACGCCTCATATCCTGTCAGCTTGTGTTTTGCGTAACATTATGCTTGTTTTACGCCAGTTACGCTTGTTTTATGTAGCAGGAGGGAGAGGGTTGTGCCGCCTCCTTGTAACTACATTCCCACCCTCTTCAAATGGGACCTAGTGCAGTGGAAACACAAAGCGGACCGAACTATACCATCCCGTGCCGAACTGTACCGCACTGACCCTAGTGGAAAAGCGCCTAGTCTGGGCACGCCATGGGTTTCTGCTACTCCCAGCGTCCAGCTTCCTGTGCAAAGCCAACTCCCCATTCACTGGGGTGGATAAGCCGACTCCCGCAGGTCTCCCGTAGCCTCCCTGCGATCAGGCACTCCTTTGGCTGCTCCAGTCATCTGAGAAATGGCCTTTCTCTTTTCCTCTTGTCTCTCCTCTCACCCACGGCTTCCTTTTAACCTGCGGCCAGCTGCTGGAAGTCAGCTGATTGCCCGTCACGTGACCCGATAACATTTTGACAGATTATTTTTTTCCCCCCAACATATCTTAATGCAACCACATTGTGAAACTTAGCCAGGAAAAGGGCATAAACAATGAATGTTTTTAAGATCGCACCTCATCATTTATGATAACGAGGTACACCCTTTATGTATTTAACATTTTATCCATAAAGGTCAATGCAATAACATATGTGGCAGCGCTACATAGACACCCCCCCCCCCCAGTTGGAGGCTTCTATGGTAAGACACCCTAATATCTTTTTAGATTGACCACATTTATATTATCCTGTTTATCAGGTGGGTTACTCCATCCTACTTTGTAGTTAACCGGCCTTAACTTTTTTAAAACCCTTGGTGGACCTTCCCATTTAGGCGCTAGCTTGGGTGAAAATTTGTCACTGACTTTGGAGAGTGGATGTGATCTGACCCAGACTGTCACCCTGCTGAAAGTGCGCATGTTTACGGTGGGAATTATAATACTTAGCTTGTCTGGCCTGGTGTACCTCCACTCTCCACTTAACCTTCTCAGCCATCTTCTGCGGTCGTTCCACCACGTTGAATGCTGTTTGCTGGTCAGTTGAGGGTGGTTTGTGAATAAGCCTCTCCAGTGGTCCCTGTAGTTTCTGCCCAAGGCCAGTTCTGCTGGGGTTCTCCCTTTTGTTTCCTGTTGGGCAGTACTGAGTGCAAAGCAGAACTCCAGAATCCACTGGTCCCAGGTGTTGTGGTACTGTCTCACGAAAGAGGCAATCTTGGTCTTTATTGCCCTGTTAAAACATTCTGGGAGGTTAGTCTGAAGATGGTAGCTCGTGGTTAATTTTTGCACTACTCCCCAGGATTTACAGAGGTCTGTCAGGAGACTGGCAGTAAATTGTGGAGGAACCTCTGTAGGGCCTTCACATCATGTGGATCAGGAAAATCCCTCACTGTCTGCGTCTTGGCTGGGTCCACTTCAACCCCTTTATGCGACACAATGTGGCCCAGGAATTTCAGCTTGCCTTTAAAAAAGTGACATTTTTTCATATTCAAGCTGAGGTTGGCTGTCCATAACTTCTGGAAGACTGCTGCCAGATCCTGGTGATGTTGTTCACGTGAGTGAGAGTATACTATGATGTCATCTGTGTACACAAAACAGATTGTTCCTTTCAGTTTGGCCAACACTTTCTCCATCAGTCACTGGAAGGTTGCAGCTGCATTACGGGGACCAAAGGGCATGCAAGTTAAACTGGAAGAGGCTGAGAGGTGCTGTGAAAGCTGTTTTAGGTTTGCTTTCCTCCATCATAGCCACTTGCCAGTAACCCAGTTACACATCCAATGTGCTGAATCAGGAGTCACCATCCAGTGATTCCAAGATGTCATAAATGATGGGCATTGGGTATGCATCAGGTAAGGTCTTGGCATTTACCCCTCAGTAATCCACGCAGAATCTGTAGGAGCCATCTGGTTTGTTTACCAGTACCACTGGTGAGGCCCATGCTGACTGGGAAGGTTCAATGATGTTGTCTTTAAGCATTTTTTCCACAAGCTCCTCAATCATTCGCTTTTTCCAAGGAGATACACGATATGCGTTATGCCTCACTGGAACCTCATCATGGGTAAAAACATGGTGCCTTTCCACAGTAGTCTTTCCCAAGATGTCAGACGTGACAGTGGGCCACTCCTGGATGAGCTGTTGGAGTTCCTCTGGGCAGTCAGTGTCTTAGGTGGATGAGGGCTCTGTGCTTGAGGCTGATGTCCAACAGGGTAGGACATCCCCTACCGGCAAGGTGTAGTAAAAGCAAATGTCCTTTTGGGAGGTGTACATGGGCGCTTTAAACCACCCGCTTGTATCATGAGTTTGGTGGAGGAATGAATGATATCCATATCTATCACCTGCTTTCAGCCCATAGACTTTCTTGGCCAGATTTAAAATCATGCCAGTCTGTAAGAGGAAGTTCAACCCAATGATGACAGGGAAAGTGAGATGGCGGTCCTCCATTATGTGGGTTTCCACAGCCCACTTTCCACCATGCCAGTCCACAAGAAACTTCGTCTTGCCTAGAGCTGGGTGAGCAATGGAATCCGCTATTACAAATCTTTGTTCCTTGGAAGGTCGGAGGATCTCACCAACCATTGGCAGCTGCTTCCACAGAGACTCTTTGATCAGAGTATAGGTACTCCCGGTGTCCAAAACTTCGACCCCCGCCCCTCCAGGGGCCCTCTAATGGTCACTGGAACCAGCAAGAGGTCCAAGTTCCTGCCAGTCTGGAGTTCCTGGTGCATCAGGGTAACTTCCCCCACGCTCTTTGCTCTTTTGTCTGAAACTTTTTTGTTGACTTATTCTCATTTGCATGGACCCTTTGCCAGTACCCCTTAGCCCCAGAGCAGTCCTTCTCCACCATAGACCCCACTTTCACTAGCTGTGCTACAGTCGACACTGTGCCTCGAAGACACCCTGCAGTCTTTTTTTTTTTAATTACTTATTTTGTACCCGTAGGTAGATTTGTTTTGCAATCTGGTGACAAGCCACCAGCTGCCGGTCGCTGCGTGCGCAAGCGCCCCTTAACTCCCTAACCTGCATGTTTTAATCTTGGGGTTAATGTTGTTTAAAATACATCTCACCACTCAAAATGGCGACTACAGGGAACTTGCCTTAAGTGGACTCGAGATGGCATCGCTCGGCCGATCTAAACGTGTGCAGTTTTCGTGCACAGCTTGACGGTCACATGCGCGACTGTGAGCGTGCAAGTGACATGTGGAAGCGGGCGCGAGTCTCAGTCGATAAAACCACGCCTTGCTTTTCAAAGGCAGGAGAGCTTCAGTCTCCCTAAAACTTTATTCAAACTAGTTTACACAATGGTTAGCTCAATTAATTTCCCCCAAGGGTTTGCTTCACCTGTGAGGTTTTGAACTAACGGGAGCATGAACAGGATTGCTTCGCTGTTTGGTCCTAGGCCTATTTTAATCATTCAGTGTGTAATCACGCTTCTTAAGCATGCATTAACCAATAACAAGTAACTGAGCAGAGTGGGGTGGAAGCGTTCTCTTCACCCTCCTTCGCGGTCAGCACACACACACACACACACACACACACACACACACACACACACACACACACACACACACACACACACACACAGAGCAGCAGGTGAATTCACCCCCTCCCCCTCGTGACACAGAGAAAGACAATGGCTGCAGGCTCAGCCCTGCAGACAAGTGAACCACCTTTGTTTTTAAAAGTTATAAGTTTTGACCAAAACTACACACAGCTTATGTCTTAATTTTTCATTCTGAGTGTGTCTCAAGTTCAACCACAGCCTCACACGGGGCACAATTACCTGTAACAGTATATGAATTAATAATTATGATCAGGTATAAAAATTATTTAATTTTTATTAATGTATTGGAACTGGAGATGAATTCTCAGTTCATATACACCGGGAAAGTTAACCGCTTGCACTCCGTTCAATTTCCCTAAAAACGTCAAAAAATAACATGCCCAAATTAAATCCAAAGCTGTTCTTCAACCCTTTGCAGCATCTTCATGGGGTTGGTCTCATTTAAAAGAAAACACTTTGAATTTTTTGGCAAAACAGTCATAATCTCTCTAAGTGCTCCGGCCACTGAGTTACAGTCATCTAAACATAGTGAACTTGAAGAAAATAAATTTGGCCTGGGTGTTTTTTTGGATACAAATGCTTGCAAATAACACACAGCTTCAGATCCGGGCTGGAAAATGCAACAGAAATGTAGAACCAAGTGTTATCCAGCTGAGGTCCAAATTTTGTAACAATACCACAAAAAATGCATATATTACACAGCTTTTTCCTCAGGTAGTTCCCAGACGTTTTGGAACTGTGCCAAATTGTGCCAAATGGCACAGTTTGGAAAAAACGTCTGTAACTTGAATGATTCAATGTAGAAGCTTCATTTTGGGCTCTATTGAAAGGTCACACTCAGGGCTGTGTGTGTGTTTGGGGGGGGGGGTTGTCCCCCCCTCGCTACAGAGGACGGAGATCGGCCATCGCTACATGACGGATTAGCCTCATGTGGCGATGTGGCGACCGCGGTGCAGTCACCGCGGTTTCCCCCCCCCTCGCTACAGAAGAATAGCGGGGGGCGCGGCATTCATGGTCTGGACGTGGCGAACAACCCGTGTACCGCGGCGCACGAACTTCGGACTTCGTGCGCCGCACAGTTGTAATTTACCGATCGGTCAAAAGTCATTTTTGATTACAATTTTCAGGGATAAAGAATAATTTAGCTTATAACACCTTACCGCTTCACAGTAGTGTCCTGGCGAACTTCTCTTCCTCATTGTCAGATGAACGCGACGCTGGTCCGCTCGTGGTTCTGGTCTCGCGACCCGATCAAAACATAATTCCATTATTGCGGTTTTGTGCTTCCATGATTGCGGTTTTTGGCGAACGATTTTTCAAAACAAATAACAGTAGTAATTAAAAAAAGACTGGCGAACGCGTGTGTGTCACTCAGCCTTCGTCGTCGGCCTCCGTCGGTCTATGACCATGGAAGTAAATCATAACGTCTACTCTGCTGGAACAAAAACAAAATAAGCACTGCCTGTGGCCGAACATGCTGATGCGCGAATGGCAGTCGCTGTCACACAGGTTGCACTTATGGGTGGTCTCCGTGCTGCTGGGTCTGTGACGGTTCTTCCTGCGGGTCCTTTTTTTATCTGCTGCAGCAGTCTGTCTTCACCCAGCCTTAAAAAAAACAGCTTGCGAACTTCTCTGCTTCAATTGGCTCACTGCATTCACAGCCTTGGTAGGCGGATCCTTCTTGCTAGGTTTTCAGTCATTGGTTCTTCAAGGTTTCAGAAACCCAATTCAAGGCTCTTATTAGTCGAATGAGAGGCCAATCAGATGAACTAATCTGTTCGCGGCTGTGTCTGCAGCTTTTATTTTCAGTGCGCGCTTGGACGCGTCTCCATCATGTGTCCTACAGCGCACGAGGGCGCACAAGAGCACCCTCGTGCGCTCTGGGACGCAGAGACTTGCCTGCCCGCGGTACAACGGAGTGCAAGAGGTTAATAACACTCGTGGGGCACCAGTTTCTATCTCTAAGAAGGAATTTAATCTTTAATTTCACTTTATACCTGTTTAATCACTCAATAATTAATAATAGGTCTCAAAATTTTAGTGAATTCGATACTGGGGACTTTAACCAGACTCAGAATGAAATAAATTCTCAACAACTTCTCTCATTTTCACATATTTATTAAACAAAATGAGGATTAACAGACATTGCAGTGATTTCATTTAACCATAAAATTAAACTTGTAAATGATAGATTAACAATATCAACATTTACAGAACCAGGGTTAACTGTGGAATGAATTTAGATCAGTTTGAAGTTAACGGATTATGGAAAACATAACGCAAATTTATAGAGAACGTTTTACTAATTATATGAAAGGTTCTGGATTACTGTAAGAAAATAAAAACAGAATTTTAATGAAAAGAGTTATGTTAATGGCTCCTTAATTTGCATCTGATTAGATATCAACTTATTATCGAACCTCAGATGTTTCATTCAGCAGATGAATTAAAATTGCAGCTCACGTGACTGGCATGATGGTTGAAGTTGAAAATCCTTCTGCGTTGTCCTGTAGCTCTTAGATGGCTCCAAAGGTTGGAATATTTGACCAGCAAATATTCTTTGACGAGGGATGAGATTGGTATGTTTGATCCCAATGGTTGAAATCCAGCCGAGGCTTGCTGATTCCTTCAGCTGCGCATAATTGTGGGGAGCTGCGTCTCCTTTCCTCTTCGTTGGCAAGCGGCTTCCCAGAGGAATTCGATAATAATTAAATATATCTAATCCGATCTCAAATTAAAAGAGTTTCGGACTTTAGATAAAAGGGCTTCGGGCGTGGGATTGGTCAATAAAATTATTATTAAAAAAATAAAGTCAAGATTAAAGCTTACATTAAACTTGAAAACGGTGGTTTTACAGAAAATTTACAGGAAAAAAAAAGTGATAGAAATAAACGTCTAGGATTGGAGTTTTTAACTCCTGATTAGAATGAGATCAGAGAGGAAGAATTCCTAGGCATTTAAAGAAAAACATTAAAATACAAAGAGATTACAACAAAACATGATACTTCAAGCTCCGTGATTGTAGGAAGGAAAACACGTGGGAGAAGTCCCTTTGTTCTCCAGTGGTTTTCTCTGCTGTATAGACACGAACACAGTAGAAGTCGAAAAAGAGATCTGGCAAAAAAAAAGTCTCTCTTCCCTTTTATCTGTGGAGAATTTTCACGGGCCTCCGTGATTGACAGGAGCCCTCAGCCAATAGGCTGTCCTTCTTTGGCGGGCTTTATGAATTTTAGTCCGCAGAGATTGGCTGTTGGCAGTCACATGATTTGAGAGGCACTTTTGGCAAATCTTTAACACTTAATATTCATCTATACATTTATGTATATAAACTAAAGGCCCTTTTCCACTAGCCCCGATTAGAAAACCCGACTCTACTCACTTCGGTTCGGTTCGGCCTCGGTTGCTTTTCAACATTACTGCTGGCACACCTGCTGGCACACCTGCGGTGGGTGGGAGTTCCTGAACAGCAGGCGGCGCCACACTCTCATGACGTCAAACACGCGACCGAATCCTCCACAACAAAGAAAATGGCTGATCACGAGGAGAGAAGGAAGGAGGAAGGAGAGAGGAATGACTGTGACATGAAACTGGTGAAATCTATGGTGCTAACTTGTTGTGCTCTGCAAAATCTGTGTGAGAGTCATGGAGAGACGTGTGACACTACATTGGATGATGCAGTAGATGAACCAGTGGTGGCAGCGACCCAGGGAGCAGAGGAGCAGGGAGCCGATATACGAGATGCTGTGCTGTGATGCAGTACTTGTCTATTTCGCCCACATTTATGTGCATACATATTTCAAAAATGTTTTTTGTAAATAAAATGTTGTGCATGGTCCATCTACCTGTCCTCTTGTTCATAACGCTTATCTGTTAAGAAGATGCGAAGCCATCAGCCTAATGATGAGTCCACACTTCTCACTGTTGTGATAATTGCTCATGCTGAGCGCTCTGCCAGCCCGTACACTGTGGGGGTCACACACGACGTGTTCCTCAACACTCTCAATAATTTTTTTTCCCGTATATTCCCATGCAATGTGGAATAATAAGCAGCGAACTGTGAGTTTTTAAGGGCGTTTATTTATTATTCATACCGCCATCACGGAACTCACTCCAGTGCCGTGCAGCGTGCCAGAGCGAGCCCGGAGGCTCTCCTAGCAGACAGTGGATGCGTCTAGTCAGATGAGCAGTGGTCAGAGATTCTTTTTGGCGTACAGAAATGGCAATACGCCCATATTTGCTAAAATTGCATTTTCCCTGTATTAAAATACGGCAAAACCGTATCACTTGACAGGTATGTAATTACATGCAGAAACACCGCACAGGCCATCTTCACAAAAATCCAGCTCGACAAGCCACTTTTGCTTAGGTGGAAATGCAAATTGAACTATAAATCATGTGCTGATACATGTCATATTCCCATGTCAAGGTCTCCCACTTTTACTTACAAATTGATTTTTAATTTTTGGGAAAAGGGAATATAAATTTTGCACTTGTTGGTAACAACAATCGTGTGCGACAAAAACACAGTTGTGTATCCTTGTCCGATTTGTCTACTGTTATTAGTGCCAAATTTTAGCTAGATTCCTTCTTAATTTATTAAATTTTGACTGGCGATGCAACATTCAACTTACATGTACTTACCTTTATCAGTGTCTACTGTACAAGTTCAGGTACACCTGTACAACTGCTTATAACCTAAAAAATGTACCCATTCAAGAGAAATGGATTCAGCATTGCAAATTTGTTTAAAATAAAAAAAAAAACCTACCAAGACATTACGTTTCGTTGTGTTGTTAAAAAGTAAATTACCATTAGAAAGCTATACACCTGACCTGATGAACAGCAGCATGTGGAGTGAACAGAGAATGGAATGTGTATGTAATTATTGGCTTTTCTCATACGGTGTCATAACAGATAAACCAGACTTTTGATGCAAACAATACAATTTGATTCCAGAAGCAAAATTTACGAACAAAAAAACAGACTGGGCGTGGGGAGACATGGTTAGACACGCTGACTGCTAAATGCGTCCACAAGCCTGCCAAATAGGGTCAGGAAATCTCTGTTGAATGATGACATCTCTGCGAGCGCTTCCCTTCGTAACACAGCGTCCTGCTCCAGGGCTTCACGCACGTCTGCCCGCACATCTGCGGCCACCTGTCGCAAATGCTGCATGTACTCCTGATGGTGTTCTTGGCGCTGGTCATGTTGCCGTTCCAAGAGCCGCATCTCTTCGTCATGCATGTTGACCATCGCTAATGTAAGGTCAGCGATGGGAGTTGTCTGTTTTCGTCTTGCCTAGATGGAAAGACAGAAAGGCATGGTCGTTAAAGCTGGATCACTACATATATTATGAAATTACACAGGTGAAAGTCTGTGGTGGAATGTTACTATTATATTATGCTTCATTGGGGCTGCACGGTGGCGCAGTGGTTTAGCACTGTGGCAGCACAGTTTTACCCTTGGCCGGGGGATCGCGGGGATCATGAGATCGTGGGTTCGATCCCAGCCCCCGACCAACAGTGAGCTGTGTGGAGTTTGCATGTTCTCCCCGTGTTGCGCGGGTTTACTCCGGGATTTCTCCGGTTTCCTCCCGCACACCAAAAACATGTAGGTTTAGGGCGCTCGCGCACGCAGCGACCAGCAGCCGGTGGCTTGTCACCAGACTGCAAACCAAGTCTACCTATGGGTACAAATAAGTAACAAAAAAAAAATTAAAAAAAATTGCTGTATATAAGCTGAACTGTCATGTTGCTGCCCCTCAGTAGAGCAGATTTTGCAACACGCAGGGTGCTGTCTTCGGCTGCAGCCCCCCTGCAAAACTAAAAAGGATTAAGATTAAGAATATGGATGGATGGATGGGTAATGTTTAAACTAGTTGCTTGTAGTGTGGCCGCAGAAATCTGAATGGGTTAATACAGTCAGCTGACGCGAAGCATTTCAATGAAGCATGTTGATTTCCATGGCAGTTCATGCGCTTTATTTGTTTTTCTAAAACAGGAGTTACAACAGCACTTCAATCACCACACCTAAAAATGGTTGTGGAACACCGATAAGTGAAGACCAAAGAATAACCTTTTTGTACTTTTTTTTGTAACTTAGATTTTTATTCATTTTTCATCATATATAATGCATTCAGATCACATTCTACATTTAAAAAACAAAGGGGTTAGGGTAGGGAAAAATAAAAAAAAATAAACAAAATAAAAATAAAAAATAAAAAAAAATAAAAAATAAAAGGGGGGGGGGGGACAAATGTTGGAGCATCAAGTTTTTAGTTTCCATCTCTTAATTCTTCTGGTTTTTTCAGTGTCTTTGGTTATTCTTTCAATTTCTGCCTCGTTGTTGCACTTTGTAGTGTGTCCATTTCCGCCATTTTTTCTCCCATATTCCTTCTTGCATTCTTCGTCGATATGTTAGTTTTTCCATCATACGTATGTCCTCAACAATGTCAGTCCATTGTTCTTGGTCAGGAAGAACTTCTGATCGCCATTTTTTTGTGATAGTTTTTTTACATGCAATCAACAAGATTTTAACTAGATATCTGTCCTCAGCCTGTATAACATTGTCTCTTTTAAGATCACATAAGTACATCAGGTTACAGTTCATTGGTATATTATATCCTAATATCCTCTGTATTGTCACATGCATAGATTTCCAAAATGATGATATTTTGTAGCATTTCCAAAACATATGTGAGTGGTCTGCATTTTGAGCCCCACATCCCCTCCAGCATAAAGATTGGGTATTTGTATATTTTCCTTGAATCTGTGGTGTAATGAAAAAGCGAATCAGGTTTTTCCATCCAAATTCCCTCCATGCCCTTGAATTTGTTGATGTGTGTTGTGTTTTCCATATTTCCTGCCAGCTTTCTTCTGTTATGTTTAAATTGAGCTCTTTCTCCCATTTCTCCTTTATATAGTTACTTGTATGATTGTTTGTCATAAGTTTCTGATATAGTTTTGAAATAATTCTTATTTTATTTCCTGCATATGAGCTTAAAATAAGTTGTATAATCTCGTTCACATCTGTTTGGAGGTTATGCCTAATCTTCTTCATATAGTAATCTCTCATCTGCAGATATCTGAAAAATTCCGATCTTTCTAATTTAAATTTTCTCCTGATATTTACAAAGCTCCCGAGATCTTTTTTTCCGATATTGCCCCATGCTGTGATTCCCTTGTTCACCAGATTTTTGTATCCCCTATCTTGTTTTGCCGGTTCAAACTGACTGTCAAATGCTACCCATTTCAATAGTTTTATGTCTTCCCTTATATTATATTTTTGTACTATTTTATACCACAGTTCTAAAGTAAATTTAGTGATTGGGTCTATTTGTTTGATTTGCTTATATGCATCTTTATCCCCTATTATGCTTTGTACTGGGAGTCCCTCAATTTCCTTTTCCATTTCTTTCCATTTTGCCTCATATCCCTCGTCGCACCAACATATGATATATCTTATTTGTGCTGAGTAGTAATATTCCTTTAGACTCGGTAGGCCCATGCCTCCTTTCTCTTTTGGTAATTGGAGGGTTTTATATTTCACTCTTGGTTTTTTACCTCCCCAAACAAATCTCGATATCATCCTGTCCCACTTTGAGAATTGGGCATCTGGAATCTCTGTTGGTATTGCCTGGAAGAGGTAAAGTAATCTAGGTTGTATGCTGATTTTGACTGTCTCAATTTTTGAATTCAGATCCATATTTAAGATTGACCATCTATCAATATCTTTTTTTATTTCTTGTTCCAACCTATCATAGTTTGCTTTATATATTTTGCTTAGGTCTTTAGGTATGTTCACTCCAAGGTATTTTATTTCTTTTTGCTTCCAGTTTAGTTTGATCTTATCAGTTATCTGGTTTAGAGGGTTATAGTGGAATGTCAGTATTTGTGTTTTTGTTATGTTTATCTTGTATCCTGATAATTTTCCAAAATTTTCTATCAAGTTCATCATTTCCATTATTGATTTATCTGGTTGTTCAAGGTAAACTATAATATCATCTGCAAATAGCCCAATCTTGTGTTCCGCCCCCTTTATTGTTACACCTTTTAATTTCTTATTTTGTCGTATCGCTTGAGCCAATGGTTCTATGAACAGAGCAAACAAGGTGGGCGATAAGCAGCATCCCTGCCTAGTTGATCTTTGTATATTTACTTTGTCTGTTAAGCTACCGTTTATCTTGATTCTTGCCACAGGTTCTTGATATAGCGTCCTTATGCATTGTACTGATTTTTCGTTAAATCCAAAGCGCTCCAGTACACTATATAGGAATTTCCAGTTAACCCTGTCAAATGCTTTTTCTGTGTCTAAACTCATTATTACTGCGCTTTTCTTTTCTTTATGTATTTGGTTAATTATATGTATTGTTCTCCTGATATTGTCATGTGTTTGGCGTCCCTCTATGAATCCAGTTTGATCATCTTCTATCAATTCCGTCAAGAATGTCTTTATTCGTTTACATATAATTGTTGTGTATATTTTATAATCTACATTTAATAAAGAGATTGGTCTATAGTTTCCGCATTGTTCTTTATCTTTCCCTGGTTTTAAAATAACTGAAATGATTGCTTCGTTCCATGATGGAGGTATTTTGTTGTTGTTCAGCGTCCAATTAAATGACTTTAGGAGTTGTGGCGTGAGTTCTTCTATAAACAGTTTATAAAACTCAGATGGGTATCCATCACTACCTGGTGATTTACCGTTTTTAAGTGACTTAATCACATCTCTGATCTCTTGTGTTGTTATTTCTGCTGTTAGTTTTTCATTTTGTTGATTTCCTATTGATGGCAAGTCCAATGTGTCTAGAAATTTTTTGATATCTTTAGTATTTGTTTCTTCAGGTTGCGAGTATAGTTCTTGGTAGAAATTATGGAAAATTTCTTCGATGTTTTCTGGGTTAACTGTGGTTTTATTTGTGGTGGGGTCTTTAATCTTGTACACATTATTCATTGTTTGTTGTTTTCTTAACCGTTTTGCCAGCAGTTTTGTGGCTTTTGGCCCCGTTTCATAATATTTTTGCTTTAGATATCTATTTTTCCTTTCAATTTCATCCATTTGTGTTTCTTTTATCTTTGTTTTTTCTTCTTTAATTTCTTGATATATTTTTGGATCATTTGTGCTTTGATGTTTACGTTCTAATTCCCTTAGTCTCTCACATCTTTGTTCATACGCTTCCAGTTTAGTCTTATTTGCTTTTCCTGTTTCAACAATTAATTTACCCCTTAACACGGCTTTTAGTGCGTCCCATAGTATTGTTGGGTCCACTTCTTCATTGTCATTCTCTTGGATATATTCGTTTATGTTTATTTTTATTCTTTCTTTCATTTTCTCATCATTTAACAGTCCTACGTTAAGTTTCCATGTTGTTTGTCGTTTTCTATTGTTTAAATATATTTCCATGTATATAGGATTATGATCTGATATTTCTGCCCCTCCAATCCAACAATTTCTCACCCTGTGTCTGTCACCTTCATTCATAAGGAAGTAATCTATTCTAGAGTGTACTTTATGGGCTGCTGAATAATGTGTATAGTCTTTTTCGAGTGGGTGTAGGTCCCTCCATATGTCTACCATACCCATTTCTGCCAGTGAGGTTCTTATGAACTTTGTTACATGTTTTTTTGTCTTCTTAACACTTGTTGTGTCAACTTCATGATCCATGACAGCATTTAAGTCTCCTCCACAAATTAGGACTCCTTCACTGTGTGTTGCTATGAGATCAAACAGATGTTGAAAAAAACCCTTGTCACTTTCTGGTGGGGCATAGATGTTCACTAATGTAATCTGCATACCATCTATTCTTCCCTTTATTATTACATACCTGCCTTCTTTATCCTGGATTTCCTGTTCACTTTCAAATTGTATTTTGTTTGAGATTAGTATCATAACCCCCCTTTTTGCTCCTCCCTTAAATGAACTGTAGTAGGAGTTCTTATAGCCAAATCTCTTTAGTTTCACATGTTCTGCCTTGCTCAAATGTGTCTCTTGCATAAATATAATTTCAGCTTTTTCCTTCTTGAATTTTCTTATTATTCTTTCCCTTTTAACAGGTGAGTTCAGACCATTCACGTTTAGTGTCATTATCTTAAGATTTTTACCCATATTCATGTTTTTCCATTTTTTTAACTTGTGCTCCTAGCCCCTTTAACAACAAAAATAACACATATTTATATAAAAACACATTAAAAAAACTCGACCTCCGTACTTTGGGCCTTTCTTCTGCCCACTGGTCCCTGTTGGTGGGTGGGGGGTTTGTCTTCACAGAGTGAAGGGCCCTCCCTAGACTTCTAATTACTATCAAAGTAATAGTCATAAGTCTAGAAATGTCCAACAAATATCACTTAAACCTCTCCTAGCCGTCTGTTTCTCTTTTACCTTGTCTTCTTGGCCTTCATTTCTTCTGTGCCTTTCTTAATCTTTGTTATGATCTAGGCTTTCAGTTGAAAGCCTTGTAGCTTGTCCTGGGCCCGCTGCTCTACGTCTCTCCCCCTTCTTCCGCCGTTCACTCGTCTCCACTCCGTCTGTCGTGGTGCGTTCAGGGCCGCCGCTGCTCCAGCCGTCTCCTTCGGCACGCTCACCTCAAGGCCCCGCTCCATCATATCCCGCGCTGCCTCTTCGGCCGTGTTGTAGGTTCTTGTGCCTTCCTCCCAATGAATCCTCATTTTCGTTAGCGGCGTTTGGAATCTAATTTTTTTCTCTTTCAGCGTTTTTTTAATATTGGCATATTTCTTCCGCTGCTGCACGATTTCTGTCGGGTAGTCATGGTCAAAAAATACCTGTTTGTCGCCGATTCGTATCTTTTTTTTCCATGCTTGCGTCAGGATTCTTTCCTTTATGTCATATTTCACAAAGTTTACCACAACTGACCTGGGTGGAGAGTTTGTTTTCGGGTTCTGTGCCGGTGTTCTGTGCGCCCGTTGAATCTGCAGATCCGTTTCTCCGGGTATTTCCAGTTCTTTTTTTAAGAACTGATCCATAAATTTTGTCATCGAGTTGCCTTCAATGCCCTCCGGAATTCCAAGGATGCGCATATTGCTTCGTCGGGATCTGCTCTCCAAGTCGTTTATTTTCTCCTGCATCCTCTGCATTTGCGTCGTCAGGGTCTGTAGTTGTTCGTTTGCCTCGCTTTTCCAATCTTCTAGTTCCGAAATTCGGGTCTGCGCTTCTGTCATACACGCCCGCTGGGAGCGCAGCTCCTCCATGTTTTCCGTTAATTTACGCTCCATTTCTCTTCGGAGGTCCATGATTTCCTCCTTAATTTCTTTTTTCAGTTCCTCCTTAAGAGCCGCTAAATCCTGTTGTAGCTGTCGCTTGAATTCTCTCAACTCTTCACCCAAACTGGCGATGCCAGCGTTCATGTTGTCGAGTCTGGTGTCCTCCATTTTCTCTGCTGTGGACACCTCGTTTTTTTGGGCTTTGCGTACAGCGGTTTTTCCTGCGTTGTTGGAGAGGAATTCTTCAATTTTACCCTGTTTTTGTCCTTGTGCCCGGTTCCTTCGTGTTTTCATCCCTTAGTTTATTGATTCGTTTATGTCGAGTTGGCCATTTACCGATGATTTTTAATCCGGCTAGGGAGAGCTCTTTGTTTAAGTGTTATGTCTCTCCGCCATCTTCCCGGAAGTCACCTTTTTGTACTTTTAAAAAGACATTTTCAATTAATTAATATGCAGCTACAGGAAATTGTATTAATCAATTTGGTACATAACTTGTTAGGCTCCAGCCCCCCCTGCAACCTGTAAAGGATTAAGCGGTAGAAGATGGATGGATGGATGGATGGATGGATTTTCGACCCTGGTTTCCGCTGGACCTGTTTCAACCAAAAAAAAATCGTGGTTATTGTGCCTTACCGGCACTTGAACGTGATCCAGATGGAGCTGGTGATGTGGCTGACATGGGAGTCGATTCAGCTGGCGCTCCGCCAGACGCACACGCAGAGGCAGAGGCAGGAGAGTCCGGTGTGCCCATGCCCACTGAGGTGGACCCCTGTGATATGAACTGCGATTCTAGAAAGAAAATGCACGCAATTTAAAACTTAACACCAAAGTGCAACATGTACACAACACTCTCAAGTTTTTAACCGGAATACAATAAGTGTAATTCAGCGTTTTGTTGGCGCTAATACTTAACCCAAAGCAAGCGTGAATCTGCAGTTGGCTGCAAAACAATAGGCAAGCCTCAGTAACAACCATTACCCACAATCTAACAACCTTCCTATTTCTTAAAAACAGTGAGCTTGGCACAGAAAGGATAAAGTGGCGAAAAGATGCGCAATATCAAAACAACACTCACCATCCACGGTTTCCAAGGCCGTGGCTGTGACTGTGGCCGTGTGGAGCCCAATGTCTCTCAGCGAACCACTTCCACTCCTTCCGATCCGCTGCACTTCGAGCATTGTGGTCCTTCACTGCTCGGTAATCGCTTTTCAGCTTTTTCAGATTCTCCCGACACTGTTTGGCAGTACGGATGTGCCCTTGGGAACCCATCTGCTCAGACACCTGCATTTCGAGTAGATCCATCCAACTCGCGCTGGATGCGATCGTCGCCTAATATAGAAAGAAAATTGCGCACCTCCTAATATATAATATTAGGAGTATATTATTATATAAGTATATTATACAGTATATTAATATAATATACTGTATTAAAGGGGCGCACTGTGTTCACTGGCTGAACAACTACAAATGGCGGTCGTGGAGTAAATTCAGCAGAAAAAGTCGCTTTTGTGACGTTACGACCTGACCAATCAGCGACTACCAGTCTCTCAAAGTCATATCACAGCCCTACTCAGCCCTACTCAGCTCGGTTAGACCCTGCCCTGGATCAGGTACTAAAAAAGTACCTGCTAACTGGTGCTGGGGCTAATGGAAAATGCTCAAATGCGGGCTGAGTGGTGCGGTGTAGGGCTAAGTGAGGCTAGTGGAAAAGGGCCTTATGCTAACCTTAGTGATTAATGTAACTTATACCCAGTGCTTATAAATTAACATGCAGGAATAAACATTCATTTAACATTTTTAACATGCATATATATATATATATATATATATATATATATATATATATATATATATATATATATATATATATATATATATATATATATATACACATATATATATATACACAGTATATATATATATATATATATATATATATATATATATATATATATATATATATATATATATATATATATACACTAATGAATGAATGAATGAATGAATTTATTTATTGATTCATTCATTCATTAGTGTATATATATATATATATATATATATATATATATATATATATATATATATGCATGTTAAAAATGTTAAAAATGTTATACACTACCGTTCAAAAGTTTGGGGTCACTTAGAAATTTCCTTATTTTTGAAAGAAAAGCACTTTTTTTCAATGAAGATAACTTTAAACTAATCAGAAATACACTCTATACATTGCTAATGTGGTAAATGACTATTCTAGCTGCAAATGTCTGGTTTTTGGTGCAATATCTACATAGGTGTATAGAGGCCCATTTCCAGCAACTATCACTCCAGTGTTCTAATGGTACAATGTGTTGCTCATTGCGTCAGAAGGCTAATGGATGATTAGAAAACCCTTGTACAATCATGTTAGGTCTGCAATGCTGTAATTGCTGCAAATGGAGGATTCTTTGACGAAAGCAAAGTTTGAAGGAAAAAATTATTATTTCAAATACAAATCATTATTTCTAACCTTGTGAATGTCTTGACTATATTTTCTATTCATTTTACAACTCATGGTGGTAAATAAGTGTGACTTTTCATGGAAAACACAAAATAATTGTCTGGGTGACCCCAAACTTTTGAACGGTAGTGTGTATATATATATATGTATATATATATATATATATATATATATATATATATATATATATATATATATATATATAACTGCATGACCGTTGTGAGAGTTTGGTTCGTATTGCCAACACTCGGTCGGAGTCATTCCCAGTGAGAGTTGGACTCCGCCAGGGCTGCCCTTTGTCACCGATCCTGTTCATAATTTTTATGGACAGGATTTCTAGGCGCAGCCAGGGAATGGAGGGTGTCATGCTTGGTGACCACAGGATTTCATCTCTGTTGTTTGCCGATGATGTTGTCCTGTTAGCTTCATCCAGCAATGACCTACAGCTCTTGCTGGGACGGTTTGCCGCTGAGTGTGAAGCGGCTGGGATGAGAATCAGCACCTCCAAGTCCGAGTCCATGGTCCTCAGCCGGAAAAAGGTGGATTGTCCTCTCCGGGTTGGGGACAGGCTCCTGCCCCAAGTGGAGGAGTTTAAGTATCTTAGGGTCTTGTTCACGAGTGAGGGGAAAATGGAGCGAGAGATCAACAGACGGATTGGAGCAGCATCTGCAGTGATGCGGACGTTGTACCGGTCTGTTGTGGTGAAGAGGGAGCTTAGTTCTAAGGCAAAGCTGTCGATTTACCAGTCAATCTATGTTCCTACTCTCACCTATGGTCACGAGCTTTGGGTAATGACCGAAAGAACGAGATCGCAGATACAAGCAGCTGAAATGAGCTTTCTCTGTAGGATTGCTGGACTCACCCTCAGAGATAGGGTGAGGGGCTCAGTCATCCGGGAGAGGCTCAGAGTAGAACCGCTGCTCCTCCACATTGAAAGGAGTCAGTTGAGGTGGTATGGGCATCTGATCAGGATGCCTCCTGGACGCCTCCCACTTGAGGTGTTTCAGGCACATCCCACTGGGAGGAGACCCTGGGGCAGACCCAGGACTCGGTGGAGAGACTATGTCTCCCAGCTGGTCTGGGAACACCTTGGTATCCTCTCTGAAGAGCTGGAGCAGGTGGCTGGGGAGAGGGAAGTCTGGGCTTCTCTGCTTGAACTGCTGCCTCCGTGACCCGGACCTCCGGAAAAGCGGTAGAAGATGGATGGATGCATGGATATATATCTATATATATCTATATCTATCTCTCTCTCTCTCTCTCTCTCTCTCTATATATATATATATATATATATATATATATATATATATATATATAAAATCACAGATTAATATATTTCAAACCTATTACTGATTGTCCAGAATACACATCAAGAGTCCGTTTGCTTTTCCCTTGGTGTCCTGAAAAAGAGGAAGAGGTTTAGAGATGAGTCTTAAGGATGTGATTAAAAGGTTTGCTGGTTAAATTCGGCATGTTCCAGAGTTTAAGGTAATGTTGAACTGTGGATCTTTGTGGGCCATGACATAATCCAGGGTTCTGTTCCATGTCTCCACGTTTATGGGGGCTATAAAAGTCAAAACAGGAAATGCGTTAGGGTGAATTCCTTAGACTGGTTTTAACAAAGGAATGGCGAGTTCAGTTGTGGCCTGGGGTAAAAGAGCAGGGGTTTTTTTGACTGTCCTTTTCCTGGGTGAAACAATGTCTTTAAGCAGAAGAATTCTTATTGATGAGCCAAGTGGGATGATGCTACATGTTGTTCAAAATACATCTCACCATTTCTTCTTGAGGCATATCAGGTTTCAACTTGAAACAGAGGGCACGATAATCATAGGCAAAATCCCTCAGGCATTGCTCTGGTTTCTGCACCATGTCCCTCAATCTCTCTTCCACTTCAGCCATATAGTCCGTGGACAGGAAAGCCCCCCCTGAATGCCTCTTTGAAGGATGGCCAATCACCGACTTGATGTTTTGCCACCTTCCACCAACTGCACACTGGGCCCTTTAAAACTGTGGCCAGGGCACCCATTAATTCAGGATTGGAAAGGGATCTGAGACTCAGAAAGTTCTCACATTGCTCAATGAAATTAAGGACATCTGCGGAGTCACTGGCGGTGCCAAATGTAGGAAACTCTAGGCGCATTGGAGGTTTGGTGTAGTAAGCGGGTACACCAGGCAGACCAAATGATGGAATGGGAGCTACAGGACTGGTATCAGTTGAGACTGAAACTGCTTTCTGTACTTTGGGAGTGCTAGTGAGTCTTAACTAGCTAAGCTGCCGTTTCCATCTTTCATCCCTCCGTAACAAGCAATTTGCAATACTTTTTTCCAACATTTCAAATTTATCATTAAATTTTTCAAAACTACAGTCAACATACTGTCGGAATTTTGTCTCTCTGTTAACAGTGCTGCTAATAAAGTCTTTTACTTTAGTATCAAACTGGATAAACCACTGTGTCAAAATTATCATCTGATTTTTATTTTTTTTTTAGCTCCTCATAATCTTGCTGTGCAGGGTGTACCACATCCTCCCTCATTTCACCATTTTTGTTCTACTGTTGTTCAAAATCTGCACATACATTTTCATTGTCACCATGAACAGTATCAGGGTCGTTATCAGCATCTAGCTCTTTGCAGACCTCATCCCTGTCATGTACATCCAAGTACAAAGTGCTCAGTAAAGATGAAATTTCTCCTGGAAGATTCCTCCTTGTAACAAAAGGTCCGCAGTGAAATCTGGGTCATTAGGCCTACCACCTTGAGCAGCTTCAACATTACATTTTCCAGTTGACGTTCCTAATCAATTCACCACAACTAAATAACACAATAAATCATTTTCCCATACAGGCCACCATATGCAACAGTCCACTATTAAATTGGAACTATTACCAAAAAGAAACGGGTTTGAAATTACTGTATTTCACCATAGACAAGCCAAGATGATTTTTAGTGTGTTATTATTGAACTCAAGGTGAAAAAGTGATGATTGCACAACAAATACTTTACTTACAAGTTATCCACATCCCAAACTGTTTCAAACCAAACGCACCTTTCCAGTACAATATTCAGTTCTTTTTGTTTTATACCCAAATTACACCAAACAGTCCGTGGCAATGTCCCAGTCTTCTCCGGCATCAAAAAAGAAGAGTCCAAATAACACCCCCCAAAAATAACAGGACGTCACTGTCTTTCAGTCACCAAAAAACAAACAAACCCTGAGCTCAGGCAAAGTGCAGTTCGTAAATAAGAAGAGAAAAAATAGGATCGCTCTCACCGGCCTGCGGTCCCGTCACCCCTCAGTCTGGGCGTGCCATGGGTTTCTGCTACTCCCAGCGTCCAGCATCCTGTGCAAAGCCAACTCCCCATTCACTGGGGTGGATAAGCCAACCCCCGCAGGTCTCCGGTAGCTTCTCTGCATTCAGGCACTCCTCTGGCTGCTGTAGTCGTCTGAGAAATGGCCTTTCTCTTTTCCTTTTCTATCTCCTTTCGCCTGCAGCTTCCACCTTCCTTTTAACCTGCGGCCAGCTGCTACAAATCAGCTGATTGCCAATCATGTGACTTGATAACGTTTTGACAGCTTGCCCCCCCCCCAACATAACTTAATGCAACCACTTTATGAAAGTTAGCCAGGAAAAGGGCACAAACAATGAATGGCATTTTTAAGATTGCACCTCATCATTTATGATAACTAGGTACACCCTTTCTGTACTTAACATTTTATCCATAAAGGTTGATGCAATAACGTATGTGGCAGCACTACAATTGTGCCTGTTTTCTGGCTGTGGGGCGCTGGCCTGTGATTGCCCTGCTCTGCCCGGCTGATGGGTCGTGCGTTGCGGCGCTGCGCCTGCGGTTTCGACCCCTCGGGTTGGACTTGGGCGGTCTCAGAGGTGATGTTCCTGTAGTCGTGAACTTGGCACTTTCCCTGCTGGTGATGGCTCCGTAGTGATGGTGGTTCCACACTTGGATCCTCGGTGCCCAGCTTTAAGCCATACAGTGTTGTGAAAAGGTGTTTGCCACCTTCCCGATTTGTCATTTTTTTGTATGTTTGTCACACTTAATTGTTTCAGATCATCAAACCGGAGTGGGGGCTCAGTTGGTAGAGCATCCACCCCACACCCGGGAGGCAGGGGTTCAGATCCCCCCAGGGCGGGAGGCTGGGGACAGGTGCGGAGGGAGAGAAACCAACCCAGGAACAAAACGGACAGAAAAAAAAAAAAATCCATACAGGACAATGACATGACAACAACTCAGACCAAAATCACAGACTACTGAAACAAAAACACCAAATATTCAAAAAACAGAGCCCAGATAAACTAAATACAAGAACAAAACATTACCCGCTCATACCAGACTTAACATGAAACAAAAAAAACAGAGCACTACTCGCTCATACCAGACTATACATAAAAAACAAAAACAGAGCATTACCCGTTCATACCAGACTATATGAAACAAAAACAGAGCATTACTCGCTCAAACCAAACTATACATGAAACAAAAACGGAGCATACCCGCTCAAACCAGACTATACATATGCCAGATACAAAATAACCAGGACAAAGAGGAAAAAAAACCCCACAAATACTGAGACAAACCCAGGGACCACTACCACCCCCTGACAGTTTATGTCGACCGATGGTCAAAGGAGGTGGACCAGGCAGCTCACCAGAGTCCAAAGTCCCGCACGTCCGCTTCTCCGGTGGTCGAACTAGGTTGCCCCAAGGCACACACAACAGGTCGGGTGGCCGATCCGTGTCCCTCAGCCACCAGTCCAGGGCATCAACAACCCGCAGCAGCCTCCCTGACGAGAACAAAACTCGGGAGAACCGGGGTGAGCGAACAGGGACCCCCATGGCCCCCGGCGATGATGAATAGGGGCGGTGACTCATAGGGAACTGATGAGCAGGGTGAGCCAAGAATCCGCTCCGCGAAGAAGGGTCTGCAGCTCCTCCCCCGCCTATGGACCACGCTCGCGCTGCATCACCACTGGACCCAGATTGGGTCCCAGCTGCACCCTCGTTGGGCCCCGATTGGGCCAGAACCGCACCTGCGGTGGACCCCGATCGAGCCTCCGGTGCACCCTCGTTGGACCCCAATTGGGTCGAATCCGCACCCGCGGTGGACCCCGATTGGGTCCCCGGTGCACCCCCGTTGGACCCCGATTGGGCCGAAACCGGCCCCGCGGTGGGCCCCGATTGGTCCTCCGGTGCAGCTCCGCTGACGAACTCCACCCCCGAACCTGGGACCTCCACCTTGGTGACACCGACCCGTTCCCCGCCGGCGACACTAGAACAAAGCTCAGGGACAGGAAAACCGGGATCAGTATCACCGGTAGCAACGGAACCCAGCGAGACAAGCTCGGGCGCAGCAGACGGCTGCTCCTCACTTGCCTCCCCGAGAGGCAGGCAAAAATGCTCAACAGGGGACAGAGACAGAAAAGGGAGCACTTGCCTGCACTCGGGTTCCGTTGCCACCCAGGACTCCGACGATCCGGGTTCAGGGCAACTCTCATCAGCTGGCTCGGACTCAGCTGCGTCGGGCTCCGCAGCTGGCACGGTATCATCTGCAGCCTCAAGTTCCTCCCACGCTGCTATCCACGCCGACAACCCTTATGGTGTGGGGGCAGGGAACCCTTGACCCACTGGCTCGGACTGCTCCGGCGAGGAGACCCAGGGACACTTCTTCGTTGGCTCAGGCTCCGGGCCGCAGTCCGCTCCTCTCCTCCGTCCAAGACGTGACTGCAGGGCCGGATGCAGGCTATCCAGCACTGCAGGGGCCCTCTTCGCGGACCGCTCAACGGGAGAGAACACAGAGGCAGTAGGTTTAATAATTTCATCCACAGCAGGTGGAGGGAGCTCGGGGGGCTGCGAACCCCGAACTCCATCCCCAGGAGTCAGACAAGGCAGAATATCATGATGTGAGAAATTATCGTGCACTTGCCTTCCTCCCGGGGCAGAGATGGTTCCTGCTGTGGGGGACGTCGTTCCTCCTTCTCCCCGCTGGATGGCGACAGAGGGCCCCCTGGGAAGACGAGGTGGGGCCGCTCTCGGAGATTCGCTGACGGGATACGCCGGCAGCGAGTCCAGCCGGGGATTCCACTGAGGGTTGCCCGCTCCGTTACGCCGACGTCCTCGCCGGCCCCCAGACGGCGCGTACTCCTGGACCTGCTCCGGGACGGGACACCAACGCGGGGAGCGGGGATTCCTCCTCCCCTGCTTCCTGCTCTTCTCTTCCAGCCCGCGAAGTAACTCGCGCTGAATGGCGAGTTCCTCCCACCTCATTATCGCCTCCAGGTGGTCGTAACTATCAAGGGGAAGGTTGTCCAAAAGCTCCTCAGCATAGTCCAAATGCCTGCACACATCGCTGGGAGCGTCCCACAGCGTAGCGGAGAATAACGTGCAGTCCACGTACTCCAGGACCTCCGCTAGCCTTCTGTCCAGGCGCCGACCGCGACCCCTGGATGACGACATTCTCCCAGCAACAGGCATCCAGACAGGGAAGACCAAACAGTCCAAAATGGCACAAACTCACGGTGAAACGGCGTCTCGGTGCGGCGCCTCCGTTTAGGCGACCTGGCAGGAGTATACTGTCATGTGGTGATCCTCGCGGATCACCAAGAGACGCCACAGAGTTCACCAGAGAGTTTGGCTGAGATGTTATTTATTTCCAGACGTGACAAAACACAACTATGAACCCATAAGGGCAAACACACACATGAACGAGACTTGGGCTCGTAGGGCTAACCCAGCCGCTATGAGCTAACTATGACAAAACTATGAGGACGAACCTGACATGAAGGTCTGCGGCACTCACAAGTATGACGAGGTGCAGACCCAGGGCTTGGCAGGATGAAGACGCACAAGCAATCCTCACGTAACGTTGACCCAATGTCGACTAATAATCCTGCATCTTACCATCGTCAGTGCCGGGCTTAAAAGGGCGAAGCACTAACGACAGTAATGACAATCAGCTGACTGGCCCTTGACAGGCGGAAGCCCCACCGAGCACTTTCACAATAAGAGCCCGGTGAGGTCAGAATACAGCCCGCAGCTGTCAAGGCCGGCAGCGAGAAGAACTTAGCCCGAGCGCGATCAGAACCGACGCTCGGGTCATAACAGTCAGACTCGATCTCTGTTTTTAAGAATAGGGCTAAAACCTACCTTTTTGATATAGCCTACAATTAGGGAGGGATCATGTGTTTCTGAACCCTCCCTTAGTTATGCTGCTAATAGGTTTAGTCAGCCGGGGGACCTCCAGTAATGCACTGGGCCTCACTCCTTTTCTCACTCTCAATGAAATATTTTTTTTGCTGGTCATTAACATTTGTTTGTTCTCTCCCATAGATTGAGTCCCCATCGTGCTGTTTGCTCTCTACATGTCTGTTCTTTTCTTCTTCTCTATCCCCTCACCCCCCAGCCAGTCGCAGCAGATGACTGCCCCTCCCTGAGCCTGGTTCTGCTGGAGGTTTCTTCCTGTTAAAAGGGAGTTTTTCCTCTCCACCGTCGCCAAGTGCTTGCTCACAGGGGATCGCCTGATTGCTGGGGTCTTTCTGCAACTGTGGGGGTTCCCCCTACAGTTGATAGTGCTGTGAGATGACTGTTGTTGTGAAATGGCGCTATATAAATAAAGTTGAATTGAATTGAAAATGCTGTGTTACTTTTACGCTGGATGTAATGGGACACATACCTTCCAAAAAGTTCAACTTTTGTCTCATCAGTCCACAGAGTATTTTCCCAAAAGTCTTGGGGGTCATCAAGATGTTTTGCCAGAAAACAACTTGATGCCTTTATGTTCTTTTTGCTTAGCAGTGGTTTTCGTCTTGGAACTCTGCCATGCAGGATGGTTTTTTCCCAGTCTCTTTCTTATGGTGGAGTCATGAACACTGACCATAACTGAGGCAAGTGAAGCCTGCAGTTTTTTGGATGTTGTTGTGGGGTCTTTTGTGACCTCTTGGATGAGTCGTCGCTGTGCTCTTGGGTAATTTTGGTTGCCCGGCCACTCCTGGGAAGGTTCACCAATGTTCCATGTTTTTGCCATTTGTGGATAATGGCTCTCACTGTGGTTCGCTGGAGTCCCAAAGCTTTAGAAATGGCTTTGTAACCTTTTCCAGGCTGATAGATCTCAATTACTTTGTTTCTCATTTGTTCCTGAATTTATTTGGATCGCAGCATGATTTCTAGATTTTGAGGATCTTTTGGTCTACTTCACTTTGTCAGGCAGGTCTTATTGAAGTGATTTCTTGATTGAGAACAGGTGTAGCAGTAATCAGGGCTGGGTGTTGCTAGAGAAATTGAACTCAGCTTTCCAAAGATGTGATAAACCAGTTAATTTGTGTTTTAACATAAAGGGAGCAATCAATTTTTCACACAGGGCAATGTAGGTTTGGATTTTTTTTTTAACCCTTAATAATAAACACCTTCATTTAAAAAACTGCATTTTGTGTTTAGTTGTGTTATATTTGTCTAATATTTATATTTGTTTGATGATCTGAAACATTTAAGTGTGACAAACACAAAAAATGAGAAATCAGGAAGGGGGCAAACACTTTTTTGCACCTCTATGTTTTACACTGATTAAAGTTTTTTTTGTTTGTGTGTGTGTGTGTGTGTGGAGGGGGGTAAATTGTGTTTTATTTCAATGTGTGAAGCATTTTGTGTTGTATCTTTTTGTATGAAAAGTACTGTATAAGTAAAGCTTTCATTGATTGATGAAGGTAGAATACCAAGAATAGCCTTGTAAACAAGGATATACCGGTGTCTCTGTCTACGTGTGGCTAAAAAAGACCAACCAACATGCTCATACAGCAGACAGTGATGGATGAGAGTTCTGAAGTTGGTGATGAACCTCAGAGCCCTGTGATACACTGTGTCCAAAGCACTTAGACTGAGATGAGGCATGCATGAATAAAACATCACCATAGTCCAAGACGGACATAAAAGTAGGAGCAACAAGTCTCTTTTTGGATTCAAAAGAAATACAGGATTTAATCCTGAAATAAAAACTCAATTTCACTCTCATCCTTTTTAATCCATCCATCCATCCATCCATCCATCTTCTACCGCTTAATCCTTTCGGGTCGCGGGGGGGCTGGAGCCTATCCCAGCATCTTTGGGCGAGAGGCAGGGTACACCCTGGACAGATCGCCAGTCCATCACAGAGATCGCCAGTCCATCACAGGACCTTTTTAAATGCTGATTAATATGTGGAGTAAAAGATTCGTCAATTAAAATACCAAGATATCTGTAACATGATACTATCTCAATCTGTGAACCGTGAGTGGTGACAATTGGTGGCAGGTTCTGTGGCTTGGCCTTTCCATTTGAGATTAGCATGACTTTAGTTTTATCTGCATTTAATTAAAGTTTTAAATCACAAAAGTTATTCTGAACAATATTAAAATCGAGCTGTAATTTGGCAAGTGCCTGGG
Organism: Pholidichthys leucotaenia; assembly: GCA_020510985.1. NCBI lineage: Eukaryota > Metazoa > Chordata > Actinopteri > Cichliformes > Pholidichthyidae > Pholidichthys > Pholidichthys leucotaenia. The sequence goes on along the minus strand of CM035836.1, from coordinate 484,729,415 downwards.
TCGGGGTGGGAGCTGTACAGTACATCACTGTGTCATCAGCATAAAAATGAAACTTTGCATTAGACATGTTTTTGTCATTGTTATTAATGTAAATGATTAAAAGGAGTGGTCCTAACACTGAGCCCTGAGGCACACCTTTTGTTACTTTTAAGAGGCTCGGTGGTATGGCCTTCTGTTTGCACACACTGCAATCTGTCTGATAGGTAGTTTTCCAAACCAACAAAGAGTTTCTGGAGACAAACCTGCTCTAGCTAGACTATGCATAAGCAATGTGTGGTCCACTGTGTCAAATGCCTTGGAGAGGTTGATGAAAGGGCTTCACAGTGTTGTTCATTATCAATAGAAAAAATAAAATCATTAAAGACTTTAAGAGCTGCTGTTGTACTTTGTCCTTTTCTAAAACCAGATTGAAAATCAGATAAAACCTTATTACTGTTCAGAAACTCCTTTAGCTGATCACTAAAAAGGGATTCAAGAATTTTGGCCAGTGCATTTGGAGATGGGTCTATAGTTATTTAAGACAGTGGGGTCACCCCTTTTAAAAAGACGAGGGATGTAGGCTGACTTCATACAAGAGGGATGACGTTTGAGACCAGACAGAGATTAAAAATGTGAGTTAAGGGGCAATTAAAATCTGCTGTCAGTTTTAAAAGTACAGGTACATCTCAAAAAATTAGAATATAAAAAATTTCAATTTTTTTGTCACTCATTTCAGAAAGTGAAATCCATATATAGATTCATTCCACAGAGTGAAATATTTCAAGTGTTTATTTATTTTAATTTTGATTATGGCTTACAGCCCATGAAAACCCCAAATTCAGTTTCTCAAAAAATTACAATATTACATAAAATTAATTTTAAAAAATAGGTATTTCATAGAAATGTTGACCGACTGAAAAGTATGTCCATGTACCACTCAATACTTGGTCGGGGCTCCTTTTGGATTAACTACTGTATCAATGGGGCGTGGCATGGAGGTGATCAGCCTGTGGAACGGCTGAGGTGTTATGGAGGTCCAGGTTGCTTTGATAGTGACCTTCAGCTCTTCTGCATTGTTGGGTCTGGTGTCTCTCATCTTCCTCTTGACAATCCTCCATAGATTCTCTATGGGGTTTAGGTCAGGAGAGTTTGCTGGCCAATCAAACACAGTGATGCCATGGTCATTAAACCAGGTTTTGATACTTTTGGCAGTGTGTGTGTGTGTGTGTGTGTGTGTGTGTGTGTGTGTGTGTGTGTGTGTGTGTGTGTGTGTGTGTGTGTGTGTGTGTGTTGGGGGGTGCCAAGTCCTGCTGGAAAATCAAATCAGATTCTACATAAAGCTTGTGAGCAGAGGGAAGCATGAAGTGCTCTAAAACTTCCTGGTAGACGACTGCGCTGACTTTGGTCTTGATAAAACACAGTGGACAAACATCAGCAGATGACCTCTGTTCAAATAAAAGTAAATTTTGCATTTCATTTGGAAATTAAAGTCCCATAGTCTGGAGAAAGAGTGGAGAGGAACAGAATCTAAGTTGCTTGAGGTTTAGTGTGAAGTTTCCACAGTCAGTGATGATTTGAGGAACCAGGTCATCTGCTGGTGTTGGTCCACTGGATTTTATCAAGACCAAAGTCAGCGCAGTGTCATGACTCGAGCTCTAGGTCTTGGTGCTCGGGTTATTCCTGTCAGGGTTTGACAGCGGCGTTGTTATCCTAGCTTCCCGAGCTCTTATTACCTCCGCCAGGCCGAAAAGGCCAGGAGGAGGTAATGTTTTTGCTGGGGTTTGTCTGTGTGCTTGTCTGTTTGTCTGTCTGTCTGTCTGTTTGTCTGTTGGTTAGCAAGATAACTCAAAAAGTCTTGGACGCATTTCCATGAAACTTTCAGGCGTTGTTGGAAATGGTACAAGGAAGAACTGATTAAATTTTGGGGATGATCTGGATCACCGTCTGGATACAGGAATTTTTTAAAGCATTCTTTAACACTGTGACATACGGCTATTTTCAACATGTGCGCAGGCGTAATGGAGGGCGCTGGTCATCGTGTCTGACCAACATAAACTCCGCCTTCTTCAACGTTTTAGGCACAAAAGCACGCGGAAAACACTGGTGGGCTGGCCCAGCCACCGTGCCTGTGTTTGCGCGACACTGCAAAAGCTGAGACGGGCAGCTGTCCGCCGCCGGATTATTTGGCAGAAATTCCCCGGTCAGCCATAGGCGCTGCGCAAAAAGAAGCTCTCTGCCGGGGAAGTTTCCAAATCATCTTTGGCCGCGGAGCGCAACCCCAATAAAGATAAAGATTAGATGTACCACGAAGGTCGAGTGCAAGCAAGATGTTTGTGTCTGTGAACATTCCGTCTTTTGGCGAGTTGATACGTAACGATGTTTACAGTTTGATGAGAAGGTTGCTGCCATGTAACAATCATCTTATATCAGCAATTGTCAGCTCGTCACTCACACTCCAGCATTTGGAAGTGGTGGCGTTCCATTTTATACTGAGTCCAATATTGTATGTTATTGTTGTTACAAGACCGCCGACTGTCTGCTGATCTGTATATACTTTTATTTATTTATTTATTTATTTATTTATTTTCTACTCCTTTTAGTTCTGCATTTAATATGAACCCTGAGTTTGAAATAAACGTTTGATTTTTCAATAAAAGCCACGCCAACCCGTCTACCTAATTGGCATCCGTCAGTGAAGCCCTCAGTGCTGCTTTCAGTGATCTAAAACGCTCACATAACCCATTGGCCTGTGGGTTGTACGCAGTTGTGTCATGACTTCTTTGGTTTTTTCTTTTGAATTCTTGGATGGAACATGGGTGGGCAATATAAGCTGCAGATTCAGCCATCACATATTTCGGATAACTTATGTTGAACTGTATAATCAGAGGAGCTATTGTCTAATTTGACCTTGTTGGATTTTATTACCCCCTTTGTTATATTATTCACTTTCTTTTAACCTGTACTCTTAATCTATTCGAAATAAAGATTAATTCATTCATTCATTCAATTGCAACGCCCCCAGCCTGGGAGTTTGCAGATGCAGAACATGGACACAACACCAAAACTTCAGTTTATTACCTCCGCCAAGGAGGTAATGCTTTTACTACTGAACCACTAATCCTATCATTGTGAATCCAATTGCTACTCAGATGTTTTCATGCTCAAGGAATCTGACAACGTACACACAAACACTGTATGGGGGGAACTGTGGCGCTTGGCGGAGGTCTGCGCTCTCCGAGTGCTTTTCTAGTTGTGACAGTGCTCGGGGAGGCTTCCGCTCAGCTGTCAAACCCTGAACAGCTGTGCTGCATTTGTGGTCGTTAGCGCTCAGGCTACTTTAACCCGCGCTGGCGGCCGCATCGGCGCAGCAGTGTCTGTTCACACTCCGTCACGCTACGGATGCACTGGATTTATTCATACCGCGTCTGCTTTTGGTCTGACCGTCGTTCCCCGGAACTAGTAAGTGTGCTGTATAGCCTTACCCCTCCCGGTGTGTATCGATCCCTGTGAGTCTTTGCCTTAGCAGCTTGAGTAATTATTATTTTCACCAACCTTGCCTGCCTTGTGTATGACCGTCTCCTGCTATGGATCTGTAGAGCTGTTTGCCTTACGCCTCCTGTTGTATGAAGACTGTTATGTGTCATTATCTCAGCAGCCTGTGTTGTCACTATTTTCACCGTAAATAAAACTCTCACTAAACTCACTGGTGACTGTGTGGCGTCTTATGGTGGCTCGCGAGAGCCACCCATGACACGCAGTCGTCTACCAGGAAATTTTAGGGCACTTCATGCTTCCCTCTGCTCACAAGCTTTATGGAGAAGCCGATTTCATTTTCCAGCAGGACTTGGCACCCCCCCACACCGCCAAAAGCATCCAAACCTGGTTTAATGACCATGGCATCACTGTGTTTGATTGGCCAGCAAACTCTCCTGACCTAAACCCCATAGAGAATCTATGGAGGATTGTCAAGAGGAAGATGAGAGACACCAGACCAACAATGCAGACGAGCTGAAGGTGACTATCAAAGCAACCTGGACCTTCAGAACATCTCAGCAGAACCACAGGCTGATCACAACAGGAACTGAAAGTTTTTGAATACACAGATCACAACCCACAGGACATAGAATATGACATAGACCCTGATAATAATTTACTTAGCTCCATCAATAATGACTGTAATTACTACACAGATGAACAGTTCAACACAATGGTCACATCTGATTTCAATATTTCTATGATCCACTTCAACAGCAGGAGTCTCTATGCAAACTTTAATAACATTAAAGATTATTTACATCAGTTTAAAGAGCCCTTCAATATTGTGGCAATATCAGAGACGTGGCTCAGTGAAGAGAAAGGAGTGGATTTTACCATGGATGGCTATGAATTAAATTATATAAATAGAAAAGTGAAAAAAGGAGGAGGAGTTGCAATTTATGTTGACAAGAGCTTGAAATACAAGGTTGTTGAAAATCTGTCAGTAACTGTGGATGATTTATTTGAATGTATTACAATAGAAATCTGTCTGGACAATGTGAAGAATGTAGTAGTGAGCTGTGTATATAGAACACCTGGATCAAACATTGACTTATTTAAGGACTGTATGGAAAAAATGTATGCAAAACTAACTCATAAAGTTATGTTCATCTGTGGGGATTTCAATATAGATCTGATGAACTCAAAACAACATAGTTTGACAGAAGAATTTATCAACACAGTGTACAGTATGGGCTTACATCCAACAATTACCGGACCTAGCAGAATCATGTCACACAGTGCCACACTAATAGATAACATATTCACAAACATTATGGAAAATAATATCAGGAGTGGGCTTTTATTGAATGATATCAGTGACCACCTACAGATTTTTGTTGTCTATCAATGTGATTATAGGAAGAAAAAGTATACCAAAAATATTAAATATAAAAGAATAAGAACCGAAGAATCAATGCATTTACTGACAAAGGAATTATTAATACAAGATTGGAAGATAGTTTATGATGAAAATGACAAATAGAGCATATGATAAATTTTTACAAATATTTCAATCATTGTACAATAAATACTGTCCTATAAAACAATACAGTGACAGACAACAAAAAAATATTCCTTGGGTCACCAAGGGGTTAATAAATGCATGTAAAAAGAAGAATACATTATATAAACAATTCATTAAATGCAGAATGGTGGAAGCTGAGATCAAATATAAAAAATACAAAAATAAGCTTACTACTATAATGAGGACCTGTAAGAAAGAATATTACAACAGAATACTAGAGGATAACAAAAATAAAAGGAATATGGCAAGTACTCAATGGGATTATTAGTAATCGTCCTAAGAATGCAAATTATCCAGAATATTTTATCGAAAATGGCAATTTGATAAATAATATGGAGGATGTGGTCAGTGGTTTCAATAAATTTTTTGTAAACGTTGGTCCTGAATTAGCAAAATCAATAGCGACACCAGAAACAAACTACAGTGGTTCTGTGAATGAAATAGAAGATAGAAATCCAAACACAATCTTTTTGGGTGCAGTTACTGAAAAGGAAATTATCGAGACTGTGAGTAAATTTAAGAACAAAAAAATCAACGGACTGGAATGAAATTGACATGACAATAGTGAAAAAAGTAATTGAGGGAATTGTTAAGCCACTCACCCACATCTGTAACCTGTCATTTCAAACTGGTAAATTTCCAGACAAAATGAAAATAGCAAAAGTAATACCTCTATACAAAACAGGAGACAGTCATCGCTTCACAAATTACAGGCCAGTCTCTTTACTCTCACAATTCTCCAAAATACTTGAAAAAATCTTCACTAAGGGAGTGGATGATTTCATTGAAAAATACAACCTCCTTACAGATAGCCAGTATGGTTTTAGAGCAGATAAATCTACATCTTTGGCACTGATCGAACTTATAGAAGAAATTACTAGTTGTATAGATAAAAAAGAAAAGTTACTGTAGGAGTATTTATAGATTTAAAGAAAGCTTTTGACACCATTGACCACAGAATACTACTAAGGAAACTGGAAAGGTATGGGATAAGAGGGGTAGGACTGAGTTGGGCGGAAAGTTATTTAAGTAACAGACAATTTGTACAAATTGGAGAGCACAAATCACCCTTCATGGACATCACTTGTGGTGTGCCCCAGGGGTCAGTTTTGGGACCCAAACACTTTATTTTGTATATAAATGACATATGCCAAGTATCAAAAATTCTGAAATTTATTTTGTTTGCGGATGACACAAATATTCTTTGCACTGGTGAGAATTTGCAGCAGGTTTTAGAGGTGGTCACAACTGAAATGGAAAAATTAACGCAGTGGTTCAACAAAAATAAATTATCTCTAAATTTTAAAAAAAACAAAGATTATGTTGTTTGGAAATTATAAAATAAATCATGAAATAATGGTAACGATAGATGATACCAGAATAGAAACAGTACAGGAAAATAAGTTTCTGGGGGTGACGCTAGACAATAAAATCTGCTGGAAACCTCACATCAGTCACATCCGGGCCAAATTAGCAAAATGTATAGGCATACTGGGGAAGACAAGACACTTCTTGGACTATAAATCATTGGTCTTATTGTACAATTCACTGTTTTTACCTTATCTTAACTACTGTGTAGAAGTCTGGGGAAACACCTACAAGACCAACCTACAGTCAATATGCACATTACAAAAAAGAGCTATAAGGATAATAAACAATGCAGGATATAGAGACCATACCAATGCGTTGTTCTTAAAGTCACATGTCATAAAGTTCATCGATTTAGTTAAATTTAAGACAGCACAAGTAATGTACAGGGCAATTAATAATCAACTACCAACTAATATACAAAAAATATTTAAAAAAGAGACAATGATCATAATTTGAGGGGAGACTTAAACTTTACAATGTCACACCCGGCTCTAGGTAGCCGGGCAATCAGAGCCAGGGACAAGCCAGTGAGTCGTGATGTTTTATTTAGGGTAAAGGATAAGGGATGAGGAGAGCACAGATACTCATGCAGACGTACACTCACAGGTTGCACAGCGCAGAGGTAAGAAGCTCGTACCGGACATGGGGGTAACAAGACGTGCATCCTCACAGCGGGATACAAACACAGGAATGCTGCAAGAGGAGTAGAAGCTGACACCAGACGAAGGGGCTTCAGCTTAGTAGTGCGTATGTCGCAGCCCCGAGTCATCGAGGCTGCTCCTATTTATCCTCATTGGCAGCGCCCCAGCTGATGAAGACTAATTGGCCCCAGCTGTCCATAATGCTGCCAGCTGGGAGCCTGCTGAGACGCTGCTCAATGGGAAGCAGGGATGAGGGAAAACATGGGCTGAGTGCCGAGACGGCATCTCAACCCATGGTGACAGAGCCCCCCCTCAAGGTCGGGCTCCTGAACGACCAGGAACATCCCAGCCCCCCCCCCCCCCCCCCACCACCTAGGGTGGGAGGAAGGGAGGCAGGACAACACCAATGGGGCAATGTAGGGTAGCAGGGAAAAAAAAAAAACACAAATACAATACTGAACAAAACAGGGAATAATTAACCCTGGTACAGATGGGGAGAAGAACTGGGTCAGCACGCCGGTTACACACTACTCAGAGTACCAACAATGCGTGACCCAGAGCAAGGAAAAAAAAACACCAAAAAGGTACAGGGCAAAAATGCTGAGTATTGTTAAATAAAGGGGAAACAATACACAGCACTAATATATGTACATACACACACAGTCACCAAGAAAAGTGAAGGTGACCGGAACAAATTGACAATTACAGAGCATGGTGTTAAGGAAAACAAAACACATGACTCTATAATGAACAAACAGAGCATAAAAAAGAAATACTGAGTGCGGGCAAAGGAAAACCCACACACACGAATATATAAATACCCACAGTCACCTAAAGAAATGAAAGTGACTGGAATGAATGGATAACTGCAGAGTATGGTCTGAAAGGAAACAAAACATAACTCTACAATGAAAAAAACGAGGCTAAAAACATGGTACAAAAGGTAAAATGCTGAGCATGAGAGATGGAAAACACACAGCACTATAAAAACATATCCACCAACAGGACAAAACATTACACCCGAGTGACCTTGATAACGATAAAAGAAAAAGTGACACCCGAGGTGTATGGCAGGCAGAGTCCAAAAATAGCCGAGATGGCTCCGGAGAGCTCCCCGCCCATTGTCCAGCTGGCGAATCAGGGGAAGAGAAGTGTTCGGACGGCGAACTCTGGACCCAGATCCCAGGAATCCAGTCCACCGGCAGCCGAACCAGGCCGCCCAGAGGGAAACACAGACCAGTGGGGGGAACCAGATCACCAAACCGAAAGTTTTGTGGGTCAGGTCGTCGACCCGCATCACTCAACCACCAGGACCGTTGAGACGGACGAAGGGTCAGAGCGGATCCCGGTGGAAGAGGCTCAGGGGAGAGCCGATGACGAGGGCGGCAGGCGTCAGGCCGCAGGGAAACGGCCACCTCCTCACCGGACCTGGACAATACTGGGGCAGCACCCACGTCGGACCCTGATCGGGCCTCAGGCGAACCCACGTTGGACCCCGATTGGGTCTCGGGCGAACCCACGTCGGACACTGCACCAGAACCGACCTCCAACGTTGAACCCGGACCCTCCAGCACCACGAGGAACAGCAACTCCTCGCCGGTGACCCTGGAAGAAGGCTCAGAAGAGAAAACAGAACCGGGATCAGGATCACCGGCAGCGCCAGAACCCGGCGAGACGAGCTCAGACGCAGCGGGCGGCTGCACCCTGCTCGTCTCCCCTAGAGATAGGCTGAAGTGCTCAAAGATAAAAAGAGAGAAAAGAAAGGAGAGCACTCGCCTGATCTCGGGTTCTGACGCCGTCCAGGACTGCGAAGATCCAGGATCCGTCGTCAGGAGGTCGTTGTCAGGCTCCCATCTAGCCGCGTCGGGCCCTGCAGCCAGCACGATGGTCAGCGCAGCTTGAGATCCCTCCAGCTCAGGTACCCCCGCCGACGATCCACTCGGCGTGAAGCCAGAAGAATCTCGTCCCGCTGGACCGAACCGATCCTCCGTGGAGACCCGGGGACGCTCAATCGTCGGTGTAGACTCCACGCAGCAGTCAGTCTTCCTCCTCCGTCCGCAATGTAGCTGCGGAACCACAGGCCCTCTCCATATCCCACCACGTTGACCCGGAGCCGGGGACCGCTCGGCGGAGAGAGACACAGAGGATGCGGGATTAGGAATACAGGTTACAGCAGGTGGGGAGAGTTCAGGGAGCTGCGAACCCTGAACTTCTCCTCCAGGGATGTGACAGAGCAAATCATTAAGCAGGTGTGAAAAAACAATGACTTGCCTGCCCCCTGGAGGTTGAGTATCGCCTGCTGTAGTGGATTCTGCTTCTTCTTCTCCCCGCCCGGCGATAACGGAGGACCCCCCGGGAGTTCGTCTGAGGATCGCTCGCGTTGTCTCCAGCAGAGAGCTCACCAGGCCGGGATTCCAGGCACACACAGCGGTCAGGAAGCGCGTCGAGGAGGAGGGGGAAACAGCCGGGGTGAGCCAGCCCGAATGTCCAGGAATGACAGCGGGGGAACGAGGCTCAGGGGACGAGGCTGTAGAATCTCCACACTGACGAGGCGAAGGGATGACAGCTGCGTGGGAGGAACGGTCCTGACGATGACCCAGAACTGGATCCGGACGAGGTTCGTGCAGAGGTGACTCGGCGATGTGATGACGACTACTCCCAGGGGACGAAGCGAGGGGGAAACCCAGGATTCGCCGCTCCAGATCGGAGATCGAGACGAGGAAGGCGTCGAGCACGGGAAAGCTTCGTAGCCCTGAAGTCCTCACCATCAATCTCACTGCCGCCGCCACATGCCTGAAGGTGGTGACAGGAAACACAGTGGAGCTCGCGACAGCCACTCGACCCCGGACATAACTGCTGTCAGCTGCGGCTCCTTGAAGGGAATCCCGAGTGACGTGGCGCAGGTCGGGGGAAGTCCTCTGGTTGGCGCGAACTCCCGGACTGGAATAGCGGCAGGAACGGGACTCCGAAGTGGGGAAAGACGTCGCCCACTTCGACTCCCTGCCGGGATTTCCATCCACCCCGTGGAGCTTCTCTCGCTGTGTACCTGCAGCGTCTATCCTGGCACTGTCCTCCAGATGGTACAGAGAGTGAGGGTGACAGTCCAGGAGTTCCTCAGCACGGCCCGGATGCCAGCGTCTCGCGTTGGAGGCGTCGTGCAGGGTGAAGAGCGTCCCGTCGACAGCCTCCGAGATGGACCTCAGCTCGTCGCCCTGGGGCCGGAAGTGACTCCTGGGAAACGGCATGCTAGCAGCGCTGACACCCGGACAGAAAGGTACAATTCCACGGCGACTCACGGCCGCCGGTAACTCTTCTGGCTGCGACATACTGTCACACCCGGCTCTAGGTAGCCGGGCAATCAGAGCCAGGGACAAGCCAGTGAGTCGTGATGTTTTATTTAGGGTAAAGGATAAGGGATGAGGAGAGCACAGATACTCATGCAGACGTACACTCACAGGTTGCACAGCGCAGAGGTAAGAAGCTCGTACCGGACATGGGGGTAACAAGACGTGCATACTCACAGCGGGATACAAACACAGGAATGCTGCAAGAGGAGTAGAAGCTGACACCAGACGAAGGGGCTTCAGCTTATGTGGTAGACTGCAAGTCTAATTTAAAACATTACTGGCACATGCCTCTAGGGGGAACTACCTGTATTGTTTAGCACTACTATTAAGGGGACACATTAGAACAAGAGTGTGAAAACCCCGCGCAGAATCCATGTTCAGTCTATATGTGTGTTGCAGAATAAACGGCAGAGTTAGCCAAAGAAATAACTCAAGTGTGATCATTGCTACACGGTAGGATATCACACAATTGGCGACGAGGATTAAAAGAAAAAAATCAGCGGCGAGAAACAGAGAACATTGCAAGTGTGGCGAACTCAAGTGACTCCAGTAGTTCGAGTGCAAGTTCAGAGGAGGAAAAACGAGGTTTCCCCACCACGACGAGCAATGGCGGCTGTAATCGGAACGGTAACCCCTTTTGATAACTCGACTCAGTCATGGGAAGAATATAGTGAAATGTTGGACTTTTTCTTCCAAGCTAATGACATTGAGGAGCCAGACAAAAGGAAGGCTGTACTGTTGAGTGGAGTTGGTGCAACTACTTACAGCTTGTTGAGAAATTTAATAAGCCCTGCATTACCGAAAGATAAAACGTACGACCAGATTACTGCGGAGCTTCAGAAGCACTTCAGCCCCAAACCGAGTGAAATAGTGCAACGATTCAAATTTAATTCACGCATAAGGAGGAACACTGAGTCCATAGCAGAGTATGTGGCAGAATTGAGGAAATTAGCACTGCACTGTGATTACAAAGACTCATTGGAAGAAATGTTAAGAGACAGACTTGTGTGTGGAGTGAATGATGACCGAATGCAACGGCGACTTTTATCTGAAACAAAACTCACTTTTGCAAAGGCTTTGGAATTATGCCAAGCGATGGAAACAGCATCTAAAGATGTGAGAGAGATGCAAGGGAAGCTAACAGAGGACACAGCAACGCATGTTCGTGTGCCTAAGACCCAAGTAGGTGTCCACAAAGTGTCGACTGACAAAACTCAGCACAAATTCCCCAGTTGTTATCGCTGCAAAGGCCAGCACAATGCTGCCGAGTGCAAATTTGCCACTGAGCTGTGTCATAATTGTGGCAAGCGAGGGCACATTAAGAAAGCATGTAGAATAAAGGTGGACAGCGCACAGGTGCTGAAAGCAACAGTTAATGGGCAAAAGTATGAAAACAAGGGCCCAGGAAAGGAACAGCGAGCGAATCAACTGAGAGGGGAGGGAGAAAGTGATACAGAAGACATGGGTTTTCACACAATTTACAACACGTCAGAGGAGCTGACCAAGGTAGCGCCCATCACGCGTACCATGAATGTTAATGGAATGAAAGTAACATTTGAAGTTGATACAGGCTGTGGAGTAACCATATTAAGTAAACAGCAATATACACAACTGTGGAAGAAAACAGACACAGCAGAATTAAATCCCTGTTCATTAAAATTAAAAACATACACAGGAGAGAAGCTAGACGTGCTAGGCATGGCACAAGTGAAGGTGCAGCACGAAAACAAAGAAAAGGACTTACCTGTAGTAGTAGTTGGGAGCGAAGGACCAAATCTACTAGGGCGAAGTTGGCTACAAGAACTGGCCATGATGGATCAGTTGGTGAATAAAGTGGAATCTCAGCCCAAATTGCAGCTGGAGGAGATCCTCGAAAGACACGCTGAGGTGTTCAAAGAAGGCTTAGGACAGCTAAAAGGTGTCACTGCAAAGATTAATGTGGACAAGGAGGCCCAACCACGATCCTGCAAACCCCGACCGGTACCCTATGCAGTCAAGCCACTGGTCGAAAGCGAGCTACAGAGGCTGCTGGATGACAAGATCATTGAGCCAGTGCAGGTTGCAGAATGGGCGGCGCCCATAGTCCCAGTGAGAAAGCCGGATGGCTCCATTAGAATATGTGGAGATTACAAACTCACTGTCAATCGAGCATCACGGGTGGATCAGTATCCAATTCCTAAAGTGGAGGACCTCTTCGCACAGCTGAACGGCGGCCGACACTTCACGAAATTAGACATGAGTCACGCTTATCAACAAGTAGTCCTGGAAGAAGAATCAAGAAAGTATGTAACCATCAATACACACAAAGGCTTATATACCTACACACGCTTACCATTTGGAGTAGCTTCCAGTCCTGCTATATTCCAGAGAACTATGGAGGGCATCCTAGGTGGAATTCCGAATGTTGCCATTTATTTGGATGACATCCTTTGTACAGGACCAAATGAACAAGAACATCTGAAAACGCTGGAGGAAGTGCTTCAACGGTTGGAGAAAAGCGGTCTAAGGTTGAAAAGAAGCAAGTGTGAGTTCATGGGAAAAGAGGTGGTGTTCCTAGGCCACAAGATCAACGCCAGTGGTCTACACCCTCTAACAGACAAAGTGGAAGCCATTGCGGAGGCGCCTGAGCCACAAAATGTTACTGAGTTAAAAGCCTACCTGGGCTTGTTGAACTATTACCATAGGTTCCTCCCAAAGCTCTCCACGCTGCTGGCACCACTACATACCTTACTTAAGAAGGAAGAAAAATGGTCATGGGGGGTCAAGCAGCAGAAGGCGTTTGAAGAGTCCAAAGCGCTACTTCAGTCCTGTAGTGTGTTAGTGCACTATGATTCAAACAAACCACTCATCCTGGCGTGTGACGCATCACCCTACGGTGTGGGTGCTGTACTCTCTCATCGTATGGAGGATGGCTCAGAGAGACCCATAGGGTTCGTCTCAAGAACTCTTAGTGCAGCTGAGAAAAACTACTCCCAGCTAGACAAGGAGGGCCTTGCAGTAGTATTTGGTGTAAAAAAATTCCACAAATACCTGTACGGGAGACAGTTCGCTATAGTGACTGACCACAAGCCACTAATTTCACTGTTCAGTGAAATGAGAGCCATACCCCAGATGACATCTCAGAGAATTCAGAGATGGGCCGTTACATTAGCAGCGTATGAGTACACCATCGTTTACAAAGCCGGACGGGACCATACGAATGCTGACGCGATGAGTAGGCTACCCTTGGATGGAGGAAGAGACAGCACGCCTGAGGAGGAGGAGAGAGTGCTATTGTTTGAAGATATCGGCGTGCCCCTGGTGAACGCACAACAAATAAAGAAGTGGACAGACAAAGACCCTGTTCTAGCAAGAGTGCGAGAATACATCTTGCGAGGATGGCCGAAGATGAACAGTCCTGAGTTCATTCCCTATGCCCGACGACAGGATGAGCTCAGCACCCAGGAAGGTTGTATCCTGTGGGGAGGACGCGTGGTTGTTCCACCACCTGGTAGGAATGCCTTACTGCAACAACTACACCAAGCACACCCTGGCATCACTCGCATGAAAGCGTTGGCGAGGAGTTACATGTGGTGGCCCAACATGGATGCAGAGGTGGAGGCGCTTGTGAAGTCATGTGCGGCATGCCAGGAGAACAGGAACAGTCCTCCAGCAGCCCCACTACATCCCTGGGAAGTTCCAGATAAACCATGGAGAAGAATTCACATTGACTACGCAGGTCCATGGATGGGAAGAATGTTCCTGATCATAGTTGACGCATACTCAAAGTGGATCGATGCATATTCTGTGAGTAGCTCTACTTCTACTGTTACCATTGAATGTCTTAGAAAGAGTTTCAGCCAACATGGGCTACCTGAAATCATAGTATCAGATAACGGTACATGTTTTACGAGTGAACAGTTCCAAGAGTTTTCTGAAAAGAATGGCATACGTCACATCACGACTGCGCCATACCATCCTTCTTCTAACGGCTTAGCCGAGAGGGCCGTGCAGACATTCAAGTCACTCATGAAAAAGATGACAGGAGACTCTATTGAAACCCGAATGTCGAGAGCTCTGTTCAGCTATCGAATAACACCCCAATCTACAACTGGCAAGTCACCAGCTGAGCTGTTGTGTGGAAGGAAGTTGAGGTCAACATTTGACTTAATACATCCAGACTTCAGAAACAAAGTGCATGATAAACAAGAGAAACAAAAAGGTTATCATGACATGCATGCTAGAGAGAGAATACTGAGAGAAGGAGACGTGGTCTACACCCGCAACTTTGGCTCAGGACCAGCCTGGGTACCAGGAGAAATAACAGAAAAGACAGGCCCTGTGTCATTCAAGGTGACATTAGGTCATGGACAAGTGGTGAGGCGACACATCGACCAAGTTCGTGGTAGGAGCTCCATTCCCCTGCCGATGGCACCAGAGGTGTTGTCTGACACCCATCCTGAGGAGAGCATCAACGAACCACCACTTCAGGTGAAACCTGAGGTAACCGTCTCTGCAGATTCTACGGGCAGCACTGCAGCAGCCGAAACAGTGGAGCAGTCTGAGTCTTCACCTGCAGTTGGCTCACCCGCCGTGAGAAGATCTCAGCGAGCTAGGAAAGCTCCAGACTACTTGAAGGACTATACTTAGTCAGTAGTGAGTTCCCCAGCCACAGGACAAGAATGCGTCCTGGAACCTCACTGGGATGCGGTAGTCAAACCAAATCCCCAGTTAGACTGTTATGTGTGTTATACATAAAAAAAAAAAAAAAAAAAAAAAAAAAAAAAAGAGAAAGAAATTATGTGTATGGCACATGTGTTTAAGAAGTTAAAAGTAACTGTGATTGTTTAGGGTTAAATGGGAGTTCCAGGATGTCTAGCATAATTGGCTAGTGTAATTAAAAGTAGTTTAATCTAGAGGGGAGGGATGTGGTAGACTGCAAGTCTAATTTAAAACATTACTGGCACATGCCTCTAG
The DNA here is from genome assembly GCA_020510985.1 of Pholidichthys leucotaenia. NCBI lineage: Eukaryota > Metazoa > Chordata > Actinopteri > Cichliformes > Pholidichthyidae > Pholidichthys > Pholidichthys leucotaenia. The sequence continues at coordinate 484,714,059 of CM035836.1, read as the reverse complement.
GGGGAACTACCTGTATTGTTTAGCACTACTATTAAGGGGACACATTAGAACAAGAGTGTGAAAACCCCGCGCAGAATCCATGTTCAGTCTATATGTGTGTTGCAGAATAAACGGCAGAGTTAGCCAAAGAAATAACTCAAGTGTGATCATTGCTACACGGTAGGATATCACAGCTTAGTAGTGCGTATGTCGCAGCCCCGAGTCATCGAGGCTGCTCCTATTTATCCTCATTGGCAGCGCCCCAGCTGATGAAGACTAATTGGCCCCAGCTGTCCATAATGCTGCCAGCTGGGAGCCTGCTGAGACGCTGCTCAATGGGAAGCAGGGATGAGGGAAAACATGGGCTGAGTGCCGAGACGGCATCTCAACCCATGGTGATATACAAAACCCAAGATACGTACAACCAAGAAAAGTCTGTGTATATCTGTCTGTGGGGTGGATTTGTGGAACAGTCTGGAGCCGGAACTGAAACTATGTGCAAACAGAAATCAATTCAAAAAGAGGTACAAACATTATTTGCTGAAAGGATATATGTTAGAAGGGTAGTATTTATATGTACGATTCATTATGTTTACTCTGGGATATTATGGGACACTATGGAATGGTGGGTGGGACAGCACTGTGTATATCTGTGTTGTTTGAGGCTGGTTTTGATGTATGGACATCAATGTATGTTAGAATGGATGGGTGTTAATGTTGATTTGTAAAAATCTGTGTGAAATTGAAATAAATAATGGTGCCGTCTGCCGTTGCTCCCCGGAGGGTGAACTGATCCGCAGTGCGGTGGAACCAAGAGCGCGAGTGTATTAATTCACACAAGAGCGCAATTTATTGAAACTATCACGCTAATGCTAATGCTAAGCTAACGCTAAGCTATCGTTAATGCTAAGCTAACGTTAGCACCGCCAATCCAATGATCAGCCCCGCTGAACGTTACTCCTGCTGGGCTACAAAGCCATCCAAGCTAACAAAGCTGTCTCGATAAACCTATGCTGGTTTGCTAAATACATGTCAGTATCTTGTTAGATAACCACCTGAACTGACTTCTGGACTAAATGAACTAACGCCAGATATGGCTAGTGACAACCTCCCCCTGCATGGGCCACGTCAGATGTCCGTCTGCGAGCTGCTGTGCTTTATGCAGAATAAGATGGATGCTGCCCCGATGGACTATCTTGTGAAACTGGTTAGCGACTTCTATGATGAGAACCAGGTTAAAGGAGCAAAGAAGCTGCTGTTCGAGCAATGCCCAGAGGGAACATCGCGGTTTAAGAAGAGGAAGAAGAAGAAAGACAACATCAACGATATCTACCACAAGCTGAATGAGGCTGGTCAGCTGGCACCACAATACGTTGCCCTGAACCTCAAGGATTTGCCACCAGCTTCGTTGGAGTCATTTGACCTTGCCAGGCTGTCTAAGGATGTGTGCCGTGTGATGTCTCTTGGAGAGAGCTTTGCTACCGCGTTCAAAACGTTATCAGCTATCCAGGACGACATGGCGGTAATAAAGTCCAAACTCGGCGACACACCCTCTCCAGCTGACGCCCGGGTCGTGGAAGATGATGATGAAGATGTCATTGAGGCTTGCAGTACTCAGAGGGCTGGCAGCATCCCCAGCGATAAGGAGACTGTGGTAACAACTGTCGACCACGCCCCGGTCACCACTGCAGTCCGTGATCCTCCACCTACTGCCACGTCCGAAGGGGAGAATGCGGACGAGGCCGCCAACTCTACAAAGACCAGTTTTGTTGATGTTGCCAAAACTGCCAAAGTTGCTATAACTGCTGAAGAACGCGAGAGTGAGTTCAAGGAAGTTGAAAGTCGTCATTCCAAGGAGAAGAGGAGGTCCTATGCTGATGCACTTCAATCGTCTGACAACCAACCGTCTGACAAGCAGACCACGAACCAGCTACAGGCTGTCAACAAGACACGCCCCCACCCACAGTTACGCGTTGTACCAAAGTCTGGTAGGAGGTCTGGCGGTCATCAGAGTCAAGGTCAAGGTCATAAGATGCACCAAGTCTTCATCAGTCGACTTGACCCCACCACCAGACCCCATCATGTATGGTCCTACATCAAAACCCATGCTAAATTAAATGGCAATATCAAGATTGAGCAACTAGAAACCAAGTATGATGGTTATGCCTCTTTTAAGATCACATGTCCTGCCAGTTGCAGCAAGAAGTTGCTTGACAAAAATGTGTGGCCATCTGGTTTATACCTCCGACAGTTTTTTGAGAGGAAATGATCAACATGTGACTGTCATCATTGTGTTTGTCATTATACGCATTCAATAGTAAGACCAACCTTAGAATATGTTCATTTAACTGCAAGAATGTAAAAACTTCATTTAATGAGATCTCCAGTTTATGTGATAACCATGACATTGTGTTGCTGCAGGAACACTGGTTATTCAAAAACGAATTGTCTATTCTAAGTAGATTACATGGTGACTTTATAGGACAAGGTGTCTCCTTTATGGATACGGAAGAACGTGTTATTTTAGGTCGCCCCTATGGCGGCGTTGGTATCCTATGGCGGAAGTCACTTGCGAACAGTTGTGTTGTGAAAACTTACGATTGCTTAAGAGTTATAGGTATTGAAGTCAACCTGGGTGACTTTCACTGTCTTATATTATGTGTATATTTCCCCTATGACAATGTTAAAAACTTGGATGAATACTTGCACTGCCTGAGTCTTGTTAAACGTATCACCGAGGACTTTCCAACTCCATATGTGTTCACAATTGGTGACTTCAACGCTAATACAGCACGTTCTAGTTGTTTTGGAAACGAACTGGTGTCTTTTTGTGAGAGTTACTCCCTACACATCTCGGACAGGATTATCCTACCAAGTGATACCTTTACTCATGTTAGCTTTGCCCACGGCTCTACATCATGGCTTGATCACTGTGCGACTACATCCTCAGGCCATGATAACGTATCCAATATCAAAGTTCTGCTTGACTATGTGAGTTCTGATCATGTACCCTTATCCATAGATATTGAGGTATCTAGTGCTGTAAACGGCCCCCGGGAAGCTCCCTCAGCCACAACGAGCAGTAGAACATACAAATGGCGTGATGCCACAGCGTCAGACCTGTCCAGATATAAGAAACTTACTCGTAGGAAACTCTGTAACATCCGTGCTCCTATGGACGCCATCAGGTGCCACGACCGTAATTGTGCGGCACACAGGGACAATATTGACAGGTTCTACAGTGATATTGTTGATGCCCTAAATTACTGTGTGAGTGAATGCATTCCTAGTCACAGTGTGGCCACCCAATATAACGTCACAGGCTGGAATGATGTAGTTAGCGAGGCTCACACAGCTGCCCGGGATGCTTTTTTGTGGTGGAGGAGTAATAGCAAACCACGGTCTGGTCCAATATTTGAAAACATGAAAAATTGCAGGGCTAGGTTCAAATATGCTCTACGAGCATGCAGGCGTAATGAAGAAAGTATCAAATGTGACCAGCTAGCTAATCACATGAGTGAACTGAACATGGTAGAATTCTGGAAACAAATGAAGGCTATGAGCTCCCACCGGTCTGTCAGATCAAACACTATTGATGGTGTGACTGGTGACGTTAATATTGCTGAAAAGTGGAAATGTCATTATGAAGCTATTTTCAACTCAGTCAAGAATGTTTCAATGAAGGATTCTGTTATGCATGATATTCGTCTGTACAACGATATGTTTGATGCCTCTGATATCTCTGCTGTTACTCCTGTTGAAGTTGATTCACTGATCAAAGTTCTTAAGAAAGGCAAATCAGCTGGCCCTGACTGTCTCACCAGTGAATGCCTCATCAACGCCGATTTCAACTTGTGTATTTTGTTGTCATTGTGTTTTAACTGTATGTTTGTTCACGGTTACATGCCAGACATGTTGATGGACTCTGTTATTATTCCTTTGGTGAAAAACAAGTGTGCCAGTCTTTCTGACATGAACAACTACAGACCTATAGCTATTGCTAATGTTATATCTAAACTGTTAGAGGGTTTATTTCTGAACAGAATTGAGGATTATCTGTGGACAAACGACAATCAGTTTGGTTTCAAATCAGCTCTTTCAACTGACAAGGCTGTTTACCTACTCCATGAATTTGTTGACTACTTCAGAAGCCACTCCACTAGTGTTTATGCTACGTTCCTAGATGCTAGCAAAGCTTTTGACAGGATTAACCACTGGGGTTTGTTCAGAAAACTGATCGATCGAGGTATCCCTATTTACATTGTTAGCATCCTGCTATACTGGTACAGAAGGCAGTCTATGGTTGTTAGATGGGGCAATGTCACCTCATCCAAATTTCATGTGACCAACGGTGTTAAACAAGGTGGTATACTGTCACCCTTGTTGTTTAATGTCTATGTTGATGATCTCAGTATACTGTTAAACAATACTAACGTGGGCGGCTCCTTTAACGGTGCACTGTTAAATCACATTTTCTACGCTGATGACCTCTGTTTGTTAAGTTTATCTACCGCAGCGATGCAACATCTCCTTTCTGTATGTGAAAAATTTGGTAAAAAAAATGACATCCTGTTCAACTGTACTAAATCTATGTGTATGGCTTTCAAACCAAAGGGCGTCAATACGTCGAATCCTGTTATGTCACTTTGTGGTAATAGCTTGAACTTTGTCGAAAAAGTCAAATACCTAGGTGTGTGGATTGAATCTGACAAGACCAATGTTGACTGTAACAGGCATCTCAGGAAACTGTACGCTCAAACCAATTTACTGTTGCGTAATTTCCATAGATGTTCTCCTGAAGTCAAATGTATGTTGTTCAAGACCTTCTGTACCTCAATATACTGCTCGCCGTTATGGTTTAATAGCAATGTTGCTGTTAGGAACAAAATCCGCATTGCATATAATAACTCCCTAAGAAGGTTGTTAAATGTACCACGAAGGTCGAGTGCAAGCAAGCTGTTTGTGTCTGTGAACATTCCGTCTTTTGGAGAATTGATACATAAGAATGTTTACAGTTTTTTGAGAAGACTGCTGGAATGTAACAATCATCTTATATCAGCAATTGTCAACTCGTCACTCACACTTCATTCCAGCATTTGGAAGTGGTGGCGTTCCATTTTACACTGAGCCCATTATGTTTTTTGTTGTTACAAGAGCGCAGAGTGTCTGCTGATCTGTATATACTTTATTTATTTATCTATTTGTAATATGAACCCTGAGTTTGAAATAAACGTTTGAATTGAATTGAATTGAATTATATAGATTCATTACACAGAGGGTGAAATATTTCAAGTGTTTATCTATTTTAATTTTGATGATTATGGCTTACAGCCCATGAAAACCCCAAATTCAGTTTCTCAAAAAATTAGAATATTACATAAAATTTAAAGAAATAGTTTTTTTTAATAGAAATGTTGGCCGACTGAAAAGTATGTCCATGTACCACTCAATACTTGGTCGGGGCTCTTTTTGGATTAATTACTGTATGAATGTGGCGTGGCATGGAGGTGATCAGCCTGTGGCACTGGTGAAGTGTTATGAAGGTCCAGGTGTCATGGTCTGAGCGCCAATATCGTCCGTGCTCGGGTCATGCAGTATTTTCCTCCCATTCGGTATTATTCCTTTTGACCCCTCTGAGCTCTTATTCTGACAGCGTCTCTGCAGGGCTTCTGGCTGTCAGAGCTGAGGCTGGCTGTGACAGCTGAAATTAATGGAGCTGATGATGCCCTCGTCAGCTGTGCTATCATCTTGCTTATTTAAGGGAGCAGCTTTGGTCTCTCAGGGCTGCGACCTCATTCGTGTATAGATAACGCTGGTCTCCCCAACGTTAGGCTGGAGTCCCTACGTCCCGGCTCCAGTCATCCTCCTGTTCCTCACCATTCTCTGTAAGTTTATTCCTTAGCCTGTGTTTATTGTCTGTGTGCCTTAACCATAGTCCTGGTTTGTGTTTTGCCCCACGAGGCTCATTATTTTGTACCTTTATCCTTGTTAAATAAATACGCAAACTCACTGGTCGCCTATAGCGTCTCATTTGCGTTCCGCGAGGGCTGCACCATAACAGTAGGTCGCAGCCAGACTGAGACGCCGGTGACCGTGAGATTGTTTGGACTTGATTTTTCACTTACCGTGTACCAGTGTGCTGGAAGATGGCGCCACTCAAGGGCTACGCTAGGAGCCTGGGCTAGGAGCTGGTGAAGACCCTCGACGATATTGATGGTATCCTTTTCACCGCTCGCCTCTACGACACTCCCAGCGACGCACGCTAGTACCTGGACCTCGCTGAGGTGATCATTAACCGCCATCCTCACTACGCTGACCATCCTGAAATCAGGGCGAGGATGCCGGACATCTCTGCGCACCAGAAGAAGCTCCGTGGGCTGAAGGGAAACTCCAGCAGGAAGCCGAAGCGGAGGCATCCTCGCTCCTCGCTTCGGGATCCCATTCCTGTCCCTCATCCAGTCCAGGAGTTTGCACCACCCAGAGGTCATCCTCAACGGAGTTAGACGTCAGTCGGGATTCCCCCAGAGGATTTACAGCTGACAGTGATTTCCATCCGGGACCGAGTGGCTGCGGCTCACTCCGCCTCCCATCCTACACCGATTATGAAGCATGTGACGGTGGCGGTCAGGCTGGTGGAGAGGAATCCAGAACTGTATGATTACCCCGAATACGCTGACCTGCTCGCCTCTGTTTCTGTGCAGGAGCGGCGTTTCCCTAACCTCACCTTCGCCTCGCCCTCAGCCAGAAAATGTCATCTCCATGCTGATTGCAAGCCTCAGCGAGAACCCTGTCCGGATCCAGTTCCGGGTAGCCGCATGAACTCTGTCTCCCAGCCAGCTGTAGCCTCTGTGTCTTGTCAGAGGAGTAAGACAGCCACCTCCACCTCTGGGTCATCTGTCCCCGCTGTTCCGTCAGCTCCTCGATCCCGGTTTGCCTCGGCTGTTCCTCTCCCCTCCTCGACGCCCCCTCCAGCTGCTGTGAACTCCACGAGTCCGCCTCCGGCTGCTCCCGTTCCTGATCCGGTGCGAGAGGCTCTTTCTCGTCTTCCCAGGGGGTCCTCCGTCACCATCCGGCGGGGGAAGAGGGGAACCAAGTCCACTGCAGCAGGTCCTATTGGTCCTCAGCGAAGCAGGCAAGTGCACGTTCATTCTTTTCCCTCACTGAGTGAATTGCCTTGTCTGATCTCTGGGGGTGGAGCTCGGGGTTTACAGTCCCCTGAGCTACCTCCGCCTGCTGCAGTAATTAATAGTGAACCTGCTGCTTGTGTGTTTCCTTCCCCTGAGCGTTCCCCGTGGTCAGGACCACACCGTTGGACGAGGAAGGAGCCTGCGGCCCTGGAGAGTTTGGATCCAGCCAATGCTTTTTTCTCTCTGCCCATTGTGTCACTTCCCTTTCCCCTCATTCCCTTCTTTACCCTCTACTGCTGACAGGCGCCTCCATGGCTGCCGCGTCATTGAGATGCGCTTATTCAGCGCACCCAATGTCAAGTCAAATTCCTCGTATGTTTGTTTTTTATGTAAACATGCTTGGCAATAAAGCTTTCTGAGTCTGAGTCTGAGCCCCATAGCCACGTCACGGGCAGAGGAGGAGGGCGGACTGCAAATTGGAGCCTGCGCCGACGACGAAGCGTCCCCAGGTCTCCATGGAGGAGCAGTTCAACCCAGCAGGTTGAGGATCTCCTACCACCACGCCGTGTGGGTCGTCAGCGTGGACGTCAGTGTTGGAGGGTCCTCAGACTGTGCAGACCATCATGCCGGCTGTGGAGCCCGCCGTAGCCGAGTGGGAGCCAGAGGACGTCCTTCTACGTCCCGAACCCGAATCGCCGAAGTCCTGGACGGCGACAGAACTCGAGATCAGGCAAGTGCTCTACTTTGTCTTCCTCTACTTTGTCTTTCAACACCATCCAACCGATGATCCTGAAGGACAAGCTGCTGCGCGCAGGGGTGGACCAGCACCTGTCATCATAGATCCTGGACTACCTCACAAACCGGCCTCAGTTTGTGAGAACCCGGGACTGTGTGTCCGACACGATCATCGGTAACACGGGGGCCCCCCAGGGAACGGTGCTGGCTCCCTTCCTGTTCACTCTTTATACTGCGGACTTCTCACACAACACAACACACTGCCATCTACAGAAGTTCTCTGATGACTCTGCGATCGTTGGCCTCATCTCCAATGGAGATGAAGCTGAGTACAGAGGGCTTATCCAGGACTTCGTGGACTGGTGCCATCGGAACTGCCTCCAGATCAACGCGAGGAAAACTAAGGAGCTGGTGGTGGACTGCCGCAGGCATGGGCAACCCCTCACAGCACAAGTAAATATACAGGGAACAGACATCGAGATGGTGACATCCTATAAGTACCTGGGTGTTCATCTGAACAATAAACTAGACTGGTCACACAATACTGACGCACTCTACAAGAAGGGACAGCGCAGGCTGTTCCTACTGAGGAGACTCAGGTCTTTTGGTGTACAAGGGGCGCTGCTGAAGACATTCTATGACACGGTGGTGGCATCAGCCATCACTTTTGGAGTGGTCTGCTGGGGCAGTGGCATTACTGCAGCCGATAGGAAGAGACTCAACAAACTGATCAAGAAAGTTAGCTCTGTCCTGGGGCAGCGCCTTGATCCGGGGGAGGAGATAGGAGAGAGAAGGACGGTGGCTAAACTGTCATCTCTGCTGGAGTCCGAGTTCCACCCTATGCAGGACATACTGAATGCACTGAGGAGCTCATTTAGCAGCAGACTACATCATCCCAGGTGCACAACCGAGAGGTTCCGCAGGTCCTTCCTACCAACGGCTGTCAGACTGTACAACCTAAGTAGGGCTGCTCGCAGAGATAGCAAAAAGACGTAACAAACTAATAGTTTTTTGAATGCAAAAGATGCAATAGACTTACACAATGGTCCCCTCCAGCATACAACTAGGAAAATACCGGTCGCTATGGAGGGTGAGAATATGTATGGGCACATAATCATACCATGTAGGATAACTAAGTAGACGGTTGTGCTGTTTCATCCCATCTAGCTACAATGCTCCGCACTGGGTGTGTTTATATTTATATATCTATATATTTATTCCATCTAGCTACAATGCTCCGCACTGTGTGTTTATATATCTACATATTATTCCATCTAGCTACATTGCTCCGCACTGTGTTTATATATTTACATATTTATTCCACCTAGCTGCAATGCTTCGCACTGTGTGTTTATATATTCATATATTTATTCCATCCAGCTACAATGCTCTGCACTGTGTGTCTGTGTGTGTGTATATATATATTTTATAGTAATATGTACATATGTATATTAGCTGCTCTTGCTTGCTTGTTTTTGTTTTTTTTTTCTTGCCTTCTGATTGTTGCTCTGAGTGTTGCTATCCCTGTGCTGTTGCAATCCTGGAATTTCCCCATTGTGGGACTAATAAAGGCTTATCTTATCCACTTGCACTCCGGGCAATTTTCCTAAAAATGCCAAAAAATAACGTGCTCAAAGTAAATCAAAAGCTGTTATTCAACCCTTTGCAGCATCTTCATGGGGTTGGTCTCATTTAAAAGAAAACACTTTGAATTTTTTGGCAAAAAAAACATAATCTCTCTACGTGCTCCGGCCACTGAGTTACAGTCATCTAAACATACTGAACTTGAAGAAAATAAATTTGGACACAGTGTTTTTTTGGATACAAATGCTTACAAATAACACACAGCTGTCTGATCCGGCTGGAAAATGCAACAGAAATGTAGAACCAAGTGTTATCAAGCTGAGATCCAAATTTGGTAACAATACCACAAAAAATGAATATTTTACATAGCTTTGTTCTCAGGCTGTTCCCAGGCGTTTTGGAACTGTGCCAAATTGTGCCAAATGGCACAGTTTGGAAAAACATCTGTAACTTTTGAATAATTCAATGTAGAATCTTCATTTTGGGCTCTAATGAAAGGTCACACTCAGGGCTGTGTCTGTGTGTGTGTGGGGGGGGGGGGGGGTTGCCCCCCCCCCGCTAAAAAAGACGGGAGTTCGGCCCTCGCCACATGATGGATTACACTCCTTGCATGTTTTCACAGCGCCCCCCCCCCCGCTACTGTGTGTGTGTGTGGGGGGGTGTCCCCCCCCTCGCTGCAGAAACGGCCATCGCTACATGAAGGAATAGACTCATATGCTTCCCCCCGTTCGGACAGTGAACGGCCCCCCCCCGCTCCTCTTCTGCAGCGGGGGGGGGGGCGTTCACGGTCTGAACACGGCAAATGAACAGTTTATCGCGGCGCACGCACTTCGTACTTCGTGCGCAGTACAGTTGTAATTTACCGATCGGTCAAAAGTCATTTTTGGATTACAGTTTTCAGGGAGAAATAATAATTTAGCTTATAACACCTTACCTCTTCACAGCAGCAGAGTCGTGGCGAACTTCTCTTCCCCATTGTAAGACGAACGCGACGCTGCTCGGCTCGTGGATCCCGATCAAAACATAATTCCATTACTGCGGTTTTGGTGAATGATTTACGACCTTTGTCGTCAGCCTCCGTCGGTCTATGATGACGGAAGAGAATCCTAAACGTCTATTCTGCTGGAATGAGTGCAGGTCCCACTTGTGGGTGGTCTCCATGCTGCGGGGTCTGTAGTAGATTCGTCCAGCGTCCTTTGTTTTCATCTGTTGCAACAGTAAATCTCTCTTCACCCAGCCTGAATTTCTGTGCTTCAATTGGCTCCTGCGTTCACAGTAGGCGGGTCCTCCTTCCTAGATTTTCATTCATTGGCTCTTCAAGGTTTCAGAAACCCAATTCAAGGCTCTTATTAGTCGAATGAGAGGTCAATCAGATGAACTAATCTGTTCGCGGCTGTCTCTGCAGTTTTTTTTTTAGTGGCGCTTGTACGCCACTACATCACCATCACCACCATCATGCGTCATGCGTCCAAGCGCGCACAAGGGCGCTCTCGTGGGCCCTCGTGCGCCCTAGAACGCAGAGACTTGCCCGCCCGCGGAACAACGGAGTGCAAGTGGTTAACGTATTTTATCTTATCTTATCTCCTTTCTACTCTGGAGCATTTTTGCCTGTCTCTCGGGGAGACGAGCTGGGTGCAGCCGTCCGCTGCATCCGAGCCTGTTTCGCCAGGTTCTGTCGCTGTCGGTGATCCTGATTCCGGTCCTTTTCCCTCTCCTGAGCCTTCTCCCAGGGTCGCCAGTGATGAGTTGGTCCTGGTCTCTGTTCTGGAGGATCTGGGCTCGGGGTTGGAGGTCGTTCCTGGTGCTGTTCCGACCCAGTCGGGGTCCATCGTGGGTGCAGCCGTGACCCAATCGGGGTCCATCATGGGTGCAGCCGCGATCCAATCGGAGTCCGACAGGAGGACAGCGCCTGTTCAAGTGAAGTTCGGAGGTGGAGCTGCAGATCCTCCGCTGATCTTAGCTGGACTGGTCCCTTGTTTTTTCTCCGTTTCCTCTTTCCCTCCATTGGGTGCCGCGGGGATTCCCCGTAATTGGCTCGGCTCTCCCTTGCTGCTCCTCGCCATAGGGAGGCCGTCTCTGAGTTCTCCCCTGTGGTCCTGGTGGCCTGATGATGCGGGTCGGCCGCCTGGGAAACTGTTTCGCCGGTTTGGTGTTCTGGGTCGGCCACCCGACAAACTGAACTTTCTGCTTAGCAACCTTGTCCGGCCGCCAGAGGTTCTGTTTTGCCGGACCTGGGACCAGGGCAGGCCACCTGAACTGATCCGTTATCCGTTTTTTTTTCTTCCTCGATAGTCTGAGATATGCTCTGGTGTTGCTTCTGCCAGTTATTGTTTCTCATTGAACTGTATGTATTCGCCGCTATTTAGCGTGGTTTTTTTCTCCCCCTTCCTCTGTTTGAACGGTGATATGTGGTTGCCATTTCTTTTCTTCTGGGCCTGTGTATCTTGGTTTTCTTGACGTGGCTTTCCTGTTATTTGCATTTATTGTTCTGTCTGTTGTTCCGCCCATGCATTGTGGAGTATTTTTGTGTTTTTTTTTCCTTGCTCTGTAATTGCTCCATGTTATTTTTTCTGTATTCACCCTTGTCACCTTTTTGCTCCGGTTCCTTGTCTTGATGGGTTTTTTTCCTCTCTCTTTCTTCTGGTTCTCTCCCTCCTGGCCTTTTCCCCCATCCCCCCACCCTGGGGGGGGTGGGGCTTGGATGTCACACGGCGCCCAGAGTGTGCCGTTCAGGGGGAACTACTGTCATGGTCTGAGCGCCGATGTCATCTGCGCTCGGGTCATGCAGTATTTTCCTCCCATTCGGTATTATTCTTTTTGACTCCTCTGAGCTCTTATTCTGGCAGCGTCTCTGTGGGGCTTCCAGCTGTCAGAGCTGAGGCTGGCTGTGACAGCTGGAATTCATGGAGCTGATGACGCCTTTGTCAGCTGTGCTATCATCTTAACTATTTAAGGGAGCAGCTTCGGTCTCTCGGGGCTGCGACCTCGTGTATGGATAATGCTGGTCTCCCCAACGTTAGGCTGGAGTCCCTACGTCCCGGCTCCAGTCATCCTCCTGTTCCTCGCCATTCTCTGTAAGTTTATTCCTTAGCCTGTGTTTATCATCTGTGTGGCTTAATCATAGTCCTTGTTTGTGTTTTGCCTCACGTGGCTCATTATTTTGTACCTTTATCCTTGTTAAATAAATACGCAAACTCACTGGTCGCCTATAGTGTTTCATTTGCGGACCGCGAGGGCTGCACCATAACACCAGGTTGCTTTGATAGTGACCTTCAGCTCGTCTGCATTGTTGGGTCTGGTGTCTCTCATCTTCCTCTTGACAATCCTCCATAGATTCTCTATGGGGTTTAGGTCAGGAGAGTTTGCTGGCCAATCAAACACAGTGATGCCATGGTCATTAAACCAGGTTTGATACTTTTGGCAGTGTGTGTGGGGGGGGTGCCAAGTCCTGCTGAAAAATGAAATCAGCTTCTCCATAAAGCTTGTGAGCAGAGGGAAGCATGAAGTGCCCTAAAATTTCCTGGTAGACGACTGCGCTGACTTTGGTCTTGATAAAATCCAGTGGACCAACACCAGCAGATGACCTCTGTTCAGATAAAAGTAAATTTTGCATTTCATTTGGAAATTAATGTCCCAGAGTCTGGAGAAAGAGTGGAGAGGCACAGAATCTAAGTTGCTTGAGGTTTAGTATGAAGTTTCTACAGTCAGTGATGATTTGAGGAACCAGGTCATCTGCTGGTGTGGGTCTACTCTGTTTTTTCAAGACCAAAGTCAGCGCAGTCGTCTAAATACAAATCATTATTTCTAACCATGTCAATGTCTTGACTATATTTTCTATTCATTTTACAACTCATGGTGGTAAATAAGTGTGACTTTTCATGGAAAACACAAAACAATTGTCTGGGTGACCCCAAACTTTTGAACGGTAGTGTATATATATATACGTATATATAGACTCTCAGTGTGGAGCATTGTGGTTGGTGGATGTGCAGCAGAAAGTCTAAGCTCTCTCTCCGCCGGTGCAGTGGGCCAGCTGGATGTCTTTGGGCATGATGGTGGTGACCCTCTTGGCGTGGATGGCGCACAGAACAGAAGTGGGATTAAGAGACACAAAATCCCTCCCTAATCGTAGACTATATGAAAAAGGAAGGATTTTACCCTGTTCTTAAAAACAGAGACCAAGTCTGACTCCCGGACCCAGAGTGGTAATTGGTTCCATACAGAAGGAGCTTGGTAGCAGAAGGCTCGCCTCCCTCCGAATGTACTTTTGAAGATTCTGGGCATTACAAGTAATCCAGCATTTTGGGAGCGTAGTGCTCTATTTGTATGGTAAGGTAATATCAGTCTTTTATATATAAGGGGGCCTGATTATTAAGAGCTTTGAAAGTGAGAAGAAGGATTTTAAACTTAGTTCTAAACTCTATGGGAAGCCAATGAAGGGAGGACAGAACCAGGGAAATATGATCTCTTTTTCTAGAGCCAGTTAAAACTCTTGCAGCAGCATTTTGTATCAACTGAAGATTTTTTAAGGATATTTTAGGACAACCTGATAATAACAAGTTACAATAATCTAAACAAGAGCTGACAAAGGCGTGGATCAGTTTCTCAGCATCGTTCAGAGACAAGATGCTCCTAATCTTGGCAATATTGTGCAGATGATAGAAGGCAGTCTTAGAAACAAATTTAATATGTGAATTAAAGGACAGATCTTGATCAAAAATAACTCCAAGGTTCCCCACAGAACTATTCAGAGTGAGAGTGGCGGCATCCAAATTAAGAGCATGATTTGGAAAGGAGTTTCTAAGATGTTTTGGGCCAACAAGAATGACTTCAGTCTTATCTGAGTTTAATAGCAGAAAATTACAAGTCATCCAGGCTTTGATATCCTTAAGACAGGCATCTAACTTGGCTAACTGATTACAATCATCGGGCTTCATTGACAGGTATAGTTGTGTGTCGTCAGCGTAACATATCTGCATGATCGAACACAATCTGTATCAGTTAACAACTGCAGATCTGATCCTCTTAGGCTAACTTCTGGAGTCCCTCAGGGATCAATATTAGGCCCCTTTTTATTTAGTCTTTATATTAATGATTTGCCCACTGTTTGTTCTGAAGCTGAATGTTCTGGGTTTAGAATCCATCATAGTACTGAAACAGCCTTAGCGAAGGTCACTAACGACCTCCTCATTGCATCTGATAATGGACTAGTTTCTGTACTTGTCCTTTTAGATCTTAGTGCAGCTTTTGATACTATTGATCATAATATTCTACTTGATAGATTAGAACACTATGTTGGACTTAATGGAACTTCGTTGCAGTGGTTTAGATCTTATTTATCTGATAGGTTCCAGTTTGTTCATGTAAATGATGAGTTTTCTTTCAGCTCAAAGCTTAGTCATGGAGTTCCACAGGGATCTGTGCTAGGCCCTACTCTTTTTAGTTTATATATGCTTCCGTTAGGCAACATTATTAGAAAGCACTGTATACATTTTCATTGTTATGCAGATGACACACAATTATACCTGTCAATGAAGCCAGATGATACTAATCAATTAGCCAAGTTAGAAGCCTGTCTTAAGGAAATCAAAGCTTGGATGACTTGTAATTTCCTGCTATTAAATTCAGATAAGACTGAAGTCATTCTTGTTGGTCCAAAAAACCTTAGAAATTCCTTTCCAAATCAAACTTTCAGTTTGGATGCAGTTACTCTTTCTCTTAATAGCTCTGTGAGGAACCTTGGAGTTATTTTTGATCAGGATTTGTCCTTCAATTCACATATTAAATTTGTTTCTAAGACTGCCTTCTATCATTTGCGTAATATTGCCAAGATTAGAAGCATCTTGTCTCAGAGTGATGCTGAGAAGCTGATCCACGCTTTTGTTAGCTCGAGATTAGATTATTGTAATTCTTTATTATCAGGCTGTCCTAAAACATCTTTAAAAAGTCTTCAGCTGATCCAAAATGCTGCAGCAAGAGTTTTAACAGGTACTAGAAAGAGAGATCATATCTCTCCGGTTCTGGCCTCCCTTCATTGGCTTCCCATAGAGTTTAGAATTAAGTTTAAAATCCTTCTTCTTACTTACAAAGCTCTAAACAATCAGGCTCCTTTTTATTTAAAAGATCTGATACTACCGTATCATCCTAACAGAGCACTACGCTCCCAAAATGCAGGATTACTTGTAATACCTAGAATCTCCAAAAGTACAATGGGAGGCAGAGCCTTCAGTTATCAAGCTCCTCTCCTGTGGAATCAGCTGCCAATCTGGATTTGGGAGTCAGACTCAATCTCTGTTTTTAAGAATAGGGCTAAAACCTACCTTTTTGATATAGCCTACAATTAGGGAGGGATCATGTGTTTCTGAACCCTCCCTTAGTTATGCTGCTAATAGGTTTAGTCAGCCGGGGGACCTCCAGTAATGCACTGGGCCTCACTCCTTTCCTCACTCTCTATGAAATATTTTTTTTTTTTTTGCTGGTCATTAACATTTGTTTGTTCTCTCCCATAGATTGAGTCCCCATCGTGCTGTTTGCTCTCTACATGTCTGTTCTTTTCTTCTTCTCTATCCCCTCACCCCCCAGCCAGTCGCAGCAGATGACTGCCCCTCCCTGAGCCTGGTTCTGCTGGAGGTTTCTTCCTGTTAAAAGGGAGTTTTTCCTCTCCACCGTCGCCAAGTGCTTGCTCACAGGGGATCGCCTGATTGCTGGGGTCTTTCTGCAACTGTGGGGGTCCCCCCTACAGTTGATAGTGCTATGAGATGACTGTTGTTGTGAAATGGCGCTATATAAATAAAGTTGAATTGAATTGAATTGAAATTGAACTCCCACCTCCGGAAGAACTTCAACCACATTCCGAGGGAGCCTGGAGACATGGAGTCTGAATGGGCCATGTTCTCCACCTCTGTTGTTGAAGCGGCGGCCCAGAGCTGCGGCCACAAGGTGGTTGGTGCATCTCGTGGTGGCAACCCCCGAACCAAGTGGTGGACACCAGTGGTGAGGGGGGCCATTAAGCTGAAGAAGGAGTCCTATCAAGCTTGGTTGGCTTATGGGACTCCCGAAGCAGCTGAGGTGTACCGGCAGGCCAAGCGGAGTGCAGCTTGGGTGGTTGCTGAAGAAAAAACCCGGGTATGGGAGGAGTTCGGTGAGGCCATGGAACAAGACTTTCGGTCGGCCTCAAAGAGATTCTGGCAAACTGTTCGGCGGCTCAGGAGGGGAAAGCAGCTCCCCGTCCACACTGTGTATGGTGCGGATGGGACACTGTTGACTTCGACTGGGGATATCGTTGGGTGATGGAAGGAATACTTTGAGGATCTCCTCAATCCCACTGATACGCCTTCCACAGAGGAAGTAGGGGTTGGGGACGAGGGAGATGACTCGCCTATCACAGGGGCTGAGGTTGCCAAGGTGGTTAAAAATCTCCTTGGTGGCCGGGCCCCGGGGGTGGACGAGATTCACCCTGAGTACCTCAAGGCCCTGGATGTTGTTGGGTTGTCATGGTTGACACACCTCTGCAACATTGCGTGGAGGTCGGGGGCAGTGCCTTTGGCATGGCAAACCGGGGTGGTGGTTCCTCTCTTCAAAAAAGGGGACCGGAGGTTGTGCTCCAACTTTAGAGGGATCACACTCCTCAGCCTCCCTGGGAAGGTCTATGCCAAGGTACTGGAGAGGAGAGTCCGGCTGTTGGTCGAACCTCGGATTCAGGAGGAGCAATGTGGTTTTCGTCCTGGTCGTGGCACATCGGACCAGCTCTTTACCCTCTCGAGAATTCTTGAGGGTTCGTGGGAGTTTGCCCAACCAGTTTACATGTGTTTTGTGGACTTGGAGAAGGCATTTGACCGCGTCCCTCGTGGATTTTTGTGGGGGGGGGTGCTTCAGGAGTATGGGGTATCGGGCTTGTTGTTACGAGCTATTCGGTCTCTGTACGACCGTTGTGAGAGTTTGGTTCTTATTGCCAACACTCGGTCTGAGTCATTCCCAGTGAGAGTTGGACTCCGCCAGGGCTGCCCTTTGTCACCGATCCTGTTCATAATTTTTATGGACAGGATTTCTAGGCGCAGCGAGGGAATGGAGGGTGTCATGCTTGGTGACCACAGGATCTCATCTCTGTTGTTTGCAGATGATGTTGTCCTGTTGGCTTCATCCAGCAATGACCTACAGCTCTTGCTGGGACGGTTTGTCGCTGAGTGTGAAGCGGCTGGGATGAGAATCAGCACCTCCAAGTCCGAGTCCATGGTCCTCAGCCGGAAAAAGGTGGATTGTCCTCTCCGGTTTGGGGACGGGCTCCTGCCCCAAGTGGAGGAGTTTAAGTATCAGTGAGGGGAAAATGGAGCGAGAGATCGACAGACGGATTGGAGCAGCATCTGCAGTGATGCGGACGTTGTACCGGTCTGTTGTGGTGAAGAGGGAGCTTGGTTCTAAGGAAAAGCTGTCGATTTACCAGTCAATCTACGTTCCTACCCTTACCTATGGTCACGAGCTTTGGGTAATGACCGAAAGAACGAGATCGCGGATACAAGCGGCTGAAATGAGCTTTCTCCGTAGGATTGCTGGGCTCACCCTCAGAGATAGGGTGAGGAGCTCAGTTATCCGGGAGAGGCTCAGAGTAGAACCGCTGCTCCTCCACATTGAAAGTAGTCAGTTGAGGTGGTATGGGCATCTGATTAGGATGCCTCCTGGATGCCTCCCACTTGAGGTGTTTCAGGCACGTCCCACTGGGAGGAGACCCCGGGGCAGACCCAGGACTCGGTGGAGAGACTATGTCTCCCAGCTGGTCTGAGAACACCTTGGTATCCTCTCTGAAGAGCTGGAGCAGGTGGCTGGGGAGAGGGAAGTCTGGGCTTCTCTGCTTGAGCTGCTGCCTCAGCGACCCGGACCTCCGGAAAAGCGGTAGAAGATGGATGGATGGATGGATGGATGGATAAATAGTGTCACCTGACCCTGACATACATGGTAACGGAGAAAAAATTCAAATTGTTAGCCAATATAAATATCTTGGCTTAATAATAGATTCACAGCTTTCCTTTAAAGCCCATAGTGCTAAATTGTGTAAAAAAAATCAAGTTAAATCTTGCAAATTTTCGTGCAATTCGAAATGAAATGTCAACTGAAGCCGCAAAAATATACTTGCATTCAATGATTCTCAGTCACTTCAACTATTGCCTAACTAGCTGGTCCCAGGCGGGTTTGAGTGCAAAAAAGCCATTGGAAGTTTTGTACAAACAAGCAGTTAAAGTTATGGATAAAAAACCTCGGCATTATCATCACTGTGCAATTTTAAAAAAATACAGTCTTTTAAATTGGGATAGTCTTCATACATTTGCAAATTTAAATTTGATTTATAAAGTACTGCATGATTTGGCTCCAGATCCTCTGGCAGAGTTCATCAGCCAAAGAAACAGCTCTGAGCGTGTCACTCGAGGCTCTGTCAGAGGTGACTGTTTCATTCCTCTGCACAGGAGCACTTTCAGTAAGTCAGCCTGGTCAGTGAGGAGCGCTAGTGAGTGGAACTCAGTAACTGAGGAGGTTAAACTGCTCACAACATTCAAGGCCTTCACAAAAAAATTGAAAATGCGGCTTATAAACACCTACAGCTGCCAACACTAAAAGATAGGTCTGTTGTGATGTTTGATGTTGTGATTAAATGTATGGTTTGTTATGTATATGTTATTTGTTACATGAGTGCCCTCTTAAATGTCTAACCATGTTTTTTTCTTGTAGATGCATTTTACTGCTTTTTTACATCTTGGCCAGGGGACTACAGATGAAAACTAGCCTTTTGGCTAATTCTGACTTTTTTTAACCATGTGTAATCATGTGTTTTATGAAATTGCATTGTCCCTTTTCACATAAACTAAACTAAACAATGAAAATGTATACAGTGTTTTCTAATGATATTGCCTAATTGAAGCATATACTGTATAAACTAAAAAGAGAAGGGCCTAACACAGATCCCTGTGGCACTCCGTGACTGAGCTTAGAGTTGGAAGAAAATTCATCATTGCTGTGAACAAATTGAAATCTATCGGACAAATAAGATCTACACCACTGCAGCGGAGTTCCGCTCAGTCCAATATAGTGTTCTAATCTATCAAGTAGAATGGCATGATCGATAGTGTCAAAGGCTGCACTAAGATCTAAAAGGACAAGAACAGAAACAAGTCCATTATCAGATGCAATTAGGAGGTCATTAGTGACCTTCACTAAGGCAGTTTCAGTGCTGTGATGAACTCTGAACCCAGATTGAAACTCCTCAAACAAACCAACTCCCTGCAAATGGTCAAACAATTGCCCAGCAACAACTCTTTCCAAGATTTTTGAAATGAAAGGCAGATTAGAGATTGGTCGATAGTTAGCCAAAACTCCTGGATCAAGCATCGGCTTTTTGACTAAAGGTTTAATTACAGCAGTTTTAAAAGCCAATCGTACATAACCCAGAGTTAAAGAAGAATTAATTATATGAAGAATATGGCTATTAAAGGCAAGATGAAGGCTTAGATGGGGAGATTATTTTATCCAACTCTAAGAGGTCGATTGGAGTAAACTTATCTAAAGAGATTATCAGTTGAGGGAGTTGTAGTAGTTAATGTACTTAGGTTTATGGTAGGAAGAATCTTATCTCTAATAGATAAAATTTTATGATTGAAAAAGTTCAGAAAGTTCTCACTAGAAAGCTCAGGGGGGGATGCGAAAACCACTGGTTTTCACAAGGTAATTTTCCAAATATATGTTTTGAACTGGCTTTAACAAACCACCATCCATTTCTTTTATCTAGCCAAGAGGAAAAGGAGCCACCCCACAATCGACCTCGCAGCTGTCTTTGCCCAGATGCATGGTGACGAGGTGCGGCTCCATGAACGGCAGCTCAAACAGCACCTGCAGCACATACAAACCGTCAACCGGCTTGCTGATGACGTGCGTGAGGTGATGGAGTGAGAAGCCGCCTTCCAAAGGGAGGAGATTTTACAAACCTGCTGCCTTCAACCAAGCTTTCCTGGCTGAATTTGGCAGGCTTGTGGA
Source organism: Pholidichthys leucotaenia (assembly GCA_020510985.1). Classification (NCBI taxonomy): domain Eukaryota; kingdom Metazoa; phylum Chordata; class Actinopteri; order Cichliformes; family Pholidichthyidae; genus Pholidichthys; species Pholidichthys leucotaenia. The sequence continues at coordinate 484,693,618 of CM035836.1, read as the reverse complement.
CGCGCTGAGTGGCCGGCTTGTCTAAGCCTCTCTCCCCACCCACAGTGTTTTTTTTTTAACTTGTGTAGGTACTTGCACTGCTATAATAGACCAGTAGTGTTTGCATCATAACTCTCGTTTCTGTTATGAAAAGAGTCAATAATTGCATACACATCCTCTCTTCTGACCAAATGCTGCTGTACATCAGGTTAGGTGTCTGTAGCACATAACCAATTTACTCAGTAGTTTTAGAAGAAAAGGGTTGGTAGACAATTGTATTGGAGTGTATTATGAAGTCCAGTGACATAAACATCCCATAAAAGTCGTGGGAGCAAATTATAGTGCTATTTATTTTTTATTTTTTTTAATAGTGGGATAGGGTTAAATGGGATATAACATGTTTCAACACATGATTCAGAGGTCTATTAACAGACTTACATCAAACCAAAAGTGAATTGTCGAGCTGCTGGATTTTTGGCAGATGGCTACTCCTGTGTTTTAGCATTTAATTACTCTTAGCTTCACAAATAACCCTTATAAACAACAGAGGAGAAGTGTCTGAAAAGGGTACAAAACTTTATTTTCAAAATACAGAAGTTGGACATGTGTAGGCACATGAATGGGAAGGTAGTGACATTGTCTCGTCATTATTGCCACACAAGTACTGCATCAGAGCATCTCGTACATCTCTGCCCTGCTCCTCTCCACCCTGTGCCGCTGCCGCCACTGGTTCATGTGCTGCTGCGGCTGGATCATTCCACGTAGTGTCAAAAGTCTCTCCATGACTTTCACACAGATTATGCAGAGCACAACAAGTCAGCACCATAGCTTTCGCCAGTTGGATGTCACAGTCATTCCTTTTCAGAAGGCAGCGCCACCTTCCCTTCAGCCTGCCGAAAGCGTTCAACCACCCATACTCGATTGATGTTTTGGTTGTACATGTGCTGTTCTTCTGTCAGTCGTCCAGTGTCATGGAATGTTTTCAACAGCCAGTTTTGCAGGGGATAAGCTGAGTCTCCAAGGATGTAATAGCCCACACTTAAGGACCTTTTCCACTAGTGTCACTTCGGCCCTGTACGGTACGGTACAGTTCAGCCCACTTGTGTTTCCACTGCACTAGGTCCCACTTGACGTGGGTGGTACAGGGAGGCGGTGCCACCCTCCCGAGACAACACATGCCACACAAGCAACACAATATCAAAACACAAGATGGAGGATTGGGAGAGGATGATTGTAATGCTTGCTCTGTGGCTTTTTGTCAAGGCCAAGCAGCAGAGCCAGTGAAGGCTGCATGCGGCGAGACTAAACATGGAGGAAATGTACAGGAGACTTTTGCGTGCTATAGCGGAATTGCAATATGCACCAGAGTCCGAAAAAGAATCTCCAACATTTGAATCTGGTGGCATATGGACGAGGATGAGGACCAGGATGAGGGTAAGCTAACGATTGCTAATGCTGGCTACAGTCATTATAATCCCCACGTAGTACGTTGTAGTGGCAACAGGTTATTACTAATAAGGCATTAAAATGTGTGTGCTTTCTGTGTGTTTCACATGGCTGCTACATTGCCAAATAATCACTGCAAACCGTCGACCTGGACAGTGGGCCGTGCCTCGCAGTGGTGGGGGGACATTGTTCCTGGCTTCACAAACACATTGTGGTTGGAGAACTTCAGGATGTCGGAGGACACTTTCACCTTCCTCTGCAACAAAGTGCATCCAGCCATGGAGCGTCAAGATACGACATTCCGCCAATGTGTGCCTGTAAAGAAGAGAGTGGCTATAGCACTGTGGAAGCTCGCTACCGGCTCAGAGTACTGCACTATTGGCCATCTGTTTGGGGTCAGCATCACAACTGTGTGCAGGACTTTTGTGCTGCAGCAGAGTTATTGCTGGTTCCAGAACAACTCCGTTTTCCTGATGAAGGGAGGTTGAGAGAAATGTCGGCCTACATCGAGAACAGGTAGGGACTACCACACTGTGTTGGTGCTATTGATGGCTCCCATATCCCCATCATAGCACCACAACAATTTCACACTGACTGCTTCAACCATAAAGGCTGGCACTCCATAATCCTTCAGGGTGTTGTTGATGGAAAGGGCTGTTCTGGAATGTGTTTGCAGGGCTTCCAGGGAGCTTGCATGATGCTAGGGTGCTGAGACTGTCCACACTGTGGGAGTTAGCCAGCCGGGGAAACCTCTTCCCACCTCACAACAGGAACATTGGTGCAGTAAGTGTGGGCTCTTACATCCTCAGAGACTCATTTTATCCCCTGCAAAACTGGCTCTTGAAACTATTCCAGGACATTGGACGACTTACAGAAGAACAGCACATGTTCAACATAAACATCAATCGAGTACGGGTCTCTGTGGAGAAGGCTTTTGGCAGGCTGAAGGGAAGGTGGCACAGCCTTCTGAAAAGGAATGACTGCGACATTGAAACTGGTGAAAGCTATGATGCTGACTTGCATCTTTTTTATCCAAATTTCCAAAACCCTGACTACTCAGAGTTGGGACCAGGAAGCAGAGTCGCAGTCTTACACGCCTCTCTGCAGCTCCTCTTCATCCGCCACCCCTCAGCTTAGCCCGTCTTCCCCATCAGAGAATCATTGTCTGCTCCCTCCAAAGTAAATAAAAATATAATGCATAAGCATCCCAAAGTGATAAAGCAAAATATTGGTAAAACTCAAATTAAACATAAAGCCTCTAAATTGAATGAATTGGCCTCTGTTCCTCCTCATAATTTAAAAATTAAATGTGGTTTATTAAATATTAGGTCTCTAACTCCCAAGTCTCTGTTAGTCCATGATCTGTTAATTGATCATCAGATTGATTTAATTTCCCTTACAGAGACTTGGTTAGGGCAAGAGGATTATATTGGTTTAAATGAATCAACTCCCTCTGGTTATTTAAACTGTCAAAATCCCAGAAGTTCTGGTCGTGGAGGAGGAGTAGCAACAATTTACCATTCCAAACTACTAGTTAATGTAAAGCAAAAAACATGTTATAATTCCTTTGAGGGCCTGGTCCTCAGTATTGGGCACTTTAGCAATTTTAGGTTAAACCCAATTTTATTTGCCATAGTTTATCGTCCCCCATCAACCTACTCAGAATTTTTATCCGAATTTGCTGATTTCTTAGCTGATTTAGTGCTGAAATCTGATAGAATAATTATAGTAGGGGACTTTAATATACATGTGGATGTAGATAGTGACTGCCTTAATGTGGCTTTTAATTCAATATTAGACTCGATGGGGTTTTCTCAGAAAGTAGGAAATTCTACTCATTACCTCCACCATACATTGGACCTTGTTCTGACATATGGCATAGAAATAGAAAATCTTGTAGTGTCTGCTCATAACCCTGTACTGTCAGACCATTGTCTGTTAACCTTTGATTTTACTATTTCTGACTATTTGGCTCCTAAAGAAAAATATTATTACAGTAGATGCCTCTCAGATGATGCTGTTTCCAAATTTATGCAGATTGTTTCCTCTATGCCATGTGTCAACACAACGGAAATAAGCTATAGACAGCTTGCTCCTTCTGTAATTGATAACATGGTGGATAGTGTTTCAGCTTCTCTGCATCAGACTCTAGACTTGGTGGCCCCCTTAAAAAAGAAAAAGTCTAATCAGAGATTTTTAACTCCTTGGTTCAACACAGAAATTCGTAGCTTAAAACAGAAGACTCGTCAATTAGAAAGAAAATGGAGCTCCACTAATTTAGATGAAATCTATTTAGCTTGGAGAAATCATCTTTTAATTTATAAAAAATCTCTTAGAAAAGCTAGAACGAGTTATTACTCTGCATTAATAGAAGAGAACAAGAATAATCCCAGGTTTCTTTTCAGTACTGTAGCCAGGTTGACAAAGAGTCAGGACTCTGTCAATCCTAGCATTCCCTTAGAGCTTACTAGTCAGGACTTTATGAACTTTTTCAATAATAACATTTCATCCATCAGAGATAAAATCAATCAGATTCTTCCCACAGTTAACTTAAATACTGTAACTACTACAACTCCTTCTATTGATGTCTGTCTTGATGAGTTTACTCCAATCGACCTTTGTGAGTTAGACAAAATAGTTTCCTCATCCAAACCTTCAACTTGTCTTTTAGACCCTATTCCTACCAGGTTATTTAAAGAAGTCTTCCCACTTATTGGTAGCCTTATTCTTCATATAATCAATTCTTCATTAACTTTAGGCCATGTACCGCAGGCTTTTAAAACGGCTGTAATTAAACCCTTACTCAAAAAGCCAACGCTAGATCCAGGAGCTTTAGCTAACTACAGACCAATCTCTAATCTCCCTTTCATTTCAAAAATCTTAGAAAGAGTTGTTGCTACACAATTATTTGACCACCTGCAGGGAAATGGTTTACTTGAAGAGTTTCAGTCTGGGTTTAGAATCCATCATAGTACTGAAACAGCCTTAGCGAAGGTCACTAACGACCTCCTCATTGCATCTGATAATGGACTAGTTTCTGTACTTGTCCTTTTAGACCTTAGTGCAGCTTTTGATGCTATCGATCATAATATTCTACTTGATAGATTAGAACACTATGTTGGACTTAATGGAACTTCGTTGCAGTGGTTTAGATCTTATTTATCTGATAGGTTCCAGTTTGTTCATGTAAATAATGAGTTTTCTTTCAACTCAAAGCTCAGTCATGGAGTTCCACAGGGATCTGTGCTAGGCCCGACTCTTTTTAGTTTATATATGCTTCCGTTAGGCAACATTATTAGAAAGCACTGTATACATTTTCATTGTTATGCTGATGACACACAATTATACCTGTCAATGAAGCCAGATGATAGTAATCAATTAGCCAAGTTAGAAGCCTGTCTTAAGGAAATCAAAGCTTGGATGACTTGTAATTTCCTGCTATTAAATTCAGATAAGACTGAAGTCATTCTTGTTGGTCCAAAAAACCTTAGAAATTCCTTTCCAAATCAAACTTTCAGTTTGGATGCGGTTACTCTTTCTCTTAATAGCTCTGTGAGGAACCTTGGAGTTATTTTTGATCAGGATTTGTCCTTCAATTCACATATTAAATTTGTTTCTAAGACTGCCTTCTATCATTTGCGTAATATTGCCAAGATTGGGAGCATCTTGTCTCAAAGTGATGCTGAGAAACTGATCCACGCTTTTGTTAGCTTGAGATTAGATTATTGTAATTCTTTATCAGGCTGTCCTAGAACATCTTTAAAAAGTCTTCAGCTGATCCAAAATGCTGCAGCAAGAGTTTTAACAGGTACTAGAAAGAGAGATCATATCTCTCCGGTTCTGGCCTCCCTTCATTGGCTTCCCATAGAGTTTAGAATTAAGTTTAAAATCCTTCTTCTTACTTACAAAGCTCTAAACAATCAGGCTCCTTTTTATTTAAAAGATCTGATACTACCATATTATCCTAACAGAGCACTACGCTCCCAAAATGCAGGATTACTTGTAATACCTAGAATCTCCAAAAGTACAATGGGAGGCAGAGCCTTCAGTTATCAAGCTCCTCTCCTGTGGAATCAGCTGCCAATCTGGATTCAGGAGTCAGACTCGATCTCTGTTTTTAAGAATAGGGCTAAAACCTACCTTTTTGATATAGCCTACAATTAGGGAGGGATCATGTGTTTCTGAACCCTCCCTTAGTTATGCTGCTAATAGGTTTAGTCAGCCGGGGGACCTCCAGTAATGCACTGGGCCTCACTCCTTTTCTCACTCTCAATGAAATATTTTTTTTGCTGGTCATTAACATTTGTTTGTTCTCTCCCATAGATTGAGTCCCCATCGTGCTGTTTGTTCTCTACATGTCTGTTCTTTTCTTCTTCTCTATCCCCTCACCCCCCCAGCCAGTCGCAGCAGATGACTGCCCCTCCCTGAGCCTGGTTCTGCTGGAGGTTTCTTCCTGTTAAAAGGGAGTTTTTCCTCTCCACCGTCGCCAAGTGCTTGCTCACAGGGGATCGCCTGATTGCTGGGGTCTTTCTGCAACTGTGGGGGTTCCCCCTACAGTTGATAGTGCTATGAGATGACTGTTGTTGTGAAATGGCGCTATATAAATAAAGTTGAATTGAATTGAATTGAATTGAATTGAACTTGTGCTCTGCATAATCTTTGTGAAAATCAGGGACAGGCTTTTGACCCCATGTTGGATGATCCAGCAGTTACAGCACATGAACCAGTGGGGGCAGCAGCACAGGTTGGAGAGGAGCGGGGCAGAGATGTACGAGATGCCGTGATGCAGTATTTGTATAGGAATAATAACTAGAAACATCACTGCCTTCCTATTCATGTGCATACACATGTCAAACATCTGTATTTTGTAAATGAAATTTTGTACTCTTTCCAGACACGTCTTCTAGGTTGTTTATATTGGATTAATTATGAAATGTGGTTGTGGTTCCAAGGTTGTCATAGCCAGGAGCGGTACTGGGGTTAAGCTCCCAGTGCTCATAAAATGCTCCTTATGGCGTGCGTCTCGAAAAGCCTCTGACAACTAAGTCCAACTCCTAGCCTGCCCGTGTGGTTTAGTCTCTAAGCCCGGCGGAACTGCTTTTACTAATAGGAGAAGGGGCGAGGACGGCTCTCTGGCGCCTTAAAACCAGATGCTTTGGGTAGATGGTGGCTCGTCAACCTGGGAAGGTAGCCCATCTAGGGGAAGGTAAACCCTGATTTCAAACCTCCGCTGCCTTGCGGCACACCTGGTCACGGGAAAGGCTTCGGGAGTCAACCCTGAGGAAAAATCCGGAGTCGGAGCCCCTAAGGCAGTTCTCTGTTGTGCTCAACATCATTCTGGAAGCTCCTGCGACGGCGCTGGTGCCAAACTATAGCAGCCCTGCTGTTCCTTTGGATTCATCAGTAACGTGGAGAGGGGAGACATGCTGCATGGGGAACATCTTGTCCTCTATATCTTCCTGCCCAGGCTTGAATCCTACCAACGCCCAACGCTGGAAGGTAGAACACCGGTGCGCATCGGCCTGTTCAGCCACAGGCGGTGCTGTTCCAGCAGAGTAGACGTTTAGGATTCTCTTCCATGGTCATCATAGACCGACGGAGGCCGACGAATTATGAAATGGTAAATGGGGTTCACTTATATAGCGCTTTTCTTCTCATCGAGGATGACCAAAGCGCTTTACAGATCCTGCTATCCACCCATTCACACACTGATGGCGGCAGAGCAGCCATACACACAGGCGCTAACCAAGCCACCAGGAGCAACTGGTCACTTCACTGGACAATTCAGTGTCTTGCTCAAGGACACTTCGACAAGCGGACAGCAGACAGAGTGGGAATCTATCCCATGACCCTCCGATCAGTAGTCGGTCACACTACACCTGCACCACCGCCGCGCAGGTGAGTGACTAAATCCTAAAAGACGGGAAGCCGTCTATGGGTCATCAAGCAGCTACATTTAACACTTTTGGTCTGATGCAAGCGTCATATATCATACACAAGTGTCGGCATATACTGATAACTGTGTTTTTTTGTGAGGAATTTGGACATGTGGGTATTTAATATCTGTTATAAATACTGGGATATTCACTTAATGCAACTAAATTAAAAATGAAACTTTTTTCCAAATTTTCAGCAAAATGTAACTGTCAGCAGTGAGGAATCCAGCAGCTATTTCATATATCACTTCTGGTGTGATGCAAGTGTGTGCTATTATGCATTTTTATAACCTTGTCTTATCCCGTAGAATTCCTGGCAGTTTTCCAGCGTGGGAAAAGTGATTTTTGTCTAAGAAAGAACCTTCAGTATTCACCATATCATACAGATAGCATGAAAACATTGTACTGCTTGAATTCCAATTAGTGTAAGTATTTTGTTACCACAGTGTGAGGATACACTGCATGACAGGATTTTGTTGGCCCAAGACTGCTCCCACAGCCTACAGCCACGTGAAAACTTCAGGACGCGCCGTATTAGCCTCTGTGGTTTTTGGTGAGGAATTTGGACATGTGGATATTTAATATCACTGTTAAAAATACTGGGACAGTCATGTAGTACAACTAAATTAAAAATGAAAACTTTCCACAGTTTCTGTACAGTGTAATTGTAAACGGTGAGGAAAAAATTTGGAGACCCCACAAAGCCGTTTTTTAGTACCCCCCCCCCCCCCCACACACACACACACACATTAAACCCCACCTACAATACACTACCGTTCAAAAGTTTGGGGTCACTTAGAAATTTCCTTATTTTTGAAAGAAAAGCACTTTTTTTCAATGAAGATAACTTTAAACTAATCAGAAATACACTCTATACATTGCTAATGTGGTAAATGACTATTCTAGCTGCAATGACTGATCCAAGATGGCGCCCACAGCGGTCGACATGGTGCTTCGCTGCGCTCTTTGTTTGTTTTTGTTTGTCAATTGTGTGTCTGCTTGCACTTATACCCGTGAAGAACTTCTAAATATCAGGACTTTCACCCCCACGGACCTCCTCCCAGTTTTTCTAGCCCCTGCCGCCGATCTGGTTTATTGTTTGGCTCGGAAAGTGAGACGGCGGAAGAGAGGTAGACGAGCGGGCGCTCTCGTACGACTTCGCAGGAGAGGCTCGCGAACGGCGCTGCCTGGCATATTTCTGTCCAATACCAACTCTCTCTCTAACAAGGTGGATGAACTGAGACTGCTGATGCGTTTTAAGGACCTCGCCTCCTCAGCTGTCCTCTGCTTTACTGAGACCTGGCTCCGGGAAAATATACCGGACAGCGCGCTGCGCCTCGACGGCTTTTAGCTCTTCTGTGCTGATCGTGACACAGAGCTTTCTGGCAAGACCACAGGAGGCGGAGTCTGCTTCTACATCAACTGCAGCTGGTGCTCTGATGTAACGGTAATTTCCAAACACTGTTCTCCTGCCTTGGAATTTCTTGTTATCAATTGCAAGCCCTTCTATTCCCCGCGGGAGTTTGCTTCTTTCATAATGATCGCTGTGTACGCCCCTCCCGACGCGGACACACGCGAAGCTCAGCGCGTGCTCGCGGATCACATTCAACACACAGAGCGGAGTTTTCCAGACTCGCTGATTATTGTGGCTGGCGACTTTAATCAGTGCAATCTGAGCCACGATCTCCCCCGCTACAAACAGTTTATTAAATGCCCCACCAGAGGATTAAACACACTGGATCACTGTTACACCACAGTGAAAGACGCATATCACGCTGTCCCTCGAGCTGCGCTGGGATTATCTGATCACGTGATGGTTCACCTCATTCCCACATACAGACAGAGATTGAAGCTCACTAAACCTGTTGTGAGCACTACGAAGATACGGACCAGTGATGCTGAGGAGAAGCTGGAAACGTGCATGGAAATATCTGACTGGGGCATGCTTAAAGGAGCCACGCATGATCTGGATGAGTACACGGACACTGTGAACTCATATATCCACTTTTGTGAAGAGAACATTCTTCCATCACGCACCAGGGTGAGTTACTCTAATGACAAACCCTGGTTCACAGCTAAGCTCAGACAGATCAGGAAGGAGAAGGAAGCAGCGCTGAAAAGTGGAGACAGGGACTGCTACAGGGAGGTTAAATACCGGTTTAACAGAGAGCTGAAGAGGGCTAAATCTGTGTACTCAGAGAGACTCCAGCAGCAGTTCACTGCTAATGATTCGGCTTCCGTGTGGAGAGGACTGAGGCAGATCACCAACTATCGGCCTCAGGCTCCTAAAGGTCAGGATGACAAAGCCCTTTGTCAAAGACTGTCCCGACACTATGCCCGTTTTGACACCTCGTCATCTGTGTCCAACTCCCCCCCTCCCTCCAGCTCCACAGCCTCCACATTCCCTACTTCATTTAAGGCACCCCCCCCTCCTCCCCCCCTCCCCTTATCATCAGTGAGCAGGATGTGCTCAAACAGTTCTCCAGACTGAACCCGCGCAAGGCCCCCGGCCCAGACGGCGTGTCTCCCTCCACCCTGAGACTCTGTGCGAAACAGCTGGCTCCTGTATTCACAGACATTTTTAACACCTCCCTTAAGTTATGCCACGTGCCGTCCTGCCTCAAATCCTCCACCATCATCCCTGTCCCCAAGAAGCCACGGATCACTGGACTTAATGACTACAGACCTGTAGCGCTCACCTCTGTAGTCATGAAGTCCTTTGAGCGCCTGGTCCTGTCCCACCTCAAGTCCATCACCACCCCTCTCCTGGACCCGCTGCAGTTTGCCTACCGAGCCAACAGGTCTGTAGACGACGCAGTCAACCTGGCCCTCCACTCCATCCTGCAGCACCTGGACTCCCCGGGAACCTACGCCAGGATCCTGTTTGTGGACTTCAGCTCCGCATTCAACACCATCCGCCCCGCTCTGCTCCGGGACAAGCTGTCCCTGCTCAACGTGCCTGACTCCCTCTGCAGGTGGATCATCGACTTCCTGACGGACCGGAGGCAGCATGTGCGGCTGGGAAAGACTGTCTCAGACTATACTAGCATCAGCACCGGATCACCCCAGGGCTGTGTACTTTCCCCCCTACTCTTCTCCCTTTACACCAACTCCTGCACCTCCAGCCACCAGTCTGTCAAGTTGATCAAGTTTGCGGACGACACCACCCTCATCGGGCTCATCTCCAACAGCGACGAGTCCGCCTACAGGAGAGAGGTGGCCCAGCTGGCATCCTGGTGCAGCAATAACAACCTGCAGCTGAACGCTCTGAAGACAGTGGAGATGATTGTAGACTTCAGGAAAGTCACTACTCCTCTGCCCCCCCCTCACCCTCTCAGGCTCTCCCATCACCACTGCTGATTCCTTCCGCTTCCTAGGCACTACCATCACCAGGGACCTCAAATGGGAGCTGACCATCAGCTCACTCATCAAAAAAGCCCAGCAGAGGATGTTCTTCCTGCGGCAGCTGAGGAAGCTCAAGCTACCCACCAAGATGTTAGTGCAGTTCTACACAGCCATCATCGAGTCCATCCTCACCACCTCCATAACCGTGTGGTACGCAGGAGCCACTGCCAGGGACAGACTAAGGCTGCAGCGCGTCGTGCGCACTGCTGAGAAAGTGATCGGCTGCAAGCTCCCATCTCTCCAGGATCTGTACATCTCCAGGACCCGGAGGCGTGCTGGCCGGATCATAGCCGATCCCTCACACCCTGGTCACGTACTGTTTGCCCCCCTCCCCTCTGGTAGAAGACTTCGGTCCATCCAGACTAAAACCTCCCGTCACATGAACAGCTTCTTCCCCTCTGCCATTAGACTGTTGAACACTAAGTGACTTATTGACTCTCGTGCACCATGTACAGCAGCTCAACCAGACTCATGTCAATCATCACTGTTTTCTTCCTGCATTACCGACTGCACTATATAGTTCTCCACAGTATCTGCTGCTGGCTAATATATATTTTAACTGTTGACCAGTATCACTTAATCTTATCCTACACTTTATTACATGTATAGTTTATTTCTCTTATCTTATCATGTTTAATGTTGCAGCATTGCACCGAGACAAATTCCTAGTTTGTGTACTACATGAACAATGGCAATAAACCTGATTCTGATTCTGAAATGTCTGGTTTTTGGTGCAATATCTTTTGTTAGCTCAAGATTAGATTATTGTAATTTTTTATTATCAGGTTGTCCTAAAACATCTTTAAAAAGTCTTCAGCTGATCCAAAATGCTGCAGCTAGAGTTTTAACAGGTACTAGAAAGAGAGATCGTATCTCTCCGGTTCTGGCCTCCCTTCATTGGCTTCCCATAGAGTTTAGAATTAAGTTTAAAATCCTTCTTCTTACTTACAAAGCTCTAAACAATCAGGCTCCTTTTTATTTAAAAGATCTGATACTACCGTATTATCCTAACAGAGCACTACGCTCCCAAAATGCAGGACTACTTGTAATACCTAGAATCTCCAAAAGTACAATGGGAGGCAGAGCCTTCAGTTATCAAGCCCCTCTCCTGTGGAATCAGCTGCCAATCTGGATTCGGGAGTCAGACTCGATCTCTGTTTTTAAGATTAGGGTTAAAACCTACCTTTTTGATATAGCTTACAATTAGGGAGGGATCATGTGTTTCTGAACCCTCCCTTAGTTATGCTGCTAATAGGTTTAGTCAGCCGGGGGACCTCCAGTAATGCACTGGGCCTCACTCCTTTCCTCACTCTCTATGAAATATTTTTTTTTTGCAGGTCATTAACATTTGTTTGTTCTCTCCCATAGATTGAGTCCCCATCGTGCTGTTTGCTCTCTACATGTCTGTTCTTTTCATCTTCTCTGTCCCCTCACCCCCCAGCCAGTCGCAGCAGATGACTGCCCCTCCCTGAGCCTGGTTCTGCTGGAGGTTTCTTCCTGTTAAAAGGGAGTTTTTCCTCTCCACCGTCGCCAAGTGCTTGCTCACAGGGGATCACCTGATTGCTGGGGTCTTTCTGCAACTGTGGGGGTTCCCCCCTACAGTTGATAGTGCTATGAGATGACTGTTGTTGTGAAATGGCACTATATAAATAAAGTTGAATTGAATTGAATTGAATATCTACATAGGTGTATAGAGGCCCATTTCCAGCAACTATCACTCCAGTGTTCTAATGGTACAATGTGTTTGCTCATTGTGTCAGAAGGCTAATGGATGATTAGAAAACCCTTGTGCAATCATGTTAGGTCTGCAATGCTGTAATTGCTGCAAATGGAGGATTCTTTGACGAAAGCAAAGTTTGAAGGAAAAAATTATTATTTCAAATACAAATCATTATTTCTAACCTTGTCAATGTCTTAACTATATTTTCTATTCATTTTACAACTCATGGTGGTAAATAAGTGTGACTTTTCATGGAAAACACAAAATAATTGTCTGGGTGACCCCAAACTTTTGAACGGTAGTGTAGCTAAAGTGAATATTTTGTGCACATAAAACATAACCAGGGTTAGACATATGAACATTTCTTAATACAGAACTGACAATGTAATGGTGTCCTAATTACTGCACATGGCTGTAAAGCTTGGGCTCCAGCTGTTGGCTTTTAACGTATGTGTAAGTAATTATTACACTCCATAACATGCTCCAGAGGCATAGTTTTCCAATCCTTTTTTGTGGAAAGACCTTGAAAACATTGGTAGCAACAGCCAACACATGTCAACAGTCACTGGTTTATTAAAAGTTTTCCACAAAACTACTAATAGCTTTTCACGTGTACATGTTATACGACACTGTGGAGAGACTGGGTCACACACACTGGCCGAGGTTGCCAAGGACAGCCAGGAGAGCCTGATGGAAGGCAGCATTTTGTGCCATCTCCTCCCTTTGTAGGGCGAGTTCGTCTTGCCTGGCCTCACGGGCCTCGTCAGCAAGCCGGTTTACGGTCTGCATTTGCAGGGCAAATGCTTCGGCCCGCTGTGCAAGCTGTTCACGGTGCTGTTCCCGCTGTAGTTCCATCCGTTCACGGTGCTGTTCCTGTTCATCACCTCGCATCTCGGCAAGCGCAGTGGCAAGCTCTGCTGTGGGGTTGCTCCTCTCCCTCTTGCCTACACCAAAGACAGAAACCAGCGGCGGTCAGTAAAAGCAAGAGCAAAACATGTACAGGTCCATCTCAAAAAATTAGAATATCATGAAAAAGTTCAAAATTTTTTGTCACTCATTTCAGAAAGTGAAACTCATATATTATATAGAAACACAGAAAGTGATATATTTCAAGTGTTTATTCCTTTTAATTTTGATGATTATGACTCACAGTCCATGAAAACCCCAAATTCAGTTTCCCCCAAAAATAGAATATTACGTGAAATTAATTTTTAAAAATAGTTTTCTAAAATTTATGGAGCTTTATGGAGAAGCTGATTTCATTTTCCAGCAGTACTTGGTCCCCCCGCCCCCCCCCACACACACACACACTGCCAAAAGCATCCAAACCTGGTTTAATGACCATGGCATCTCTGTGTTTGATTGGCCAGCAAACTCTCCTGACCTAAACCCCATAGAGAATCTATGGAGGATTGTCAAGAGGAAGATGAGACACCAGAACCAACAATGCAGAAGAGCTGAAGGTCACTATCAAAGCAACCTGGACCTTCATAACACCTCAGCAGAACCACAGGCTGATCACCTCCATGCTACATCACACTGATACAGTAATTATTCCAAAAGGAGCCCCGACCAAGTATTGAGTGGTACATGGACATACTTTTCAGTCGGACAACATTTCTATTAAAAAACTATTTTTTAAAATTAATTTTATGTAATATTCTATTTTTTTGAGAAACTGAATTTGGTGTTTTCATGGGCTGTAAGCCATAATCATCAAAATTAAAATAAACACTTGAAATATTTTACTCTGTGTAATGAATCTATATATGCTGCTCAAAAAAATAAAGGTGTGGCTTATATTAATCATATATTTCATACCTACATATGTATAGACATAGTGGAATGTTTAGAGATTGCATATGTGGAATGACCTCACGTCTCAGAACAGGACAGGAGGTCTCGACCACCGGTGAAGATCAAAGAGCAGACTGAGTCGCAGCGGTGGAGACCAGATCGAACTTCCTGACACCCCAGGGTCAGGTGGAGGAGAGAGAGGACAATGGAGAGGGATTACGTTAATGCGGGATGTCAGCTTTGATATGCAATGTCTTTTGTTGAGTGTGGGTATAAGTATGAAGGTCTGACTGTGCTCGAGCTCTTCATTCTGCTTCTGCATCGAGATGAGACATGTTAGGGAGGTGAAGCTGATAATAAAACTTGATTTATAAAATCACATCGCTTCTTCATTTCAAGCTCCCTACATTGGTGACCAGACGTGAGGATGGAACAAAGACGTTCTCCCGCTACAAGCTCATCAGAGGCGATCCAGGCAAGCGCCGTCGCCAACGCAGACAGAGGAACGGATGGAAGACGTTCCCCCACAGCAGAATCTTCAGAGAGGGCTCAACCGAGCACCAACCCCAGCTCCGCCGTGAGAACGGAAGAAAGGCGTTCTCGCCCTGAAGACGCATCAGAAACAGCCCACACAAGCGCCGTCACCGTCAAACTCCCAGAGTTCTGGCAAAACGACCCGAGCTCGTGGTTCCGGCAAGCTGAGGCTCAGTTTGCACTGGCGGGGATAACGGCGGATGAAACAAAATTTTACCACATCGTCGCCAGACTCGATGCCGCCACATCAAGATGCACGCGGAGCGTGATACAACAACCGCCCGCCCACGACAAATACAAAGAACTGAAGGTGACCCTCATCGAGAGCTTCGTCCCCTCAGCCGAGGAGAGAGCAGAGAGGATTCTGGCGATTTACGGCCACAGAGGATGCAGACCAATGGCCCTCATGGAGGACATGCTGCAGCTGAAGGAGACAGACAATGACAACTTCCTCTTTCAACATATCTTCCTCAGCACTCTGCCGCCGCACATGAGAGGGACCCTGGCCAACATGCGGTGCAACACCCAGCAGGACTTCCGCGCACTAGCCCGAGAAGCGCAGCGGCTCATCAACTCCTGCGGCGAACAGATGGCCACAACAGCATCCGCAGACCTCGGCACAGAAACCCAGTGCAGCGGGGAATCACAGACGGCGGAGCAGTTCCCACCCACCATGGCAGCGACGCGACCAAGGTGCAACAAGCGGAGCGACCTCTGCTACTATCATCAACGTTTCGCCGAGAGGGCGTATAAATGCATGCCACCCCACCCTGCAATTTCAAGAACTCGGGTAAAGCCAAAGCCGGGACCCGATTAGCAGCTGCAGCTCTCGGCGAGACTAACAAGCTGCTCTATCTGACTGACGGGCACTCCGGGAAACAGTTCCTCATCGACTCCGGAGCTCAGGTGAGCTTCATCATCCCGTCCAACGCAGACCGGGCAACAGGGCCCCGGGGAAACGGAGCGATGGCAGCTAACGGCTCGACCATCGACACTTTCGGTGAAAGAAACCTGCCCCTGTCCTTTCATGGCCGCAACTATAGGTGGACATTTATTATAGCGGCGGTGAGTTTTAACTTGTTGGGTGCTGATTTTTTGTGTGCACATGGGTTGTTAGTTGATCTTGCAAATAGACGCTTGGTTAATGCACTGTCATTTTCTTCTATCCCCTGCTCAGCTCGAGTTTCTCCACCAGAATCAGAATCAGAATCAGGTTTATTGCCATTGTTCATGTAGTACACAAACTAGGAATTTGTCTCGGTACAATGCTGCAACATTAAACATGATAAGATAAGAGAAATAAACTATACATGTAATAAAGTGTAGGATAAGATT
The DNA here is from genome assembly GCA_020510985.1 of Pholidichthys leucotaenia. Taxonomy (NCBI): domain Eukaryota; kingdom Metazoa; phylum Chordata; class Actinopteri; order Cichliformes; family Pholidichthyidae; genus Pholidichthys; species Pholidichthys leucotaenia. The sequence goes on along the minus strand of CM035836.1, from coordinate 484,677,466 downwards.
AAGTGATACTGGTCAACAGTTAAAATATATATTAGCCAGCAGCAGATACTGTGGAGAACTATATAGTGCAGTCGGTAATGCAGGAAGAAAACAGTGATGATTGACATGAGTCTGGTTGAGCTGCTGTACATGGTGCACAAGAGTCACTTAGTGTTCAGCAGTCTAATGGCAGAGGGGAAGAAGCTGTTCATGTGACGGGAGGTTTTAGTCTGGATGGACCGAAGTCTTCTACCAGAGGGGAGGGGGGCAAACAGTACGTGACCACGGTGTGAGGGATTGGCTATGATCCGGCCAGCACGCCTCCGGGTCCTGGAGATGTACAGATCCTGGAGAGAAGGGAGCTTGCAGCCGATCACTTTCTCAGCAGTGCGCACGACGCGCTGCAGCCTTAGTCTGTCCCTGGCAGTGGCTCCTGCGTACCACACGGTTATGGAGGTGGTGAGGATGGACTCGATGATGGCTGTGTAGAACTGCACTAACATCTTGGTGGGTAGCTTGAGCTTCTTCAGCTGCCGCAGGAAGAACATCCTCTGCTGGGCTTTTTTGATGAGTGAGCTGATGGTCAGCTCCCATTTGAGGTCCCTGGTGATGGTAGTGCCTAGGAAGCGGAAGGAATCAGCAGTGGTGATGGGAGAGCCTGAGAGGGTGAGGGGGGGCAGAGGAGTAGTGACTTTCCTGAAGTCTACAATCATCTCCACTGTCTTCAGAGCGTTCAGCTGCAGGTTGTTATTGCTGCACCAGGACGCCAGCTGGGCCACCTCTCTCCTGTAGGCGGACTCGTCGCCGTTGGAGATGAGCCCGATGAGGGTGGTGTCGTCCGCAAACTTGATCAACTTGACAGACTGGTGGCTGGAGGTGCAGGAGTTGGTGTAAAGGGAGAAGAGTAGGGGGGAAAGTACACAGCCCTGGGGTGATCCGGTGCTGATGCTAGTATAGTCTGAGACAGTCTTTCCCAGCCGCACATGCTGCCTCCGGTCCGTCAGGAAGTCGATGATCCACCTGCAGAGGGAGTCAGGCACGTTGAGCAGGGACAGCTTGTCCCGGAGCAGAGCGGGGCGGATGGTGTTGAATGCGGAGCTGAAGTCCACAAACAGGATCCTGGCGTAGGTTCCCGGGGAGTCCAGGTGCTGCAGGATGGAGTGGAGGGCCAGGTTGACTGCATCGTCTACAGACCTGTTGGCTCGGTAGGCAAACTGCAGCGGGTCCAGGAGAGGGGTGGTGATGGACTTGAGGTGGGACAGGACCAGGCGCTCAAAGGACTTCATGACTACAGAGGTGAGCGCTACAGGTCTGTAGTCATTAAGTCCAGTGATCCGTGGCTTCTTGGGGACAGGGATGATGGTGGAGGATTTGAGGCAGGACGGCACGTGGCATAACTTAAGGGAGGTGTTAAAAATGTCTGTGAATACAGGAGCCAGCTGTTTCGCACAGAGTCTCAGGGTGGAGGGAGACACGCCGTCTGGGCCGGGGGCCTTGCGCGGGTTCAGTCTGGAGAACTGTTTGAGCACATCCTGCTCACTGATGATAAGGGGAGGGGGGGAGGAGGGGGGGGGTGCCTTAAATGAAGTAGGGAATGTGGAGGCTGTGGAGCTGGAGGGAGGGGGGGAGTTGGACACAGATGACGAGGTGTCAAAACGGGCATAGTGTCGGGACAGTCTTTGACAAAGGGCTTTGTCATCCTGACCTTTAGGAGCCTGAGGCCGATAGTTGGTGATCTGCCTCAGTCCTCTCCACACGGAAGCCGAATCATTAGCAGTGAACTGCTGCTGGAGTCTCTCTGAGTACACAGATTTAGCCCTCTTCAGCTCTCTGTTAAACCGGTATTTAACCTCCCTGTAGCAGTCCCTGTCTCCACTTTTCAGCGCTGCTTCCTTCTCCTTCCTGATCTGTCTGAGCTTAGCTGTGAACCAGGGTTTGTCATTAGAGTAACTCACCCTGGTGCGTGATGGAAGAATGTTCTCTTCACAAAAGTGGATATATGAGTTCACAGTGTCCGTGTACTCATCCAGATCATGCGTGGCTCCTTTAAGCATTATTCGGTGCTCGAAAAGCCCTTGGGCATCACCACTACATATGGTCCCGAAAACCGACGGTTCTTGGAGACCTTGCGGTGATTACCGCAGATTAAACAATGCGACAGCGCACGACTGCTACCCAATCCCTCACATCCAAGATTTTTCACTACATCTGGCGGGTGTGCGCATTTTCTCTAAAATAGACCTGGTCCGCGGCTACCACCAAGTCCCGGTTCGAGCGGAAGACATTCCTAAAACGGCTGTAATAACCCCTTTTGGTCTTTTTGAATTTTTGCGAATGCCGTTTGGCCTCAAAGGCGCTGCTCAAACTTTTCAGCGTATGATGGACGCGGTATTACGCGACCTCCCCTTCATGTTCGTCTACCTCGACGATATTCTGGTAGCCAGCCCGTCAGAGGAAGAACACGAGCAACACCTCACTACAGTTTTTCAGAGACTAGAAGAGCACGGGTTAATAATCAACCCAGCCAAATGCCGATTCGGCGTGTCACAAATTGACTTTTTGGGACACAGAGTTTCACCAGAGGGAGCAGTCCCATTACCGGACAAAGTGCGCGTGGTAGCAAATTTCCCACGACCACAAACGGTCAGATCGCTGCAAGAATTTTTAGGAATGGTGAATTTTTACAACCGTTTCCTCCCCCGCGCAGCTCAACTCATGCAGCCCCTGTATGCCGCGCTCAGAAAACAAAAGCCCTCCAACGCGGTCGAATGGACCCCAGAGCGCGAACGCGCCTTCGCGGAAGTAAAAAATGCTCTAGCGAACGCCACATTGTTGGTTCACCCTGATCCCTCGGCCCGCATAGCGTTAACCACAGACGCTTCAGACCTGGCCATAGGGGCAGTCGTGGAACAACACGTTGGCGGAACCTGGCAACCGTTAGCATTTTTTAGCAAATCTTTAAACCAAACCGAGCGCAAATACAGCACTTTTGACAGGGAGTTGCTAGCGCTTCATTTATCCATCCGCCACTTCCAGTTCTGGCTGGAAGGGCGGCGTTTCATGGCTTTTGTAGACCATAAACCACTCACTTTTGCGATGGCTAAAATTTCAGAACCATGGTCAGGCAGGCAACAAAGACAGCTAGCTGCGATTTCAGAGTTCACCACAGATATTCGACATGTGGCAGGCAAACTTAATGTGGTAGCAGACTGCCTCTCTCGCACTGTGACATCGTCAGAGCACGAGGAAGCAGATTATACTACCGCAGCCGCAGAACTCATGGCCAACGCGGACGCATACGCGGCCCCAATCCACGTAGGGATAGATTACACGGCCATGGCAGAGGAACAAAGCAGTGACGCGGACGTGCGCGCACTCCAGTCTGGACCAACAGGGTTAAGCCTGGAGGAAAGGGGTTTGCGTGATGGTGTGCCCCCCCCTAATCTGGGACCTGTCAACCGGCCGGCCTCGCCCGGTAGTTCCAGCTGCGTGGCGCCGCCGCATTTTTGACTCGGTTCACTCCCTCCTGGGTGCGCGCCTCGGTTAAAATGGTCGCGGAAAAATTTGTTTGGCCGGGCCTGCGTAAAAATGTAAAGGAAAAAGACTTGCATGTCTTGCCAACGCGCCAAAATACACAAACACACAAAAGCTCCTCTAGAGCCTTTCCAAATTCCAGCCAGGAGGTTTGACCACGTTCATGTCGACCTCATGGGCCCACTACCATCGTCTCAAGGGTTCACACACCTGTTAACAATGGCAGATCGTACCATGCGCTGGCCAGAGGCGGTCCCGCTGGCATCAACCACAGCCGCGGAAGTCGCTCACGTTTTTTTTAACAAACTGGGTGGCGCGTTTCGGCGTCCCATCGGACATCACGTCTGATAGGGGGCCTCAATTTGTCTCAGAGCTGTGGTCAGCCATGGCCAGCAGCTTAGGGGCGACAATTCATCGCACCACCGCGTATCACCCTCAGGCTAATGGGTTATGCGAGCGTTTTCATAGGTCTTTAAAGGCCGCCCTCAGGGCCTCACTAACGGATACAGATTGGGTGAATAAACTTCCCTGGGTTTTATTAGGGTTGCGTTCTGCGCCGAAGGAGGATCTAGACGCCTCCCTGGCAGAATTAGTTTTTTACACAACCTCTCAGGCTCCCAGGTGAGTTCTTACCAGAACATCCAGAGCCCGGGCACCTCCAGCCCTGAGGCCCCTAAGCAGCACGGGACCGGACACGCTCCCCGGACCCCTACATCACTCTTTTCCGCGGGTTTTTGTCCCCCAAGCTTTGAAAAACGCTGAGTTCGTTTTTGTTAGACACGAAGCTTTAAAATTAACCCTCCGTCCACCATACGATGGACCATTCAGAGTGCTGGAACCTGGTGATAAGCATTTTGTGCTTGATTTAGGGGACAGAAAAGAAACAGTCAGCAGTGACAGACTTAAACCTGCTTTCTTGTTGAGAGACGAACCTGCACGGGTGGCGAGAGCACCTCCACGGGGTAGACCCCCCAAGACAAAAGACTCAGCCCCCCTGCAGGGAACAAATAACCACTCTCCTCCCCAAGCTGCAGATTCTTTACAGGACGGTCCCGCCAGGACGCCAAAGCGGACCTACAGCAGATTCGGGAGAAGATTAAAACCCAGACGACACATAGACTGATGCAAAATTGACAAAGGGTTGTTAACTGTGTTGTCAGATTGTGCCGTTGCAGTTTTAAGGCTGACTTGTGACATTAAGTCATTAAGTCGTTTGAATTTGAATTTGAATATATACGTCAGCTTTATCAAGCGTGCGATCACAGACACTCAGAGTGACGGAAATGTGGCTGCCAATCGGCGCCAACGGCGTCCACCGAACATTTAAACATTTTTACACATTCATACCCAGTGTTATGGGCACTGGAGGCAATGCGGGTGAAGTGTCTTGCCCAGGGACACAACGGCAGGATATCTGGGGAGAGTGTGATGCGAACCGCCAACCATGGGGTTATTAGACGACCTGCTCTACCTGCTGAGCCACTGCCGCCCCACTTTTTCCTCAACTTTCCCTCTTTAGGAAAGCTATGGAGGCTCACCCCGCTCTCTTTATTTCCCTTTGATTGGAAATTACATCCAAAAGCCGCGCAAAAAACGGCTGCAACCCTTGTACGTCACTACCCAGAATGCATTGCGACGTAAACAATAATGGCGATTTACATCGTAATAAAGTTTTTTAAAAATATATAAAACTGGGAATTATTTTCAAAAAAATTATATTATAGTTATGTCACTAACATAAAAATAAAGCATATAGAGCTAACATTCCAATATAATCGGAGTTCCTTTTAACATACGGGATAAAATATCTTTATTCAAAGTTTTAAAAATTTTCTGCAAAGTTGAAAAAGTTAAAGAATTTGTTCATTTTAAATTCAGTATAGTGCTTGTTGAAATGGTAGTTAATGTGTAGGTATACTGTAATAAAATTAATTTTGCATTTATTTCTCAGACTGATCAAATCTGAGAATCTGATCAATTGGATCAGGAGACAATGAACACAAATGCTGGATCAAAGAAGCAATAGAAATCAGGAAGCAAGCCCACAACGCCATGAACCGAGATGATGGAGCCTTCATGCTCTCTCACACCTGGGACTCTCTCCTCCACAGACCATCACACGGCGGGGGGCGTGACCAACCTGGCAGATCTGTCAAAGTTGTCAGGTCAGTCACGCCTATAGAAAGGACAAAACAGCTGATATGACACATCACGGACGTCAGATGACGCTTTCTGAAGAAAACTGCAGACAGTTGAAACACGTCAAAGGTATGAGACCCCTTTGCTTTGTCTTAATGGAAGAACAATATCAGAGAAGTGTTATTTTAGGCTTAAAAAGGCATAGCACTGTTAGAGGAATATAAGAAATGATGCTGATTTTGTAGTCAGTCACTACCTTCTTATTGAATCAAAGTTATGACTCAGGATTGTGGTCTCTATTCAGAGTCCACAGGACCACAAGGCATCTTCAGTCTTTTACCCACCTTGATACTGATCAGCTGCTATGAGCTGGCTGTTTGAGAACACAGGGTTACAAAAATAACTTTTTTGTAAGTTGTCTGTGTTTTTTCAACTGATTTAAGACAATTTTTCTCCGCTGAATCCAAAAATGACATCAGTTTCTCTCCATCAGGTGCTAAGTAAAAACCTGTACTTATTTAGTACTTACTTAGTATTGTGCATGTACTTACCTTTATATAAAGGTAAGTACAGGTAAATTGAATGTTACATCATCATTGTTCAAAATTCAGAGAATTTCAAGACATAAGAATGAATTTTGCATCATATAAAGCGAAAATACCCGTACATGTAAACAAAAACATATATATATATATTTTTTAGATCTAGTATACTTTATTGATCCCCAGAGGGGAAATTGAGGGTCATCCACCACCTGGATGGATGAAGCAGCCACGATACGGCACTATCCCTTAACCATTCACACACACATTCACACCTAGGGCCACTTTAGAGTCTCCAATTAACCTAACCTGCATGTTTTTGGCATGTGGGAGGAAACCGGAGAAATCCCGGAGTAAACCCATGCAAACACGGGGAGAACATGCAAACTCCACACAGTCACTGTTGGTCGGCGGCTGGGATTGATCCCACGATCCCCCAGCCAAGGGTAAATATAAAATAACATGTGGCCATAATTCAAAAAGTTGACCTGATTGAGCAAAACCAATGTGATTTTTGGATTCAGCACATCAAAATTGTCCTAAATCAGCTAAAAAAAACTTAGACAATAAATTTGGTGTTGACCAGTGTAAACAGAGCCCCCTGCTCTCCACACATCAATCAATCAATCAAACTTTATTTGTATAGCACTTTTAAACCATTAGATGCTGTGCAAAGTGCTTTACATAGATAAAAACAATAGACACATTTAATTACATATTTTACATGATACAGCCCCACCCCTTCCAACCCTCCCATAAACATACCCACAAACACAACATACACAGGCACATACATCACCCCCTACTTATCATTACACACATATAACATAAGGAGACATTGCTCGGCACCGAGGCACCACGTGAAGGAGCAACTATCCTGAGGAAACACTGGAGCTAAAACACATAAATACAAAATAAAACTAAGAACACAAAGAGCAAAGGGAACTAAAGACCCGTACTGAGAAAGTGAGCTAAGAACACATCAAAATAAGAAAATCTAAAAGCAAATGGAGCTAAGAAGAATGTATAAACAATGGAATATAAATGACTACTTCAATAATAGTTAAACGGTTTGTTAAAACACAAAATTTAAAAGGGTACAAAAAGAACTAAGAACAGATAAAAACAGGAATTAAAAAACCCATACTTAAAAAAAATGAACTAAACACATCAATAAGAAGATGGGAAAATCTAAGAACAAATGGCACCAAAAAGAACATAAAACAATGGAACATAAATGACTACTTCAGTAATAGTTAAACAGGTTTATTAAAAGCCAAATAAAAAAGGTGGGTCTTGAGTCTGTTAGTAAAAACATCTATCGACTCTGCGGCCCTGAGGCTCTCCAGCAGGCTGGTCCACAGACGAGGACCATAGTAGTGAAAGGAAGCTTCACCAAAGGTCTTGGTCTTGACTTTGGGAACCATTAAAAGCCCAGTACCAGAGGACCTCAGGGTTCACAAGGGCTCATAAGATAAGAGCAGCTCAGATAGATAAGAAGGCCCAAGACCACTGAGGCATTTAAAAACTACTAAGAGAACCTTAAAATTGACCCTAAAACGCACGGGGAGCCAATGCAGCGATTCTAAAACTGGTGTAATATGCACCTGCCCCCTGGTCCTCGTTAACACTCGTGCTGCTGAATTTTGGAGCAGTTGGAGATGTGATAGTCTTTTTTGAGGAAGACCAGAGAGCAGGGCATTGCAATAGTCTATATGACTAGTAATAAAAGCATGCATCAAGACCTCTGTGCTGGCAAGAGAGAGAAAAGGGTGGACTCTGGCTATATTCCTAAGATGGAAAAATCCGATTTTTGTTACATTTTTAATGTGTGAAATAAAATTAAAGTGAGAGTCTAAAAGAACACCCAGGTTCTTGACACAATGTGTAGGTTTTAGACCTAGCAATTTTGGTAAAAGTTTCTCTCTCGTCTTCAGGACCAATGATTAAAACTTCTGTTTTGCCCTGGTTGAGCTGTAGGAAGTTCTCTGCCATCCATGACTTTATATCTAAAATACAGTTCAAAAGGGCATTAACTGGTTTTGTGTCATCAGGCGACGTGGCAATGTACAGCTGAGTATCATCAGCATAGCTATGAAAGTTGATGCCATGTCTCCTGATAACATCCCCAAGTGGTAACATGTAAAGATTAAAAAGTATTAGCCCTAAAATTGAACCTTGGGGTACCCCACACTTGATTTCATGGATTGCCGAAGAGCATGTATCCATACTTACAAAATAGTGGCGATCTGTGAGATAGGAATGAAACCATTCGAGAACAGTACCTGAGAGGCCCACCAGGTGTTTGAGTCTGCGTAATAAAATGTGGTGATCTACTGTATCAAAGGCAGTGCTGAGATCCAGCAGCACCAGCACTGACAGTTTGTGGGAGTCCATGTTACACCTGATATCATTAACGATTTTTAAAAGGGCTGTCTCAGTACTGTGGTTTGTCCTAAAACCAGACTGAAATTTCTCAACAATGTTGTGGTCCATAAGAAAATTGTTTAACTGGATAAAAACAATTTTTTCTAAAACTTTGCTTAAAAACAGTAAGTTGGATACAGGTCGATAGTTGCTGAGGATATCAGGATCGTAATTATTCTTTTTCAAATGGGGCTTCATCACAGCCGTTTTAAAGGCAGTGGGGAAAACACCAGTCTGAAGAGAGCAATTTACAATGTTTAAAATCTCATGTTCGAAGAATCCATAAAATGTTTTAAAAAGTGATGTGGGAATCTAAAAGGCAGGAGGTCAAGTTTACCTGGGAGAAAACTCTACCAAGCATCTTAGCATCAACCAGGGCAAAACAGTCCAGCGTTTCCTCAGCTAAAGGTGAGTCCAAGATTCCATTAAAAGCAGTCTTCTGGTCAGATAAAATGTTGGATCTAATAAAATCAACCTTGCACCTTAAGTGGTCTGCAAAACTCTCACAGAGAGAGTTGGATGGCAGGTTTGTGTTTTTATTAAAATCTGGGTTGATTAACTGATCAATGGTTGCAAAAAGGACTTTAGGGTTATTGTTATGGGTTGAGATTATGTTGGAAAAATACTCAGTTCTCGATATCTTGACTGGATTATTGTATATTTTTAATTTATTCTGTAGTACTTGGTAATTGATAGTTACTGCTGGAGCTGAATTCTGCATGGGTGAAGCCCGGGGATGCTACTTCATCGGCTCAGGCTCCGGATTGCAGACAGCCCTTCTCCTCTGTCCTACCGCGGCTGCGGGGCTGGAACCAGGTTCTTCCTGTGCCGCAGGCTCCTCCTCCCTCTGGCGGCTTGATCCTGGAACCGGCGGATGGAGGAGCAGGTAACATTTTTGTGGCTGCAGCAGGTGGTGAGGGCCCAGTGGACTGCATAAACTCAGCCTCACCCCTGGGAATCAGACAAGGTAATTCATCAGATTGTGAAATAGAGTGAAAAAATGCTTGCCTGTTTTCCCGGGGTTTGATGGTTCCTGCTGCAGCAAGCCCAGTCTCTTACCTCCTCATAGTTGTAGTGATCATGGGCCCCTCTGGAAAAAACGGAGGAGCTGCCCCTGCAGACACGATGATGGGCGGAGCCGAGGGAGAACCAGCTGAGCTCTCAGCAGTCGGAGAAGGTGCCGTGGAGGAGAGGGAAACAGCTGCAATGACCCTGGGATTGGGAGCTGACGAAACAGCCCGTGAGGAGACCCAAAAGGCCGAAGCTGCTGAAGTTCTTTTCTGACGTCTCAAAGATAGCTCTGCTGGCTGAGAGACGGAGGAGTTCCTCCTGCGGCCCGTGGCTGGGTAATGGTGGGGAAGTGGCGGTGATTGGACCCAGCTACTCTCCTCCATCTGCTTCGGTACAGCCGAGTCACGGGGAGGAGTTGAGTTCTGCGCTGGGAGTCGGCGTCTTTGGGCCAGTGACGATCAAATCGCCAACCCTGGAAATCGCTGTTGAAGAGTGGAGACGGTGGCCACCAGCTCGGCGAACTCGGGATAATTTCCTAAACCAGGATGCACATCCACAACCCCGACTGATGCCATCACGCTCTCCAGAACCTTCTTTGGGCCGCGGGACGTGAGGGCTTCAGCAACATGGCCACGGATGAATTCAGCTGCCCACTGCTCAACCATGCTGGGATCCCCGGCTGCCTTCCTCCTTCAGTGCGCTGGGAACATGCTGGGAAAAAAGGCAAACTCACTGCCACTGGCACCTACGGGCTGTGACCTACTGTCATAATTGGCCCTTTTGAGGCAGAAATAAGGCACCACTCGCCTGCAGTGAGTTTGGTCATTTATTAAACAATAAGGAACACAAAACCTTGCCACGAAGGGCGGATTACAAAAAGCTAAATATGAGGACACGAGGGGTGATAACAGAAAAATACAAATACTGAAAGAAACCATGAAATGTGACTTACATGAAACAGACGATGACAAACCTTTAAGTAGAGGAAAGACTGAGATAAAACAGCTGTGACAGGCCGTGAACAGGCTTGACAGGTGGAAGTCCTGTCACGGCACTGTCAAAATAAAAGCACAATGATGACAGAAAGCCAGCACTAAACACATAAACAGAAACAGGATAATAACCATAAGAACCGAGCATGGTACAGACCCGCGCTCGGCCTCATGACATTTGTGGCATTTTGATCAATTCACCAAAGTAATAAACTAACCTATAGCATGGCAACATTTTGATAAAGAACCCACTCTTTATATGCTGAATAAATCTCAGTTCATGGAAGACGACAGCAGTGAAAAATATAAACTGATTTTGTACTGGAACTGATTTGATCAGCCCTATTTTAATGTCTGATTCAACTGAAGCGTGACATTAATTTCTCCCATACATTGGCTGTGTGAGGCTTTACAGAGATGCAGTAATGGTCTCTCTAAGATGTATATACAAGTTCACAGCTTGATGTGGATCTGTGGGTGGAATCAGATGGGACTCTTTCATAATAATATTGCACAGTTCATAAACATCTGGATCACATGGTACGGTCAGATGAAAGACACATTCAGTTTTGCATCGCTGAACATGCTCATTTTCAACAGGGCAAAGGAAGTCTCTTGTCCTGTAGAGTTCAGGTAAAGCATACATGCCACTGGGCTGACTACTGGGGACACTGATGTTTTTTGATGGTCTGATGGGGTGTGTGTTCCACACCTGTGCAGTGTCATCCAGCTCATCCTGTTAAAAATCCAGGAATACGTAGGAAAGGACCGTACATAGAATTCAATTAAACATCAAAGTAACAGTTTAGATTTTATATAGACACAAAGCCTGAAATTTTCCCCTCCTCTTTCCTTGATTCCCTCCCCCTTTCTCCCATTCCACACGTTTCTCCCGCTCAACTTACTTTCTTTCTCCCCTGCCCCCCTTTATTCATGTCCACCTCTCTTCTGTTGCTCTTCCATCCATTACCATCTCTTTGATTTCTGCCATCCTCTGCTGCCCCTAATTTTTAATCTAGTTTTCCCTTCTCCCCCCTCTATTCACTCCTCCTGTCTTTCCCTCTTCTAGCTATCTCTGTAAACAGCTTTTCTCCCTTTTGCTCACCATTCTTCTATATTTGTCTCCCTCTTGCTCTCTTCCCTTTATTACTCATAGCCTTTAGCATCAAGCCCTCCACTCTTGGTCACATACAGAGCTGGTTCTGCATAAAAAGAGTACCCCCCGCCCCCAGCCACTCGGGGGTCCCCCAAACTACAAGGTTCATCTTTATTTATTTTATTTATTTCAAATAGATTAAAAGTACAGGTTAAAGAAACTGAATAATATAACAAAGGGGGAAAGAAAATCCAACAAGGTCAAACCAGACAATAACTCCTCTGATTATACAGTTCAACATAAGGTATCCAAAATGGGTGATGGCTGAAGCCGCAGCTTATATTGCCCACCCATATTGCCCACCCGTAAGGCCATCTTAATATTTTTTGGGGAAAATTAAAAATACCTTCATTTTTTCTTGTAACTCTGAAGCTTTTTTTTTTAAAACCCCTTGCACTCTGGTCAATTTCCCTAAAAACACCTAAAAATAATGTATCCAAAGTAAATCCAAAGCTGTTCTTCAACCCTTTGCAGCACTTTCATGGGGTTGGTCTCATTTAAAAGAAAACACTGATTTTTTTGGCAAAACAGTCATAATCTCTCTAAGTGCTCCTGCCACTGAGTAACAGTCATCTAAACATACTGAACTTGAAGAAAATAAATTTCGCCTGGGTGTTTTTTTTGGATACAAATGCTTGCAAATAACACACAGCTTCAGATACTGGCTGGAAAATGCAACAGAAATGTAGAACCAAGTGTTATCCAGCTGAGGTCAAAATTTTGTAACAATACCACAAAAAATGAATATTTTACACAGCTTTTTCCTCAGGCTGTTCCCAGGCGTTTTTGAACTGTGCCAAATTGTGCCAAATGGCACAGTCTGGAAAAACGTCTGTAACTTTTGAATGATTCAATATAGAAGCTTCATCTTGGGCTCGGGCTGTGTGTGTGTGTGTGTGTATATGTGTGGCTCTATTGTGGGGAGTGGGGACCCGGACGGCTCTTGGGCGTTTTTTTTGCTTCCCTTCATAGTATTTTACTGAAACAAAAGGAGCAGGCTGCCGAGTCTACTCTTTGCACCCAGGACCCACACGGTGCAGCTTTTTTTTTTTTTTGTAGACATTTTTTATTTTTTTTATTTTTGGCTGCTGTGGATTTTTCAGTGCTGTCGTAAAATTTTGCTTGGGGGATTCCGTGGAGAAACTATGATGAAGAGGAAATTGACGTGGTCACCGTGGAGACGAAGCAGAACCAGGCGCGGCTGGTGGCTGTCCGAAAGCCAGTGGCCATCACGGTCAGAGCAGACTCTTGCCCGCTTCCACCTGTCTGTCCACCAGCAGCAGCACAACTACGCTGCCCCTTCCCCAGACACTGAGCCAGAACCTGAAGAGGAGGAAAAAGAATTTAAAGAGCCTGTGAGCAAACGTAGCTACACAACACCCACTCATCACCCCCGCTCCTCTCGGCCAACGTCCCCTTCAGAGATTTCCCTAACTTCAGACCTCGAGGACATTCACAGGCGTAACCACAACTTCCTTGAGAGGAAGAGGCGGAATGACCTCAAGTTCCGCTTCCTCACCCTTCGGGATCAGATCCCGGGCTTGGAGTCTACCAAGACCCCAAAGGTGGCCATCCTGACCAAGGCGGTCGCATACCTTGCAGAGCTGCGCAACAGGGAGAAATGGCACCTGCAGGCGAAGAAGCGCCTCATATCCCAGCAGCAGAAGCTTCTCCGCAGGCTGTCCAAGCTACAGCACTGGTGAGGGTCCAAACGAGTGTGCTGCCGAACCCAAACTGCCTCATTCTCTCTGTCAAGAGCTCCACTCACAAAGATATACTGGTCACTTTTGAGAAGCTACGCTTTTTTTTTCTAAATGCCTCGTGCAAATAACTGAAGTTGATTTGAAATACATGAGTAAGGCTGTGGGCTTACTGTGTTTTAACATACTTTATGTCGGCTTTGTGTGCCGTTTAATTTTCCTCTTTGCACAGTGTTTTTAGTTGAGAGGAGGAGCTTAATGAATCATGAATGAATGAATGAATGACATTTATAGCTATATGACCAAGATGTTTCCTGATGTGTGAAATTGCTCGTTTTAAGGTTTACGGGCGTGAATACGAGGTGTTTTCTTTAAATCTGATGTCTCCATTTCATTCTTGCGCGCGCGTGTGTGTGTGTGTGTGTGTGTGTGTGTGTGTGTGTGTGTGAGTGAGTGAGTGAGTGAGTGAGTGAGTGAGTGAGTGAGTGAGTGAGAGAGAGAGAGAGAGAGAGAGACTGAAAAAGCCTTTATTGCACACTTCAAAAAAATGTAAGCACACCAACATCATTCCTCCAAGTGTGTCACATTGGAAAAGGTGCAAACTGAAATGTTCCCCCCGACACACACACAACACAGAGCAGTCCCTGCAGTCCACCTATTCAAAGATCCAGTTCTGTGACAGTCAATTACAGTCAATTAAACGTCATATACCAGTCTGTTCAAACAATATTCCAAAAATGGGTAAAACAGGCAGAGGAACAACTGCCATTCAGTCCTCCTGCCGGGCGCGCTTGACCGGTGTTCCCCCTGCTGCTTTACGCAGGGCTGTCAGGTGTTTCTTGAGGCGATAACGCTTCCTTTCATCCAGGAGGTCCAGACCAACCTGCCTTCTTAGCACATCCACAGACTCAATGAATTTATCAGTGTCACTGAAGTAGTCGGCGACCCTAATGGCTTTGTTATAGGTTGCGTCCAGGAATGCATTTATTTCTTCCAGTGAATACAAACTCGTGTTTGTATTTCATTTTGCCTCAATAGACCCAGCATTAGACACAGTGTCGTTCTCAGATTCCATTTCCTCGTCAGCACCACTCAGCTGGCTGCTTGGTTCTCCCGGGCCAGTGGCTTTATCATGGGCCACATTTTCCTGGACGCCACCCTCAGCAGCTGACTGTCGCTGTTCCATCCCCCGCTGCGTAATGGTAGCAGCCTCCGGAAGCACAGCCGCTGATGTCACATAGCGAGATTCTGACGCACCATCAGGTCGGTGCTCCGTCTCCTCCTCCGATGTGGCAGCAGCTGGCGGAGGCACAGCCGCTGACGTCACACAGCGAGATGATTGTGACGCACCATCAGGTCGGTGCTCCGTCCCCTCCTCCAAAGTGGTAGTGGCTGCCGGCGGCACAGCTGTTGACGTCACACAGCGAGATGATTGTGACGCACCATCAGTGACCTTTCTGGCGACATCGCCATCCACGCTCCAGCCCGCAAGCTGGGCCGCTGCCGGGCCATCCACAGACACAGCGGCAGGCTCCGTAGCAGGTGCAGCGTGAGTGGAGGGCTCGCCGCCGGCACCATCCGCGGCCCCGTCAGGGCCCTCCGCCCGCTGCCTGTGCGGACAAGCGAACCGTTTATGGCCCACGTCTCCACATTCAAAACACTTCATCTGTCCCGAGCTCGCATACACCATATAAGATCCGTCCCCGTGCTTGATCCTGAAGGACACTTCCAGAGTCTGAGTGGGCGAGTCGAGAAACATGAACACCTGTCGCCTGAGCGATTTCACATGTTTGAACTTGGCGGCCTTGCATCCCAAAGGCAGAGTCGTAAACGGGCCCGCAAACTTCCCAAATCTGCGGAGCTCCGTCGCCAGCTGCTCGTCAGTGATGAAAGGTGGAACACCTGAGACGGTGATTCTCGTTGATGGGACAGATAAGGGGGACACCTGTACATACCAATCCCCGATAACAACACCGCTTACAATCAGGGTGTGAACATCGTCTTCAGCTGCCAGAAACACAACAACAGCTCTATTCATTCGGGAAGCAACGCAGACCGCGTCAGGGCCCACCTGCTCGGCCACAGCCTCCAGGACCTCCTCCATAGTAACTTCGCTGTCTGGGGGAACGATCCTCACCCCCTGGTGGATAGATGGAGGTGGCTTTCCCAAGGCCGCCATCCTCCACCCAAAAAACAAAAACTTGAAAAGCGGCCAGCAGTAGAAAACCGAAAAAAAGTCCAAACAAGCCATGGAGTTCCCTATTTCCACCCTCCTCCTCCGGCCGCCGGAAACAGATGAGAGAGAGAAAGGGTGAATGCGATGATTTGATTATTTCTGATGTATAAACTGTTCTGTAAATTGAATGTTACTGCTGGTAAAGGAGAAACTCATCCAAGAGCTTCACTCCTGGATAGAACTCCTCTCTTTTTGTTAAGATGGGGGTTGGCAACCTATAATGTTTAGAGAGACTTTCTTAATTTTTGGCTGGGTAAAAAGCCAAAAATGATTTAAGAAAGAGCCTTAAAATAGGAACCAGTATTTTTTAAATTTTTTTTAAATACAAAAATACTTGCATAATATTTTTTTTCCATTTAAATATAAAACTTTTCTAAAGAAGTTAAATTGTGACCTTTCGTGTAAATTTGCCATTTTTGTGTAGAAAATTTCTGTCTTTTTTGCTGGAATTTGTACCATTGTAGAAGTGTGTGCTCAAATGACGAGGCTGCGTTTAGTCATAAACCAGCTTTATTTGACAGAACACAACTTCTAGCATTCTCAAAGCAGGAAAGAGAAAGAATCATATCTCAACACCCCTTTTATACATTTCCAGCATCAGGATTCAAGTCACATGGTGTCTTCAGTAAACATACAGTTACAAAGCATCCCTTTGAAGCTTCACCTATTGTCTCTCATTTCCTGATGAACCGGAATTCTCTCCGGGGCATCTTCTGTGGGACAAAGAGACAAATCTCACACTTCCTTGTTATCTTCTGCAGATTCGAGTCCTCTTGTCCTTGCAGACGTGACACCCCACAATACACATACAGTCCTGTCTCTGTGGCAACGTGAGCCCACAATGTGTGTCGGCCACAGTACCCCCCCCCCCCCAAACGTCTAGTAAGGCAAAACCTGCATGGCATAACAGAAAAAAAAAGAAAAACACAAAGCACTCCATACATCGCTAATCAATCCACCAACTGCCTAGGTTTTAACCTTCTGCCGAATCTGCTGCAAACTGGCTTGGCTGCACCTGCAACATCTCTCTGCACCTGTGGATTAAAGCTGTTAACACCCTTCTGTGAAGACTTTGGAGAATGTCCTCTCGGCGGCCTGCCACGGCGGGGGGGCCTCGCGAGCTGCACCTCCTCGTCAGCCAGAACAAAAGCGGGTTTGAGCCTGTTTATGCAAATCAGCTCCCATCTGCCCCCTAAATCTAGCAGAAAATGCTTCTGCCCGGTCTTCAGCACTCGAAACGGTCCGTCGTAAAACAGCCGCAAACTTGGACGCTGAGCATCATGTTTAACAAAAACAAACTCTGCATTTTTTAAAGCCTTTGGCACAAAAACGTGTGGGAAACTGTGATGGACTGGGCCAGGGAGCGTGTTTGTTCCTGAGCCATTCTGCCACGGCTGAGCAGGGGGGCCATTAGGTGCGGGATTATCGGGAAGAAATTCCCCCGGCAAACGGAGCGGTTGTGCAAAAACTAATTCAGCCGGGGAAGCATGCAAATCTTCCTTAGGTGCAGAACGCAACCCCAATAAGACCCATGGAAGTTTGTCTACCCAATTTGTATCCGTTAGCGACGCTCTGAGGGCTGCTTTCAATGACCTGTGAAAGCGTTCGCATAAACCATTAGCCTGGGGGTTATACGCGGCAGTGCGATGAATCTTCACCCCCAAGCTGCGGGCCATCGATGACCATAACTCGGAAATAAATTGGGGACCCCTGTCGGACGTTATGTCCGACGGTACACCAAAACGCGCAACCCACGCTGCTAAAAATGCTCGCGCAACTTCTTCCGCTGTGGTTGATGTCAAAGGAATCGCCTCTGGCCAGCGCGTGGTGCGGTCTACCATCGTCAAAAGATGTGTGTGCCCGTGTGATAACGGAAGCGGGCCGACCAGGTCAATGTGCACATGATCAAAACGCTTAGCGGGGATGTGAAAAGGTTCTAACGGGGCCTTAGTGTGTCTGTGTATTTTGGCTCGCTGACACGCTACGCAGGCTGCTGCCCATTCCTTGACCTGTTTGCGCAACCCGGGCCAAACAAATTTCTCCCCCACCAATTTGATCGATGCGCGCACCCCCGGGTGCGCAAGAGAATGGACCAAGTCAAAAACACGGCGACGCCACGCGGCTGGCACCACGGGGCGGGGCCGTCCCATGGAGACATCGCAGATTAGCGGGGGCATACCGTTTTGTTGCACCCTGTGCTCCAGCCTTAACCCTGTTGGTCCAGACTGGAGCGCGCGCACGTCCGCGTCGTTAACCTGCTCCGCAGCCATGGCAGCATAATCTAACCCAACACAGACCGGGGCTGCACGCGCTCCCGCGTTGCTGCCCGGGCCCGCGGCCATGGCTACAGAGTCTGCCCCTATGGGGCTTGGCGGTGCTACTGCACGCGAGAGGCAGTCTGCCACAACATTGTGTTTACCCGCGACATGCTGAATATCAGTAGTGAACTCCGATATTGCGGCTAGTTGCCTTTGTTGCCGGCCTGACCAGGGTTCTGAAATTTTGGCCATCGCAAACGTTAGCGGTTTATGATCCACAAAAGCGGTGAAACGTCGCCCCTCTAACCAGAACTGAAAATGACGGATGGCCAAGTGTAGGGCCAAAAGCTCCCTGTCAAACGCACTGTATTTCCGTTCACTATCATGCAAGGTCCTGCTGAAAAACGCGAGGGGTTGCCAGGTACCTGCCACAAACTGTTCAACTACCGCCCCCACCGCTACATCGGAAGCATCAGTGGTGAGCGCCATGAGGGCCGTTGGAACTGGGTGCGCTAACAAAACTGCGTTTGCCAGGGCTGATTTGACCTGGGCAAAAGCGCGCTCCCGCTCCGGAGACCATTCAACTTTATTTGCGGGCTTTTGTTTTTTTAACGCGGTGTACAATGGCTGCATGAGTCGTGCTGTGCTTGGGAGGAATCAGTTGTAAAAATTAACCATCCCTAGAAACTCCTGAAGCGCCTTGACCGTTTGAGGTTGCGGAAAATCCGTTATGGCACACACTTTATTTGGAAGGGGAACTGCTCCCTCTGCCGAAACGCGATGTCCCAAAAAATCAATCTGCGCCACCCCAAACTGGCACTTCGCTGGGTTAACTATTAACCCGTGCTCTGCCAGCCTCTGGAAAACTGCTGTGAGGTGTTTTTCATGTTCGCCTTCGGACGCGCTGGCTACCAAAATATCGTCCAAATAAACGAACACGAAAGGCAGGTCGCGTAAAACTGCATCCATCATGCGTTGGAAAGTCTGCGCAGCCCCCTTGAGGCCAAAAGGCATGCGCAAGAACTCAAAAAGGCCGAAAGGAGTTATGACCGCTGTTTTGGGTACATCCTGCACACGCACTGGAACCTGGTGATAGCCGCGCACCAAGTCTATTTTAGAAAAAATGCGCGCCCCCGCCAAATGAACAGAAAAATCCTGAATGTGCGGAATCGGGTAGCGGTCATGAGCTGAAACGTTGTTCAACCTGCGGAAATCGCCGCAAGGTCGCCACGAGCTGTCGGCCTTGGGGACCATGTGTAACGGCGAAGCCCAAGAGCTCTTGGAGCGTCTAACAATGCCCAGTTTTTCCAGATTAGTGAACTCCTCGCGCGCGATGGCCAGTTTAGCTGGGTCCAAACGCCGAGCCTTTGCAAAAACGGGAGGGCCTGTGGTTGTTATGAAATGTTCTACCCCATGTTTGGCCACCGTTGCCGAAAACGTGGGGACTGTGAGTGCTGGAAACTGAGCAAGCAAAGTGTGAAACTTACCACCCGCAGCTGAGACGCTGGCATGTGCAGTTGGCGGGGCCACCCGAGCTGTACAGGGAATAGAATGAAAGGACAGTGCATTAATCAGACGTCTATTAGCAAGGTCAACCAATAAACCATGTGAGCACAAAAAATCAGCCCCTAACATGTTGAAACTGACTGCTGCTACAATAAATGTCCACTCAAATGAACGGCCCTGTAAGGACAGAAGCATGGTCCTCTCACCAAACGTTTTAATCGTGGAGCCGTTCGCTGCTGACACTGACACCCAGGGGGCTTTAGAAGGCGACAGCTGTTCCGCGTAGGTGGGTGTGACGAAGCTCAGCTGAGAGCCCGTGTCCACGAGGAACTGTTTGCCCGAGCATGCATCCGTCAGGTAAAGCAGCCTGTTCTCGTTGCCGAGGGTCGCAGCTGCTACCGGCCCTCGGTCTTGGCGTTTCCCTGGCGCTTAAAATTGCACGGTGGGACGCACCTGTGCGCTCTCTCTGCAAAACGGCGGTGGTAGAAGCACGAGCCGTTCTCCGCTCCACGTCGTCTGGCTCCCGTCGCCGCCGTCGTTGGTGCGTCTGGCGCCGCGGCCGCTGGACCTGCGCTGTCTCCGGACGCTGTTCCCGGACTGGCCGCCGCGGCCGAAACCACGTTCCGCTTGTGGGCGTCGACCAACCTCTGCGCCTCCTTGCTCAACCCATGGTAGTCTCGCCTGGCCAATCGGGGTGACTCTGCCAGGGCCACTCTCACTGCTGGTGGTAGGGTTCGAAGGAAAAGGTGGGCGAAAATGAATTCGCCATCCTCAGAGGCTTTGAGCTGCAGCATCTTCACCATCAGGTCCGCAGGTCTATCGTTTTCTGCCTCCGTCAGCGCCAGGAGCCCCTCTGCTCGTTGTTGGACTGAGGGGGTGAAATGGCTGATCAGCGCGTCCTTCAATGCGCTGTACTTGTCGCTGTCTGGTGGATGATTAACCAGATCCTCCACTCTCTGGACCGTGTCGCTGTCCAGCTTCGCTACCACGTGGTAGAATCTTGTGTCGTCGTTGGAGATTCTCCGGAGGTTGAACTGCGCCTCGACTGCGCTGAACCATGAGCGCGGGCTGTGCTGCCAGAAATCAGGCAGCCGGATCGTGGAGGCGGCCATCAGGCTGGCTTCCGCTGAGCCCTGCTCGGGAGAATTCTGTGTGCTCATTTTCCGTCGTAGGTCACCAGTGTAGAAGTGTGTGCTCAAATGACGAGGCTGCGTTTAGTCATAAACCAGCTTTATTTGACAGAACACAACTTCTAGCATTCTTAAAGCAGGAAAGAGAGAGAATCATATCTCAACACCCCTTTTATACATTTCCAGCATCAGGATTCAAGTCACATGGTGTCTTCAGTAAACATACAGTCACAAAGCATCCCTTTGAAGCTTCACCTATTGTCTCTCATTTCCTGATGAACCGGAATTCTCTCCGGGGCATCTTCTGTGGGACAAAGAGACAAATCTCACACTTCCTTGTTATCTTCTGCAGATTCGAGTCCTCTTGTCCTTGCAGACGTGACACCCCACAATACACATGCAGTCCTGTCTCTGTGGCAACGTGAGCCCACAATGTGTGTCGGCCACACCATCCCTTTTTCAAAAACTTAATTTCCATGCAATTTTTTCCCCAGCAATTTGCACATTTTTTTAAGTCATAAATTTGGTTCTGCATAAGTCACAGGGACACATGATTGCCATGTGTGCAGAGCCTTAGGTTGCAGACTCCCATGTTAATGTAACAGGAGGAAAATGGGGTAAAACGGGAAAAAAAATGTTGCACTGCTGTACTTTATACTCACATGTCACTTTGTGATACCAATGTTCACCCTGATTTTGTTAATGTATGTTTTAAGGCATGCTAACATCAGTGGCATAATTAAATTTTATACAATTTTTGCATAAAAAAAGTGGGTTTATTCCGGGGGCTCCAGTTTCCTCCCACAATCCAAAGACATGCATGTTAGGTTAATTGGTTGTTCTAAATTGTCCCTAGATATCTGTCTCCTATAGGCCCTTAGAATAGAGGGTTAGTACTAGTGAAAGCGCTTTGAGTGGTCTTTGAGACTAGAAAAGCGCTATATAAGTGCAGGTTAGTTAGTTAGTTAGTTAGTATGTGGGGGGGGGTTGTTTATTCATTCATGAATGAACAGACAAGCCCCCCACACACAAAGAAGCATGCCACGTAAAAAATGTGTGGCCTTTTTTTTTTACAAGAAAAAAATAACCTAGAGTGCAATAAAAATTATACTAAAATATCTGCAATGTAGAGGATAACACCCCGCCCCCGCCCCCACTACAGAGTAGCTCGGCGCACAAAAAACAGTCCGTCAGCGGTGCGTCATGTGGTCATGACGCACCGTTGTAATTACCGATCGGTCAAAAGTCATTTTTATTACTATTTTCAGTGATAATGATGGATGGTCACAGGATGGTCAAGGATGGTCACACTTTTTCAATGCTGAGACAAAGTTGCTGATTTTGCCATTAAAATAACTAATCAACAGCGATCGGCATTTGTGACGCACACGCACGGGCTGAATTTCCACCTCTGTTGGAATACCCCTTTAATCGCCTTTCACCGGCCACTGTCAGTAAACTGACTAGCGTTTCTTTTGTGGTTCGCTGCTACGCTTTACCCAAAGCGTTTGCTAAGCTAACGCTAGTTAGCTTAACGCTAATGCTAGTCGTACCACCTAACACCGACATGAAGCGACTCAGTCCCCGGTGAGGACTCACCGGAGGAGCTAACCAAGGCAACAGTTGGACAGGAGCCGGATCTGAGTTCGGGGGTGGCGGTGGTGGGAGACGGGGACCAGTGGAGGACCACCGGGACCCAGCCAGACAATAGCCTGAGTCGGAGCCCAGTGGCGAGGCTCAGCGGAGGAACTACTGAGGCCAACGGCAGTAGGTGGCAGAGCTCAGCGGAGGATCTACCGGGACCCCAGCCGGACAGAAGCAGGATCGGAGCTCGGCTACAGCGGCGGTGTGCGGTGGGA
Organism: Pholidichthys leucotaenia; assembly: GCA_020510985.1. Lineage (NCBI taxonomy): Eukaryota > Metazoa > Chordata > Actinopteri > Cichliformes > Pholidichthyidae > Pholidichthys > Pholidichthys leucotaenia. Next base: position 484,654,997 of record CM035836.1, on the reverse strand, counting down.
CTTGGTGGAGGAGCTGGACAGGAGCTTGGTTACGGCGGCGGTAAGCAGCGGGGCTAGCAGCGGAGGAGGCTAGCTGAGGCCCAGCTGGATTCGAGGTCGGTCGGATCAAATACCGGCGACACAAGCAGAGATTGTTTTTACTATCCACAGGTCAGTAAAAATGCCACCAAAGAAGGAGGAAATGGAAGAGATCAAAAAATATCTGAACTTCTTGTCAGAAGAAGTGGCCAAAATGGTTAGCCAGCAGGCCAAAATAATAGGCCTAATGGAAGAAGTACGGGAATTAAAATTAACAATTCAGGAAAAAGACAAAAAAACTACGGACTAGGAGCGACGCGTCGAGGATCTTGAACAAGGTTCTCGTATGGATGACCTAATTATAAGTGGACTAGACATCAAATATCAATCATATGCTCATGCTACAACAGGACTGAGAGGTGAGGAGGCTCCCCTGAGTGAATCAGTCTCCCTAGAAAACCAGGTGCTTCAGTTCCTTGAAAGTAGAAATATAAAGGTCGAAGCAAATGCAATTTCAGCCTGTTATGCTTTACCCAGAAAAGATAATAAAACAAAGAAATCAGTTGTGATGTGCTTTGTGAACAGAAGGGTAAAGAATGACATACTGAGGCAGGCCAGAAAGCTACGGGGAACACAAGTTTACCTAAATGAACACCTGACAAAAACAAACGCTGAAATAGCACGCCAAGCACAGATGCTGAAAAGACAAAATAAGATACAGGCAACATGGACAAGAAATTGTAGAGTTTGGATCAAACTAAATGGAACACCTGAGCAAGCAAAGAGTATAATGATCAGAGATGTTACTGACTTAAATAAATACAGATGAACACTGATTAAGAAAATTAAGAGACAATGATATTCCATATTCACACACACGGCAAGAATAGTTCTTTTGACATACCATGTCAATGTACTTTAAAAAAAATAAGCAAAACAAACAAAAAACTTATGACTGACTTGAGTAGACATCAATTATCCCCAGTTGGAGGAAGTCATTTGACACAGAGTGAGGAAACTCAAACTCTGAAAATATGCCATTATGCTGAACATAAACTACAAGAGATGGAGAACGATATTGATCCTGATAACCACTTTTTCAATAATATTCATAACCATTGTGAATATTACACTAAAAAGTAATTCAAAAGTCAAGTGCAACTAGATGGTACACTATCAAGTCTATGTATCAGATGTAAATGAAGCCTATGGCACATTTATAAACATTGTAACCACTCTTTATGAAAAAAATTGTCCATTAGTAAAGAAAAAGCTTAAACATAAATTTGTCGATAAGCCATGGTTAACCAAAGGACTACAAAAGGCGTGTAAAAAGAAAAATTTATTATATAAAGCTTTCCTAAAGAAAAGGACAAAAGAAGCAGAGCAGCGGTATAAAACATACAAAAATAAGTTAACATATATAATAAGATGTAGTAAAAGAGACTATTACAGTAAAGAACTGGAGAAAAACAGAGACAATATTAAAAATACATGGACAATACTTAACAGTATTCTTGGAAATAAAAGCAGAAATACAAGCTACCCAACCGATTTTTCAAAAAATAAAACGACTCAGAGTGTGAATGCAGCTTCACCTGCAGATGAATTTAATAACTTTTTTGTTAACATTGGTCCTAATTTGGCTCGAGAAATACCCATTACGGCGCCTACAGGTGATACAATAAGCAATAACACTGCTATAAAAGACTCCATTTTCATAAAGAACACAGACGAGAGAGAGGTCATTGAAATTGTTAAATCGTTTAAAAGTAAAACATCTACGGACTGTGATGGTATTGACATGCTCTTAGTCAAAACTGTTATTGAATGCTTAGTGAAACCACTGACGTATATCTGTAACCTGTCTCTCCAAACAGGTATATTTCCCAATGCAATGAAAATAGCTAAAGTAATTCCGATATACAAGACGGGTGACAGAGGGGAACTCTCAAACTATAGACCAATTTCACTATTGCCGCAATTTTCCAAGATACTTGAAAAAATATTCTGTGAGAAAACTGACAACTTCATACTGAAGAATAATTTATTGTGTGAGCAGCAATATGGGTTCAGACACAAGAGGACAACTGCATTTGCTCTAATGGAATTTATAGAAAAAATATCAACTGCCATTGAAAATAAAGAGTATTCAGTTGGGGTATTCCTGGATCTTAAAAAAGCATTTGATACAGTGGATCATAATTTATTATTAAAGAAACTACAAAATTGTGGTATTGGGGGGTAGCACTGTCCTGGTTAAGTAGTTACTTAAAAAATAGATATCAGTATGTATGTGTTGGTAACAAAAACTCACAGTTACTGAAGGTTACTTGTGGAGTCCCACAGGGTTCAGTTTTGGGGCCATTGTTATTCAATATGTATATATGTAAAGTTTCAGAAAAAATGGACTTAATATTGTTTGCCGATGACACTAATCTATTATGCAGTGGAAGCAATTTGGAACAACTTTTGGATACACTCGGAAAGGAATTAGGAAAGCTTAAACTGTGGTTTGATTCAGACAAATTAACGCTCAATTTAAGTAAGACAAAATTTATAGTCTTTAACAACCATCACAACAACTCAGTATCTAAACTCAGTGTAAATGGTGTAGAGATTGAAAGGGTATCTAAAACTAAATTTCTTGGAGTAATAATTGATAATAAACTGTGTTGGAAGTCACATATTAATTATATTAAAGGTAAAATATCCAAATCAATTGCAATACTAGAAAAGCACTCTGAGAGCGCAGACCTCCGCCAAGCGGCACAGTTCCCCCCATACAGTGTTTGTGTGTACGTTTTCAGATTCCCTGAGCATGAAAAGATATGACTAGCAATTGGATTCACAATGATTATTTGTTTATTTGACATGGACAGTGCAATAAACAGACAATTAATGAATGACAATCAATGTGATAGTGATAGAATTAGTGGTTCAGTAGTGTAAAACGGGGCTATAAGGGATGGCGGGTTGATAAGGGACACTTTTCTGGGAAATGTTTTAAATGTAATTGTGCTTTTTTTATTTTGAGCAGGACGCTGAGTTGTGTTTTTATTGTCAAATATCCATGAATCCTTCATCAAATGTAGGCGGAAGCAAAATTAAAAAAGCAGAATTACATTTAGAAAAGTGTCCCATATTACCCCGCCGTCCCTTATAGCCCCGTTTTACGGTTGTAAAAGCATTGCCTCCTTGGCGGAGGTAATAAACTGAAGTGTTGGTGTGTCCATCTCCTCCACTGACGGATGCAGATTGGTTAGACAGGTTGCCGTGGGTTTTATATTATATTGGGTTGCGCTCCGCAGCAAAACAGAATTTAGAATCTTCCCCGGCAGAGAGGTCGTTTTTACGCAACGCCTATAGCTGGGCGGGGAATTTGTGGCAAATAATCGGGCGGCGGACAGGTGGCCGTGTCAGGTTTTGCAGCATCGCGGAAAAAGCGGGCACGCTGGCGGGCCCAGGCCAGCAGTGTTTTCTGCGTGCTTTTGTGCCTAAAACGTTGAAGAAGGTGGAGTTTGTGTTGGTCAGACACGACACCCAGCGCCGTCCATTGCGCCTGCGTACATGTTGGAAATGGCCCTATGTCACAGTGTGGAAAAATGCTTTAAAAAATTCCTGTATGCAGACGGTGATGCGGATCATCCCCAAAATGTAATCAGTTCTTCCTTGTACCATTTCCAACAACGCCTGAAAGTTTCATGGAAATGTGTCCAAGATTTTTTGAGTTATCTTGCTAACCAACAGACAGACAGACAGACAGACAGATAGACAGACAGACAAACAGACAAACCCCGGCAAAAACATAACCTCCTCCTGGCCTTTTCGGCCTGGCGGAGGTAATTACACAGAGTGAAATATTTGCTGAATCAACCCACACTATACAACTTGTATCATTCATTAATACTCCCATACATGACATATTGTACTGAAGTATGGGGAAATACATATAAAACAAATATATATATCCAGTCTTTATGGTTCAGAAGAGAGCTATTAGAATAATAAACAAAGCAGCTTACAGGGAACCAACAAACCCACTTTTTCTTAAATTAAAAGCTCTCAAGTTGAAAGATCTGGTTGACTTTAAAACTGCAATAATAATGTTTAAAGTGAAGAATCTATCACTGCCCGCAAATATCCAAAAGTTGTTCCAAATAAGGGAGAAACGATATCACTTCAGAGGAACGTGTATATTTCAAAAACCTTCAGTGAGAACAACCACCAAGCAACACTGTGTTTCGGTGCAAGAAGTCAGATTATGGAACGATTTTGGACCTGAATTAAAATCATGTACAACGCTTGGACAATTTAAACAGAAACTAAAGGAAGAAATACTCCAAACATATATACAAGATGACATGTAAAATCACATCAGGATTGTCATATCCAGCCTGCGTTGTGTTGTAGCTTAGTTTTTTGTCACATTTTGTCTTAGCTTCGTTCTGAATTGTAATCGCTCTTGTTTTGTTTTTTCTTTTGAATTCTTGGATGGAACATGGGTGGGCAATATAAGCTGCGGCTTCAGCCATCACCCATTTCAGATAACTTATGTTGAACTGTATAATCAGAGGAGTTCTTGTCTAATTTGACCTTGTTGGATTTTCTTTCCCCCTTTGTTATATTATTCAGTTTCTTTTAACCTGTACTTTTAATCTATCCGAAATAAAGATTCATTCATTCATAAAGAATAATTTAGCTTATAACACTTACCTGTCTACAACAGCAATGTCGTTGACGAACATGAAGCTGGTCTGCTTGATACGGACTCGTGGTTCTGGTCACGCGACCCGGTCAAACCATAATTCCATTATTGCAGTAGTACAATTATTACAGTAGTAATAAAAAATGACTAGCGAACGCTACCGTTACACACAGGTCTCAATGTGTGTCACCCAGCGACTTAGACCAAACAGATTTTACGCATGGAACGTACGCATTTCAATCGTCAAACTCCTCTGCTTCAATTGGCTCGCTGTATTTGCGGCCGTTGGTAGGCGGGTCCTTCTTGCTAGGTTTTCAGTCATTGGTTCTTCAAGGTTTCAGAAACCCAATTCAAGGCTCTTATTAGTCGAATGAGAGGTCAATCAAATCTAAACCAATCAAAACACTCCTTTGGCTTTCTGTTCACTGCTGTGTCTGTACTAGAAGAACGGAAATGCAGCTTCTTTTTTTTTTCAGTGCACACTAGGACGCACAGACGTGACCGCCCGCGGTATCCCGGAGTGCAAGAGGTTAATATACATTTGTTACTTTTTATTGCAAATTTGTAACTTTTTTTCTCTTAAAGCAAAACTATGCAAGACTTTCTCCTTCAAATAATATTTTGCAATATTACTTTTTGCTACATCAACCTTTGATAGAGTGACTGTCATATGTCATCATATGTCATTTTCCCCCACAGCCTGGGCGGGCCTGCATTGCCTGCACCCGATGTATTCTTGGTAGGAACACTGAGCAGACTACAACTATGGTGAAGATGACCTCAGTGCCAACAGCCAATCACAGGGCAAAACTGTATTTATTTTATTTAACCTTTATTTATACAGGGTAGTTCCACTGAGAGGCAACCGCTCTTTTTCAAGAACGCCCTGTTCACTCACACAGTTACACATTCACACCAGGAAGCTGCCCAGTCCAACCACAGACTGACCTGTGACCACTGAGCAGCTCCACTGGAGCAGCTGGGGTTAAGGGCCTTGCTCAAGGGCACCACAGTGGGGTTAAGGAGAGTGGGTTAAGCACTGATATTATCTGTCCCACCCAGATCTGATCCTGCCGGTGATAGATTGAACCAGCAACCCTTTAGTCAGAAGTTCAGACCTCTAACCATTAGGTCGCCACTGCCCAGACTGTAACCAGAAACACAAAGCACCCTGTGATTGGCTGTTGGAACTGCAGTCATAGCACCATAGTTGTAGTTTTTCAGTGTTCCTACCTGGTATAAAAAGTTATATAGTGCTGCTTTAAATTTTCACCCTTTTCTCATAAATTTGACTTTTTTTCATATTTAATTCCTTTTTAATTTAAGTGTGCAACTTTTTTTCTTGCAAAATGCATCATTCATATGGATGCTGGTTACATTTTTATTCTGAGTAGCGGTTTAATTTACTGCTGTTCATCTAGACAGAGATCCAAGTTTATTTCTTTTAATGCTGTTGTTTATTTATTACCCCCACACACACACACACACACATACTGTACACATGCACTCACACAAAATATGCCCCCCCCCCCCAACACCACCAAAAAATGAGAAACGGCCCTGGTTACATGCATCCATCTTCTTCCGCTTAATCCTTTTAGGGTCGCGGGGGCGCTGGAGCCTATCCCAGCATCTTTGGGTGAGAGGCAGGGTCCACCCTGGACAGATCGCCAGTCCATCGCAGGGCAACACAGAGAGACAGACAACCATTCACTCTCACAGTCATACCTAAGGACAATTTAGAATCCCCAGTTTGATGCCAATTAACCTAACTTGCATGTTTTTGGCATGTGGGAGGAAACCGGAGAAATCCTGGAGTAAACCCACGCAGACACGGGGAGAACATGCAAACTCCACACAGATCACTGTTGGTAGGGAGCTTGGAATGAACCCAGGATCCCCCAGCCAAGGGTGAGTTGCTGTGCTGCCGCAGTGCTAACCACTGTGCCACCACGCTGGTTACATGCATATAAAATAAAAAATGTTTGTCACCTGGATTAGACCCATGAAGCAATACTAAAGGATGCTTTTGTCCAGAAAACCACCATTGACCACCACCAATGACCAATCTGTTGTCTCGGAGGTCTGAGAACAAGGACAACCAGAACTGTGTGCACTGTCTCCTCAGAAAACCCCACCAATATTCAGTCCGCTGGCTGGCCGTGCTGGCTCCCTCCAAGTAGCTCTCAATTGTGTCTGGTTGATTGGAAACAAGGAAGCGCTGAAAGCGTCTCACATGTCCAATCTCAGTTCTAAGATCAGAATCAGAATCAGAATCAGCTTTATTGGCCAAGTATGCACAACACATACAAGGAATTTGACTTTGGCTAAAAACTTGCTCTCGTTGTTCAGGTGGAGGATTTAAATAAGATTTAAATAAGAATTCAATGACAACAGAGTATGTACCGTAAATTACAGTCTGTCCACGTTTCTATAAAAGGATGCAAATATATATATATACAGGAATATATGCAGTTATTTACTCAGACTAACCACACTTGCAGAAATATATGAAAAAATATACAGTCACACAGTATTTCAATGTGAACTCAGATTCAGTGATATAATGTGAATGAAGTAAAAAGCAGTGTGAGAGTTATGTGCAATGTAATAATGGATTAAAAAATCATGAGTACAGCAACAGGTAGGACTAGGTGAATGTTAGGAGTTCATCAGAGTGATGGCTTGAGGAAAGAAACTGTTCCTGTGACGGGTGGTTTTGACCTTCAGTGATCTGTAACGACGACCAGAAGATAGAAGTTCAAACAGTTTGTGGCCGGGGTGTGATGGGTCAGCACAGATGTTTCCCGCCCGTTTCCTGGTTATGGACCGATATAAGTTCTCAATGGAGGGTAGGTCGGTACCAATGATCCTCTCCACAGACTTAATGATCCGCTGCAGTCTGGTCTTGTCCTGTTTAGTGGCAGATCCAAACCAGACAGTGATGGAAAAGCAGAGGACAGATTGGATGATGGCGGTGTAGAAGACAACCAGCAGCTCCTGAGGCAAATCAAACTTCTTGAGCTGACGCAGAAAAAACAACCTCTGCTGGGCCTTTTTCCAGACAGTGTCTATATGGGAGGACCACTTCAGGTTCCGGGAGATTGTGGTACCCAGAAACTTGAAGGAGTCCACAGTGGACACTGTGCTGTTGAGGATGGTGAGTGGGGGGAATGAAGGGGGGTGTCGCCTGAAATCCACAGTCATCTCCACCGTTTTGGCTGGGTTAAGTTCAAGATGGTTCTGGCTGCACCAGAGGATCAGCTGCTCCACCTCCCGCCTGTATGCAGACTCATCATCATCCCGGATCAAACCGATGACTGTGGTGTTGTCCGCAAACTTCAGGAGCTTCACCGAAGGGTCCTCTGAGGTGCAGTCGTTGGAGTAGAGGGAGAAGAGCAGTGGGGAAAGGACACATCCTTGGGGGGCGCCAGTACTAATTTTTCGGGAGCTGGATGTAAATCTCCCTAGCTTCACCTGTTGCCACCTGTCAGTCAGAAAGCTGGAGATCCACTGGCAGGTGGAGGGGGGCACCTTGAGCTGGAGGAGTTTCTGATGAAGAATGCCTGGGATGATGGTATTGAACGCTGAGCTGAAGTCGACAAACAGGATCCTGGCGTACGTCCTGGGGAGTCGAGGTGTTGCAGGATGTAGTGTAGTCCCATATTCACTGCATCATCCACTGACCTGTTTGACCGGTAGGCGAACTGCAGTGGGTCCATCAGGGGGCCTGTGACGACCTTCAGGTGGTTCGGCACCAATCTCTCCAAGGATTTCATGACCACAGAGGTCAGGGCAACAGGTCTGTAGTCGTTTAATCCTGTAACAGAGGGTTTCTTGGGAACTGGAATGATGATGGAGCGTTTGAAGCAGGAAGGCACTTCACGCAGCTCCAGTGATCTGTTAAAGATCCGGGTGAAGATGGGGGCCAACTCGTTGGAGCAGACTCTCAGGCAGGACGGAAACACACCATCAGGTCCTGCAGCCTTCTTGATCTTTTGTCTCTGAAAGACCCGGCGCACCTCCTCTTCACAGATCGTTAGTGCTGGTGGGAGGTCAGAGTGGAGGAGGGATGGAGTTCCTGGGGCTGCAGATAATCCTTTTGTGTGGGTGGGAGGTGAGAACTGTAGGTTCTTTTCAAACCTGCAGTAAAAGCTGTTTAGGTCGTTAGCCAGCTGGAGGTTTTCCACAGGGTGGGGGGATGGTCTCCTGTAGTTGGTGATATTCCGTAGGCCTCTCCAAACAGAAGCAGAGTTGTTGGCTGAGAAGTTTTTTTGTAACTTCACACTGTAGCTCCTCTTAGCAAGCCTGATCTCCTTCGTCAGCATGTTTCTGGCCCGCTTGTACAGAGTCCAGTCACCAGTCCTGTAGGCCTCCTCCTTGGTCTGACGTAGCTGCTTCAGTTTAGGAATGAACCAGGGTTTATTGTTGTTGTATGTGCAGAAGGTCTTGGTCTGCACACACATGTCCTCGCAGAAACAGATGTATGACGTCACAGTGTCAGTGAGTTCATTTAAGTTAATGGCTGCAGCTTCAAAAACACTCCAATCTGTGCAGTCAAAGCAGGCTTGTAACTCCAGCTTTGATTCCTCAGTCCATTTCTTCACAGTCCTTACAACAGGCTTGGAAGTTTTTAGTTTCTGTCTGTATGTTGGAATAAGATGGAGCAGACAGTGGTCAGAAAAACCCAGAGCTGCACGGGGGACGGCATGATAGGCGTTTCTTAAAACTGTGTAACAGTGGTCAAGTGTATTTGTGTCCCTGGTGGGACATTTAATATGCTGTCTGTATTTAGGAAGCTCATTTGTGAGATTAGCTCTATTGAAATCACCCAGAATGATAAGCAGAGAGTCTGGATGTTTTTCCTCCACCTCTGCTATCTGGTCAGCGAGGAGCTGCAGTGCCTCCGTTGTACAAGCAGCAGGCGGGATATAAATTCCGACCAGAATAAACGAGGAGAACTCTCGCGGTGAATAAAAGGGTTTACAGTTTATGAACAGTGACTCTAGGTTAGGGCTACAAAACTTCTTCAACACTGTGACATCAGTACACCAACCTTCGTTTATGTAGAAGCAGATTCCACCACCCTTAGTCTTTCCAGAGAATTCTCGGCTGCAATCAGCGCGAAACAGTTGGAATCCGTCCAGGTGCACCGCGCTGTCCGGGATGTGTTCACTCAGCCAGGACTCCGTGACACAAAGGGCGCCAGATCTGCTAAAATCCCGGTTTTTGTGAGTCAGGAGCAGCAGTTCATCCATTTTGTTCGCCAAAGAGCGGATATTCGCCAGATGGATCGATGGGAGCAGCGTGCGAAATCCTCGTTTCTTCAGCCTGACTAGCACACCAGCACGTTTACCACGCCGCCTTCGTTTCCGGCCAGCGCCAATAGCCGCTGCTCCCACAGCTAAGATCGACTGAAAATACTTCAGATCAGCAGCAGAAACTGGCGGAGAAGTTGCATTGGGAGATAGTCTGAGTGAAAGTAGTTCCTCCCTTGAATAGGTGACTCGGACAGAAGAACAGAAGTCCAAAAAAACACACAAAATTATCAAAAACATCAGAGAACAGAAGCCAGTGGCTGCCATCCGCGGTGCCATCTTGGATTTTTTGGCCAAGATCACCTCTCACAACCCAAGAGCAGCCCCCTAATCGCTGCACTGCTTCTATGAAATACCCGCCTATCAATTTTTGGTCACTGTTTGTTGTGTAGACATTAAGCAGGAGAATTCTCCTTGAAAAACCATCAATACACCCATTAATACAAATGCCATATGGCTTCAGTTTGTCATAGGAGTCCAGATGTCAGATTAAATTCGGCCCTTTTGAGAAGTAATTCCTTTGTCTCGGGGCCTTGCTTGCCTCAGTTAAACTCCTCTGGGATCAAGTTCATTCAGTACTAGACATACGTCTTCTTTTCATACACGGAGTCGTTGTTCCCTGCATTTAGCAAACATCCATCGGTACCCATGAAGCTGACCTGAACACTGCAGTTGATCCTTGATAAAATCCACGAAAAATGACAGCTCAGAGTACGACTTCCGACAACTGAGCCCCTATAAGCAAAGTATTCGCTTCGACTGTCTCTCACTTATGCGAAAGTTGTGCCTGCTGCCAAGTACAGATACCGTATAATGTCCTTGTACTTGAGACCAAGATCAAAATAAAATTCAATGACCCTCTCCCGCTGGTATGTTTGGTCCATGATGTAAATTAAATTAAATCACCCTTTATTGTCATTCAACCATACAACCAATCATTGTACAGTAAAACGAGATTGTGTTTTACCTATCTACAGTGTCAATCACACACACCCCAGTGCAGAATCAGAGGGCTGCTGCCATGCAAGGCGCCACCACAGATTTCCCTCCTCCATTCCATTATTGCTGAGCACCAAGCTGGACGGCAGGAAGTTCCACTTTTAAATGGTCTTCGGCATGACCCGGCTGGGATTTGAACCCCTGCCTCCCGGGTGTGGGGCAGATGCTCTACCAACTGAGCCACCACTCCAGTAGCCGGGTGTTTTCTGTAGAGCCCTACACATGAAAGCAGGAGTCTTTGCGCGGGAACGCAAAAGTATCGTAACGTCGGGGCTGTATTTGGGGGGGGGGGAGCAGCGATTTCCCCCAGCATGCTTTGCAACAGAGGACGTTATTGTATGTGTGTATTAAATGTTATTACTGAGTTATTATACTGCTGTGTCATTATAACTGCATTATAATGACACAGCAGTATTTCATAGGCAAGATTTATTATGTGTGTGTAACCGTGATTTAAACGGAGGTCTGGGAGAATGACCCCCCCTCCTGCCTGTGCTCAGGGTGTGTGTGAATAAAGCCTGTTCATCACTACCATCTGCTCCTCTTCTTTGTGTGAACCTTGCATACGTCACACTGGTGTCAGAAGTGGGATGGAGCAGATGGAAGCCAGGATCAGAATGGAGATCCAGCAGCTGGAGCAGTTCATTGCTCAGCTGATGACGGACGATGGGACCGAGACACCACCCCTGGGAGCCGAGAGCTGGGACGAACGAAGCGGCGGCGGACCTGACGGGGCCAGCGCACCCCGCCTTCTGCCTTTTTCAAGACAGAGCGGGCAGAGCAGAGCAAACCAGCCCCGCATTCCGCCCTCCTCAGGACAGGACGAGCTGGCGATCCCACGGCGATCAGGAGTGACGATCGATCGGGAGACGGCCATCCCATCTGTTTGGCAGCGGGCCAAGATTCCCCGCTTCAACGGCGAGACCACGTTGGATGACTACCTGACCCAGGTCGAGCTGGCCGCTGCGCTGAACGGCTGGTCACCAGAGGAAACCGCCGTGCAGGTCGCGCTGGCCTTGGAAGGGAGGGCTCTCTGCACGCTCTCTGATCTCCGGCCGGAGGAGCGCTACAGCTGGCCAGCACTACAAGGAGTGCTCCGGAGACGATTTGGGAGAACGGCGAACGCTGAGCACGCCCAGGAACAGCTGACCCGCCGCCGCCGAAGCAACCAGGAAAGCCTAGGAGCCTATGCTACAGACATACGGCTGCTAACCCGGCGCAGCTACCCAGATTTCGCACCGGAGGTGGTAGAGAAGCTTGCCCTCTGGAGCTTCATCCAAGGTCTCCGCCCGAACCAGCTCCAGAGCCACATACGGATCCACGCCGCGAGCGACTGGGAGACTGCTGTGGCAGAAGCAGAGCGGGTGGAGCCGCTGATGAATCGCACAATTGAAGCGCCAACGCACAGTCAAAGAACCTTCCAGGCCATGGTGGAGAGCAAGGAGGAAGAGGAGGAATTACGGCAGACCACGGCGGCGCGTCCACGGAGAAGATGGCCGCGGCAGCGCGAGGAAGGGTGCTTCCGCTGCGGAGAGCTGGGACACATCGCACGGTACTGCCCCGCACCCACCCCACAACAAACTGGCCCCTCGCCGGCATTAAACTAGAGCGAGGTGGCGTGAACGGGGACAGGCCGCCTCCCGCAGATGTTTCCCCCGAGGAGCCAGCGGCACACGTGGGCCGAATTGGACACTCTCCAGGGATGTATCTACAGTGCAGCTTGGGGAAGATGTCGATCCGGGCCCTGATTGACACCGGCTCTACAATCTCCTTGGTTCGACCTGGTGTGCTGCCAGGCACGAACAAGACGGCCCCACGAGGGTGGGAACCCACCAAGCGCTGCATCACCACGGCTACCGGTGAGCGCGCCAGACTGAGGGGGCGGAGAGTTCTGGTGGTGGGGGTGGCCGGTCAGAACATAAGACACCCGTTCTGGCTGGCTGACATCCAAGACCCCTGTATTATTGGACTAGACCTGCTCACAGCCTGGAACGCCAAGATCGACACCGCCAGACCGTCCCTCCAGCTGGGAAACCGGACCATCACGCTCCACAGCAGAACCCAGAGAAGGAACACGGGGGCCTGCACAATCGAGGGATCACCAAGACAGACCGGACCAGGTGGGCCACCGCGAGGACCGGACACGATGACGTCACCAGCGCGGGCAGAGAAAGCACAAGCACACACAGGGACAGCAAGGGGAGGGGTCAACGTGTCAGCAGAGACGCAGCAGGCAGTCGAGGAATTATTTCAGCGGAGCTGCAGCGGGCTGGACCCGGAACAGAGACGCCAGCTGCGGGAGCTATTGGACTGTTATATGGGTGTTTTCGCCGCAAAGGATGAGGAATGTGGCCGGACCAGTTTGGTGCAGCATGAGATCGACACCGGTGAGACCAGGCCGATTCGACTCCACCCACGCCGGCTGCCCTTTTCAAGGCGGGCAGCGGCAGAACAAAAAATGCAAGAAATGCTGGAGGCAGATGTTATTGAGCCCTCCAGCAGCCCCTGGGCGGCGCCGGTGGTGCTGGTCAAGAAGAAGGACGGGTCATGGCGGTTCTGTGTGGATTACCGACGCCTGAATGATGTCACCTGGAAGGATTCCTACCTCCTGCCCCGCATCGATGACGCGCTGGACCACATCGCCGGCTCCAGCTGGTTCAGCTCGCTGGATCTACACAGCGGCTATTGGCAGGTAGAGTTGTCACCTGAGGCCCGCCAAAAAACAGCCTTCTCCATCGGGCAGGGACTGTACCAGTTTAAAGTGATGCCGTTTGGACTCTGCAACGCTCCGGCCACCTTTGAGCACTTGATGGAGCGAGTGCTGGCTCACGTGCCCCGGAGTCGCTGCGTTGTTTACCTGGATGACCTGCTGGTGCATGCAGCTGATTTTGACAGCACCCTGTCAAATCTCCGAGAGGTGCTGGGTGCCATCCAACAGGCGGGGCTACGGTTACACCCTAGAAAATGCCACCTGTTCCGGTGGGAGACCACCTTCCTGGGCCACATCGTCAGTGCAGCGGGGGTCGCCACCGACCCAGAAAAAGTGGCAGCGGTGAGAGACTGGCCAGTGCCGCGGAACGTGGGAGAACTGAGGAGTTTTATTGGATTGGCCTCCTATTGTAGGAGGTTTGTGAAAGACTTCGCCACCATCGCCAGCCCGCTGCATCAGCTGACACAGAAAGGACGCACGTTTCAGTGGAGTGACAGCTGTGCTGCTGCTTTCTCCCAGCTCCGCGCGGCGCTCATCGGAGCCCCCATCCTGCAGTATCCTGACCCAAACCGCCCTTTCATCGTGGACACGGACGCCAGCAACCAGGGCATCGGGGCGGTGCTATCCCAGGAGGGAGAACATGGAGAGCAGGCAGTCGCTTTTTTCAGCCGCACTCTCAGCAGAGCCGAGAGGAATTACTGTGTGACTCGCAGAGAGCTGCTGGCTGTCATCCAAGGACTGCGTCATTTCCGCCCGTATGTGTACGGGGGGAGGTTCCAGCTCAGGACGGATCACGCTTCCCTGACCTGGTTATTGAACTTCAAAGAGCCGGATGGACAGTTGGCGAGATGGCTGGAGGCACTGCAGGATTATAATTTCCAGATTGTGCATCGGGCAGGCCGCCTCCATGCCAACACTGACGCGCTGTCTCGGCGCCCCTGTGCGACAGACGAGTGTCGTCACTGCCAACGGGCTGAAGATCGAGACCAAGCCGCCCCATGGGCTGCTGCTCTCCGGACTGCTGCGAGCAGGAATCACGCAGCGACACGCAGCCCCTCCTCAGATGATCAAGCAGCTCTCCCCAGCGATGACGTCACAGAAGTTCTTGGCATGCAGCAGCTGCAGAGCGAGCAGGACAGAGACCCGGTCATTTCTCGGGTTCGGCAGTGGCTGGACGCAGGACAGCGGCCCGCCTGGGAGGTTGTGTCACTACTGGACCCAGAGACTAAGGCCCTACACTCCCAGTGGGCCAACCTCCGCTGCCACGAGGGCGTGGTGTATCGACAGTGGCAGACTCCAGCTGGGCAGCGGCACGTCTGGCAGCTGCTGGTTCCTCGTCCACTCCGGCCCAACGTACTCCAGCTGGTCCACGGGGCAGTAGGAGCGGGCCACTTCGGAGTGACAAAGACGCTGCAGCGCCTTCGAGCCCGGTTCTACTGGCCCGGTTGTCATCAGTAAGTAAGTAACCACCCCAATAACAATTTCACCATGACCCTTAGGGGGCTCCGTACAAAGGCATGTGAACTGATGGCAATAAAAAAGTTTATTTTTAATAAAGTAAAAAAAAAAAAAACAAGATAATGCATGGACTGTGCTTTTCCTGGAAGGTGCAGCCAACAGTCAAGTGTGATTTATTACGGAAAACAGCTGTGCTCTGTGCTTCAGGCAATCAGCTGATTGAATCTGCCTCCTCCAGCATTCTGACATTTTGGCATATCTATAAGAACAACACTGGACAGCTGATGGTACAGACCAGTCAAATAGAAAAACCCCAACAGGTCCCGTTATACTGTTGAGAATGTGGAAATGACGAGGCTGAGTTTGTCTCACGAGTCAGGTTTATTCACATTCTCCAACATCATCAAAAACAGAAAGAAAAAGAAAACCCCAGACATTCGTCCTTTTATACCCCAGGACATCAAAGCACACAGTCACATTGTATTTAATCCCAAGTCACAATGCGTCTTCTTCCAGGTCTTATCACTTCCACCTAAAGTCACTGGCGGCCAGGAAATCCTCCAAGGCCATCTCTTTGCATACCAAAGACCACATTTCACATCATCCTGTTATCTCTTAGGAGGCTCAGTCCTTTTGTTCCTCTGAATCAGAATCAGAATCAGAATCAGATTTATTGCCATTGTTCATGTAGTACACAAACTAGGAATTTGTCTCAGTGCAATGCTACAACATTAAAACATGATAAGATAAAGAGATAAACTAAAAAAAATAAAAAAATTAAAGACTAAAACCATGCAATAAGTGTAGAATAATAATAATAATAATAATAATAATAATAATAATAATAATGAGTAATACTAGTCACAGCAGTTTTAAATAAATTAGCAAGTAGCAGATGATGTGCAGTCGATAATGCAACAGAAAAACAGTGATGAATGACATGAGTCTGGTTGAGCTGCTGTACATAGTGCACGAGAGTCAATAAGTCACTTAATGTTCAGCAGTCTGATGGCAGAGGGGAAAAAGCTGTTCATGTGCCGGGAGGTTTTAGTCCGAATGGACCGAAGTCTTCTACCTGAGGGGAGGGTGGCAAACAGTACGTGACCAGGGTGTGAAGGATCGGCCATGATCCGGCCTGCACGCCTCCGGGTCCTGGAGATGTACAGATCCTGGAGAGATGGGAGCTTGCAGCCGATCACCTTCTCAGCAGTGCGCACGACGCGCTGCAGCCTTAGTCTGAGATGTGAAGCATACATTAAGCATACAGTGACATACATATGAAGCATATGAAACCCACATATGTGTCCCACATGACCCCCCCCCCCCAAACGTCTAAGATGGAACAACGTAATAACAGTCTGCATGTCATGATAAAATCACACACATCAGTCCACATGCTGCTTGGGCCTCAGTCTTCTCCCGTATCTGCTGTAAGCGGGCTTTACCGCCTCCGCGGCGCCCTCCTGCTGGGGAGCTGCTGTCTGAGGATGAGAACTGTTAGTCAATCCCTGTGGGTGCTCTGGGGAATGCTCCCTAGGGGGTCTGCCGCGCCGAGGAGCCCTGGCCAACTGCACACCTTCGTCAGCCACCACAAAAGCGGGTTTGAGCCTGTTTATGCCAATCATTTCTTTTCTGCCCCCCAAATCTAGCAAAAAGTGCTTATCCCCTGTTTCCAGCACTCTAAATGGTCGGTCATAAGGCGGTCGCAAGGGTGGGTGATGGACATCGTGTCTGACAAAAACAAACTCTGCATTTTTTAAAGCCTTAGGCATAAAAACACGCGGAAAACTGGTGAACGGGGCCAGGCAGCGTGCTCGATTCCGTGCTACTCTGCAACCGCTGAGCTGGGGAGCACTCTGGCGCAGGATTATCTGGGAGAAATTCCCCGGGCAGCCGAATTGGCTGTGCGAAAACTAGCTCAGCCGGGAAGGCTTCTAAATCCTCTTTTAGGTGCAGAACGCAACCCCATTAAAACCCATGGTAGCCTGTCCACCCAATTTGCATCCGTAAGCGACGCTCTGAGGGCCGCCTTCAATGACCTGTGAAAACGTTCGCATAACCCGTTAGCCTGCGGGTTGTACGCGGTTGTGCGGTGGATCGTTGCCCCCAGGCTGCGGGCCATCGCTGACCAAAGTTTGGAAACAAATTGAGGGCCTCTGTCGGACATAATGTCCGACGGGACTCCAAAACGCTCTACCCATGCCGTTAAAAACGCGCGCGCCACCTCCTCGGCTGTGGTTGACGACAGTGGGACCACTTCCGGCCAGCGCGTGGTGCGGTCAACCATTGTCAGAAGATGTGTGCACCCCTGTGAGGGTGGGAGGGGGCCTACTAGGTCTACGTGAACATGATCAAACCTCTTAGCCGGGAAGTGAAACGGCTCCAAGGGAGCTCTTGTGTGTCTGTGTACCTTGGCTCGTTGACAAGCCGTGCAGGCTGCTGCCCACTCTCTAACTTGTTTGCGCAGGCTCGGCCATACAAATTTCTCTCCCACCATTTTGACCGACGCGCGCACTCCTGGGTGCGCCAGAGAATGGATCGAGTCAAAAACGCGGCGGCACCACGCAGCCGGTACCACAGGACGCGGTCGCCCAGTGGAGACATCGCAGATCAGGGGGAGCATACCGTCTTGCAGCACCCTGTTCTCCATCCTTAACCCTGTTGGTCCAGACTGAAGCGCGCGCACATCCGCGTCGCTAACCTGATTCGCGGCCATGGCTGCATAATCTATCCCTACGCGGACTGGGGCCGCGCGCACTTCTGCGTCGCTAACCCAGTCCGCGGCCATGGCTGCAAAATCTGCCCCTATGCGGGCTGGAGCCGCCACGGCGCGCGAGAGGCAGTCTGCCACTACATTAAGTTTACTCGCCACATGCTGGATATCGGTAGTAAACTCTGAGATCGCGGCCAGCTGTCTCTGCTGCCGGCCCGACCATGGTTCTGAAACCTTGGCCATCGCGAAAGTCAGCGGCTTGTGGTCAACGAACGCGGTGAAACGGCGTCCCTCCAGCCAGAACTGGAAGTGGCGAATGGCCAAGTGGAGAGCTAACAACTCTCTGTCGAATGCGCTGTATTTTCGTTCACTATCGTGCAAGGTCCTGCTGAAAAAGGTGAGCGGTTGCCAAGCTCCGGCTACATACTGCTCCACGACCGCCCCTATGGCCACATCTGACGCGTCAGTAGTGAGCACTATGCGGGCCGCTGGGACTGGATGAGCCAACAACGCAGCGTTTGCCAGGGCTGTTTTGACTTCAGAGAATGCGCGCTCTCGCTCCGGAGACCATTCTATTTTATTTGTGGGTTTTTGTTTTTTTAGTGCAGCATACAATGGTTGCATGAGCTGCGCTGTGGGGGGAGGAAACGGTTATAAAAATTCACCATTCCCAAAAACTCCTGTAACGCTTTGACCGTTTGTGGCTGGGGAAAATTTGTTACTGCGCGCACTTTGTCAGGCAGAGGAACCGCTCCTTCTGGGGAGACGCGATGCCCCAAAAAATCAATCTGCGTCACCCCGAACTGACACTTCGCTGGGTTGATTATTAACCCGTGCTCTCCCAACCTCCGGAAAACTGCCATGAGGTGGTTTTCGTGTTCGTCTTCGGAGGCGCTGGCTACCAATATGTCGTCTAGGTAGACGAACACGAAGGGGAGATCGCGCAACATTGCGTCCATCATGCGTTGGAACGTCTGCGCTGCGCCTTTAAGCCCAAACGGCATGCGCAAAAACTCGAATAGCCCAAACGGAGTTATTACCGCTGTTTTAGGTATGTCCTCAGCGCGCACTGGGACCTGGTGGTAACTGCGTACCAAGTCTATCTTAGAAAAAATGCGCGCCCCCACCAAATGAACTGAAAAATCTTGGATATGCGGGATTGGGTAGTGGTCGTACGCCGTATCGTTGTTCAACCTGTGGAAATCTCCGTAAGGTCGCCACGAGCCATCAGCTTTCAGGACCATGTGAAGCGGTGAAGCCCATGGGCTTTTCGAACGCCTGATGATGCCCAACTTTTCCAGGTTGGCGAACTCCTCATGCGCTATGGTCAGTTTAGCTGAATCCAAGCGCCGAGCTTTTGCAAAACCGGGCGGTCCGGTGGTAGTAATAAAATGTTCCACCCGTGTTTAGCCACGGTCGCCGAAAATGTTGGGACCGTGAGTGCTGAGTGAGCAGTGTGTGGAACTTACCACTTGCAGCTGTGACGTTGGCTTGTGCTGTTGGTGGGGCCACTCGAGCTGTACAGGGAATAGAATAAAAAGAGAGTGCATTAACCAAGCGCCTGTTAGCAAGATCAACCAACAAACCATGTGAGCACACAAAATCAGCCCCTAACATATTGAAATTGACTGCAGCTATGACAAAAGTCCACTCAAATGTACGGCCGTGTAGGGACAGAAGCAGAGTCCTCTCACCAAAGGTCTTAATCGCCGAGCCGTTCGCTGCTGACACCCCGGGACCACTGGAAGGCACCAGCCGGTCAGCAGAGGAAGGTGTGATGAAACTCAGCTGGGAGCCTGTGTCCACGAGGAAATGCCTCCCCGAGCGCGCATCTTTCAAGTAGAGCACCTTGTTCTCCTCTCCGAGGGCCGCAGCTGCTACCGACCTCCGGTCTTGGCATTTCCCGAGCGCTTGAAATGGCACGGTGGTATACGTTTGCGTGCCCTCTCTGTGAAGCGACAATGGTAGAAACAAAGGACGTCGTCTGTTCCGTGTTTCTTGGCCTCTGCCGCCGCCGTCGTCGGTGAGTCTGGTACTGCTGCCTCTGGCCCCCTGCCATCTCTGGACGTTGTGCCGAGCTCCGCTGCCGCGGCCGTTTGGTGGCGTTGACGAGTCGTTGCGCCTCCTGGCCCAGCTCGCGGTAGTCTCGTCGGGCCAACAGTGGCAAACTGGCCAGGGTCACTCTCACCACTGACGGTAGGGTCCTGAGGAAAAGGTGGGTGAAGATGAAGTGATCATCGTCAGAGTCTTTCAACCTCAACAGCTTCTCCATCAGGTCCGCAGGCCTGTCGCTTTCAAATTCAGTCAGCGCCAGGAGCCCCTCTGCTCGCTCCTCCACCGAGGGGGTGAAGTACCGGATGAGCGCAGCCTTCAATACGCCGTACTTGTCGCTGTCCAGTGGCTGGTTGATCAGGCTCTCCACATGCTGGGCTGTGTGGTTGTCCAGTTTTGCAACCACATGGTAGAACTTTGTGGCGTCTACCGAAATCCTCCGGAGGTTGAACTGCGCCTCAACCGCGTTAAACCAGGAGCGCGGATTGTTCTGCCAGAAGTCCAGTAGCTGAACTGTGGCTGCATTCGTTTGGCTGGCTCCTGACGAGTCTGGCTTGGGAGAATTTCTTTCACTCATGCTACGTCTTAGGGTCACCAGTGTGGAGAATGTGGAAATGACGAGGCTGAGTTTGTCTCACGAGTCTGGTTTATTCACATTCTCCAACATCATCAAAAACAGAAAGAAAAAGAAACCCCCAGACATCCGTCCTTTTATACCCCAGGACATCAAAGCACACAGTCACATTGTATTTAATCCCAAGTCACAATGCGTCTTCTTCCAGGTCTTATCACTTCCACCTAAAGTCACTGGCGGCCAGGAAATCCCCCAAGGCCATCTCTTTGCATACCAAAGACCACATTTCACATCCTCTTGTTATCTCTTAGGAGGCTCAGTCCTTTTGTTCATCTGAGACATGAAGCATACAGTAAGCATACAGCGACATACATATGAAGCATATTGTGACGTTTGCAGGGTTCACACAAAAAGACAATGGAGCAGATGACTGTGATCAACCTGATTTATTTTTCACACACCCCGACCCCCAACCTGCTTCTCAGCACACAGAGGAGTGGAGGTCATTCCCCCAGACCTCCGTTTCAATCATGGTTACACACACAGGTACATCTTGCCCTAATCCTGCTAAACACTGCTGGGTCATTATAATGCAGTTATAATGACACAGCAGTATAACTCAGAAATAACACATTTAACACACACAGTAACGTTTCAAACTGGCAAAGCATGCTGGGAAATCCCTGGCTCCCTTAAAATGGCCCCGACGTTACACTGCCCCCCCCCCGGACTGGTTTCTGTCCCCAGAAAATTCAAAGTCCACTTTCAGAAATCCAACGCGAGTCAGCCCGGTGCCAGGGCGGCATGCACGGGCCATCTGAGTCTCGGTCAGAGTATCTGGTTGGGGTAGGGTTCCGGTTTGGCCATCAGCGGGCGGATGGACACATCTGACAGCCTCTGTAGGACCACGCACAGTCCCTTCCCTGGCAGCGGGAGTCCCAGGCCCGCTCCGGCCGACTCCCACCGCTGCCAGACCTCCCAGGCGGCCGCTGGCCCGCGTCCATGCGTCCAGCCCTTGTCGCGCCTGGAAAGTGGCCGCATCTTCGTCCTGCTCGCTCCGCTGCGTCGCTCCTGCGCCGAGGGCCTCCGTGACGTCACCGAAAGGAAAAGCATCGGGTAGCGGTAGGACACGCACAGTTCCTCCTCTGGCAGCGGGAGTCCCATGACTCCCACCGCTGCCAGGACCTCCCAGTCGGCCGCTGGCCCGCGTCCAGGCGCCCAGCCCCTGCCGATCCCGAGAAAAGACCGGATCTGTCCTGCTCGCTCCACTGCTGCTGCGCTCCAAAGGCCTCTGTGACGTCACCTGCCGGGGGAAGCATCTGCAGGAGGCGGCTTTTTCCCTGTCCATGCCACCTCGCTCTAATTTAACGTCGGCGAGGGGCCAGTTTGTCGTGCGCTGTGTGCGGGGCAGTACCATGCCATGTACCCTGGCTCTGTGCAGCGGAAGCCGTCCTTCCTTGCGTCGCCACGGCTGTTTCCTTCGTGCACGCGCTGCTGTGATCTGCCGTAGCTCCTCCTCCACTCGCTCTCAGCGCGGCAGCCAACTCGACCTGGGCCAGGCGGTCATCCGACAGGTTCTCGCCGTTGTAGCGGGGAATCTTGGCCTGCTGCTGGATGGATGGGACCGTCATCTCCCGGTCGATTGCCGCTCCTAATCGCTCTGGAATCGCCAGCCCGTCCTGCCCTGAAAAGGGCGGGAAACGGGGCTGGTTTGCTCTGCTCCGTCCATCGCAGCGAAGCTCTCCAGGGGCCGGCGTCTCAGCTCTATACTCCGTTCCCGGCTGAGCGATGAATCGCTCCGGCCGCTGTACCTCCGCCTGGATCCTCATCTTGCTCCATGTCCCACTCCTGACACCAGTGTAACGTGCTGCTCGACATGGCGACGTCCCACCGGGAGATTCGAACTCACGCCTCCCGCTCCGGAGTCCCGCACCCTACCTGTGTCGCCAATAGGGTCAACCCACTTGGCAAGCCAAGTAGGGTGCTCATATTGAGTTCACTACACTACTCCCCTCTGGTTCTCGACATCGTCCCGATGTCAGCGCCCCATTACTGCTTTGGACAGGAGATCCCACTTCTGACACCAGTGTGACGTTTGCAGGGTTCACACAAAAAGACAATGGAGCAGATGACTGTGATCAACCTGATTTATTTTTCACACACCCCGACCCCCAACCTGCTTCTCAGCACACAGAGGAGTGGAGGTCATTCCCCCAGACCTCCGTTTCAATCATGGTTACACACACATGATACATCTTGCCCTAATCCTGCTAAACACTGCTGGGTCATTATAATGCAGTTATAATGACACAGCAGTATAACTCAGAAATAACACATTTAACACACACAGTAACGTTTCAAACTGGCAAAGCATGCTGGGAAATCCCTGGCTCCCTTAAAATGGCCCCGACGTTACAATATGAAACCCACATATGTGTCCCACAATACGAACAAATACGTGTGTGTGTGTGTGTGTGTGTGTGTGTGTGTGTGTGCACTGCAGGCAGAGCTCTGTACGGGTTTTTTCCTGTGAACCAACACTGCAAATGTGCAACTTACTCCACAAATGCGGGACTTATCAGCCATACGCTGGATACGTCGGAAAATTGTACGCATGCTGAAAATTAATTTTCAGAGGAGCACGACGTCAGGACGTCAGGAGCACGACGTCATAAGTTTTGTTTAAGTCTTAAACAAAACTTATCCATTACTGCTTTGACTTATGCCACCATATTCTCCAAATTATTCATACGTTTTGGCTTCCTAAATCATCTAGGTGTGACAGGGCCTTAACCATAGCAGCAGCGAGACGCCAGCCGGACACTTACAATAAACCTTTGGGGAAACAAGAGTGGATCTGCAGCTCAGTGAACAAGTGTGCAGGGAAATGGAACTCCACAAGGAAAAGGTAAAGATTTTTAAAACTATAATTTTATAGTGGAAGTTATCTTTAACATGCTTTGTGTGGACGGCCCTATAGGCTATTTTTATGGTGTTTGGTATGAATGGCACTTAAATCAGGTAGATCACCCCTGAAAGCCTAGCTGTAAAATACACGGTCCGCCACTGGCTGAAAGAGAACGACAAGTTAAAGGATTAACCAGGTTCTCTGAAACATGAGTGAAGTATCTCACCAGACCACCCTCCTTGCCTGGAGCGAGGAAGAGGTGAGCTTCCAAAGACTGGGGGGGGGGGGGGGGTATCATGGACGGTCAGGCATTTACAAGAGGAGGTGGCTCCTCCTCCAGAGAGCAGACGTCACGCTACTTGCCAGTCGAGACTGGCGTAGTATTAAGCCCCTTTTCCAGTACCTACTTAGCCCGCCTCGCCTTGACTTTAGTCGGTTTGTAGGGTTTTCCATCAGTACCTGGTACCTAGTACTAGGTACTTTTTTCGTATCTACTCCACTCGGGTTCCAACCGTGCTGAGTCGAGCTGAAAATGTGACGTCAACAGACTGCAGGCCACTAATTGGTCAGGGCGTAACGTCATGAGACCGACGTCTTCACAAGAATCTTCAGCTGCCATTTGCAAAAATTCTTAAGCGAGCGAGCGTCAGTGTAAACACAACAACGATAGAAATGGCTTCATAGAAATTAACACAGTGGTCCAACATACTGTGACGTAAGCAGGGTTCACACAAAGAAAATGGAGCAGATGGTTGTGATCAACGGGATTTATTTTTCACACCCCGACCCCCAACCTACCTCTGAGCACAGAGAGGAGTGGAGGTCATTCTCCCAGACCTCCGTTTCAATCATGGTTACACACACATGATACATCTTGCCCTAATCCTGCTAAACACTGCTGGGTCATTATAATGCAGTTATAATGACACAGCAGTATAACTCAGAAATAACACATTTAACACACACACAGTAATGTTTCAAACTGGCAAAGCATGCTGGGAAATCCCTGGCCCCCTTAAAATGGCCCCGACGTTACACTGCCCCCCCTGGACTGGTTTCTGTCCCCAGAAAATTCAAAGTCCACTTTCAGAAATCCAATGAGAGTCAGCCCGGTGCCAGAGTGGCATGCACGGGCCATCTGAGTCTCGGTCAGAGTATCTGGTTGGGGTAGGGTTCCGGTTCGGCCACCAGCGGGCGGATGGACACATCTGACAGCCTCTGTAGGACCACGCACAGTCCCTTCCCTGGCAGCGGGAGTCCCAGGCCTGCTCCGGCCGACTCCCACCGCTGCCAGGTCTCCCAGGCAGCCGCTGGCCCGCGTCCATGCATCCAGCCCTTGCCGCGCCTGGAAAATGGCCGGATCTTCGTCCTGCTCGCTCTGCTGCTGCACATCTGCTGCGCCGAGGGCCTCCGTGACGTCACCGAAAGGGAAAGCATCTGCAGGTGGCGGTAGGACTACGCACAGTTCCTCCTCTGGCAGCGGGAGTCCCATGACTCCCACCGCTGCCAGGACCTCCCAGTCGGCCGCTGGCCCGCGTCCAGGCGTCCAGCCCCTGCCGATCCCGAGAAAAGACTGGATCTGTCCTGCTCGCTCCACTGCTGCTGCGCTCCAAAGGCCTCTGTGACGTCACCTGCCGGGGGAAGCATCTGCAGGAGGCGGCTTTTTCCCCGTCCATGCCACCTCACTCTAATTTAACGTCGGCGAGGGGCCAGTTTGTCGTGCGCTGTGTGCGGGGCAGTACCATGCCATGTACCCTGGCTCTGTGCAGCGGAAGCCGTCCTTCCTCATGTCGCCACGGCTGTCTCCTTCGTGCACGCGCTGCTGTGATCTGCCGTAGCTCCTCCTCCACTCGCTCTCAGCACGGTGGTTTCCTCCGATGATCAGCGCGGCAGCCAACTCGACCTGGGCCAGGCGGTCATCCAACAGGTTCTCGCCGTTGTAGCGGGGAATCTTGGCCCGCTGCTGGATGGATGGGATGGTCATCTCCCGGTCGATTGCCGCTCCTAATCGCTGTGGGGTCGCCAGCCCGTGCTGTCCTGAGAAGGGTGGAATGTTTGCTCTGCTCTGTCTTGAAAAAGACAGGAGGCGGGGTGTGCTGGCCCCGTCAGGTCCGCCACTTCGTTCGTCCCGGCTCCGGGCTCCCGGTGGTGGTGTCTCGGTCCCATCGTCCATCATCAGCTGAGCAATGGCCTGCTCCAGCTGCTGGATCTCCATTCTGATCCTAGCTTCCATTTGCTCCATCCCACTTCTGACACCAGTGTGACATAAGCAGGGTTCACACAAAGAAAATGGAGCAGATGGTTGTGATCAACGGGATTTATTTTTCACACCCTGACCCCCAACCTACCTCTGAGCACAGAGAGGAGGGGAGGTCATTCTCCCAGACCTCCGTTTCAATCATGGTTACACACACACGATACATCTTGCCCTAATCCTGCTAAACACTGCTGGGTCATTATAACTGCGTTATAATGACCCAGCAGTATAACTCAGAAATAACGCATTTAACACACACACAGTAACGTTTCAAACTGGCAAAGCATGCTGGGAAATCCCTGGCCCCGACGTTACAATACTTTTCTGTGCCTTTTGGCTGATGAGACAATCCAGAGGGAACTAGATGGAGCCACCCGAAATGAATTTGTCACTGACCAGCAAATAACGGGAGGCACGCTGGCGTCGACCCAACCACGGCATCATTGTTGAAAACCGTGATGGAGGATGGTGAGTGATGTGATATGATGCGATATTATGCATCTTTTATGTTATTTATCCCAATGGTGGAAAGCTCACTTTGAACAAACAATGCCGTTGTCTCCTGTATGCATTGAGCTAGCTAGTTAGCCATCAATGCTAACGCCGTGCTCTGCTTGTATTTTGCGCTTGTGTCAACTGACCAAATATTAGATTAGATTCACGCACAACACAACACTCACCTGCAGGACCACACCAGAGTTCGCCATTTGATTTGAATAGAGAGCACCTCTTTGAGGAGGTGGTCTTTCGGTGGGTTTGTTGTGCACCTGAGTGTGATTACCGTGTTCTCACCAGACAAAACTAATGGAGAAAACGAACTCAAGTTTGATTGAAACAAACTAAAGCCTGTAGGTGTGAAAGCGCCTTAAATCTCCATAACAACTTAGCTGGGCATCATTTATTCTATTTTTATGCAACCAAATCAAGTATAAATTAAGCCAGGATTAAGTGAAAATTCTGGCTTAATCCCTTATCTTGGTTTTATGCAATACCCCTCAGATGTTGTAATGGTGTCTATGATGGTCCTGATGGACAAACTTTATGACCAATAAAAGACAGCAGCAAAAATGAAAAGTCAAAGCAGAGCTAAAACCAAGGCTCAGTGCTGATTGGATGGACACACTGTCCACCTGTTAAACAGGAAGGAAGTAAAGCTGCTTGTTCAGGCTCCTTTTCTGCTTTGACTTAATGTCTTTTCTCTCTTGCTGATGTGATTTGGCCTTCAGGGCCACCGTACTGAGGGCTAAAACTGAAACTGGCCAAGACTCTTCTAACGTGATGAAAACTTCTCAGCTGTTCTCAGCCACACATCTTGCATTTTTGATTTATCACTTTATTTGATCCTGTTAATTAATTCCACATCATTCTGCACCAACTTGCTCAGATTCACACAAACTTGGCTTCATCCACTGAGAGAAACTCAAATGAACCAACTTCATCACACTGCAGGCATTAGGACAATGAGCCAAATACAGGAAATAAATGCATGTTTTATTACTTATTTTTGTTTTGCAAATTATATTACTCGGGATGTGGAATCAATCTGTTATTAAGACACTGTCAGCTTTTCATCTGAATTTGACATTTTTTCTAGTAAATTTTCATTTCTCATAAATGTGCATTTCCCCTAGTTGATTTTTTTAATTACAGCTTTTCTTCTGTTTGAACATTTCTCACAAATTTTCAGTTTTTGTGATTTAAATTTGCCTTTTTATAATAGAATAGGCTTTTATTGCCATTGTACAGTTGTACAGTACAACAAAATTATGGGTGTTCCACCAGGCTACTGCACAGTTCAGCATGAGAGGAGGATAGAAATCAAAGAGAGTTCCAGAACACATGACTGAGTAGAACAGCCCAGGATTATGGGACACACACAGGTACGGTAGAGACTTTTCTTTAGGGAAACTTGGACAGTTTTTGGAAAATTATGACTACCAAACTTTATCTGTGATTTTGTGAATTTTTCTTGTCTATCTATCTATCTGATCAACACTGAGCATTTTGGGGGAAAGTGAGCATCCAAATCCCAAATTTAAAACCAGAGCACCAATGTTATGAACAAATATCTGGATAATCAAATCTTTGTGTGCAGCCGGAAAATCAAATGTAAATCTGCTCCAAGTTTGCAGTATCAGTCTGTTAAAACTCCTCCATCTCACTGTGTTTCTTCTAATCCTCTCCATAATCTGTGTAGATGGAGCATTAATGAGGCAGTAGAGAGTGCTGTGCATCACTGTGTAGCGCATGTTCAGAGCAGGGATGCCAGGTGACAGAGTGGGCTCTCCTCCATCCTGGACTCTCCTCCATCCTGGACTCCTGTCTTCAGCAGCAGGTCAGCAGAGCTCACTAGCAGACTCTGCTCTTCTGAAGTCACGACAATCATCTCATCCTTTGCTGCCTTGATCCTGCTGACTTTATTGCTCTCCTGTTTCACACACTATTGAAACAACTGCCTCACTACTGATAATGTCATCCTATCATTATTATTATTATGGGACTAGAAGTTCTTCTCCAATGACCTACCCTCTATGTTTGGACTGGCCATCCTCACAATTACAATTCTATGAATGAATGAGCATCACAGTAAAAAGCAGATGAACATAAGAAGAAAAAAAATATTAAAAATTCACTGATATCTACAGGAGACGACCTTGAAAAGTGGAGACTTGGGTGCTGAAAACATCATCAGTGTAGAAATCAAAAACCTTAAAAGTGAACAGATTCTCACATTTTAGGAAAATGACCAAAAAAAAGCAAATGTTGAAGGAGAAAAATCAAAAACAGTCAATAAGGGACAACATTTTCAAATTGCAGAAAAATAAACCAATCCAAGAACAAGAAGAATGAGAAATACTCAAAAATCTTGACTTTCCCTGTGACCTTTTGCACAGCTTTGATGTGTAAAGTGAGCAGCTCCCCTGCTGTGTTTTAAATGATCTACCTGCTTCAATTCTATTGACTTGGTTCTGATCTGACTTCATCTGATTCTGTTTGACTGGATCTAACCAGATTAAGCTGCTGTCTAGAACATTAACACGACAAAGTGGTTTTAGGTGACTAACTGGTAACTCCACCCTCTGACCAATAGATGAGGCTGGACACCAACATGATGGAGACGAGGACTGACCAACCACAAATAAAATCCACTTTAAAACAGAATATTCAATTAATAAGATAAATGCATAAATAAATGACATCAGTGAAAATCAGATAAACAGCAATATATACAGGTATGTATATTCGAAAGTGAATAAAAATAAAAATATATACTGTATTAACATATATGAACCTACTTTTAAGAAAAACTAGTGCATACCCATAGAAACCAAATATAAGCAAGTATTTCTGCTGCATTCCTGCCTTTGATCTTTGACATGGTTACCATGGCAACAGTAACCATAGCGAAACCTGCCTTTGATCTTTGACGTCACCACTCATTCAGTGATGCCTGCCTTTGATCTTTGATGTCATACAGTGATGCCCGCCTTTGATCTTTGACATGGTTACCATGGCAACACAAAGTCCTATGATCGTGACAGAGATTTCTTGAATTATAGAGTGATGATGTGATTTTTTTTTTTTTGCTTTCTCTCAGGATTGCTAAATTTTCTATTCTAGTAAATTTACTACTTTTTAGTTTCAATTTGGACATTTTTTTCTCAGATTTATGAATTTTTTTAAAAATTAAATTTAGTAGTATTTTCTTAGAATTTAGTGATTTTCCACATAAAGAAGCGACTTGTTTTTTCATCTTAAGATCTTGTCTTGAAATTGTCTGAAGATCTACACAGGACTCAGCTGGCAGTAATAAATTCACTATTTGCTGATCCAGAATAAACTAACAGTGATTTAAAGTCTAATGAGGGAAATCGTCCCATTCAGTTCAAATCAGTGAAGGAACTGAGAGAAGCAGCAAATGGACTGGAGGAAAAGTCGGGTTTTTTCTTCAGAATGGACTCAGATCAGAGTGAAAAGTACGGTCCAGTAGAATTAGTAAAGTGCAGTTTAGTGAAAAGTTCTGGTGTAAATGTGCTTGAATCAGTGTTGGTGGTTCCAAGCCTCCTGTGCATGGGATCATGTGATGAGCCGCAGGTGGAGAAAAGAAAGCTGATCAAAGCACATCTGATTCTCTCTTTGACTTTCATTCAGCTCATTTAGCAAAAACACCGAAACACAACAAAGTCAGACATTAACTACCATCCCAAAGAAGAAAAAAAATCACATTCTATTAACTCAGGGTTTTTCAACCTGTGGCTCTGGACCCACATGAGGCTCCACCAGAACCACAGTGTCTCCTTGTGGGTTTGGAGACAAAATAAGAGGTTTAAAAAACACATTTTTCACAATGAAATAACAATTTTGGAGTGAAAAATTATCAGAGAAAGAAAAATGTCCCAAAACCTCAAGATTTAACAATGGTCACAAATTTAAAGACAAAAGATCAAATTGATCAGAAAATTGTCTCACATTTATGATGCAGAAATGGAGACAAATTTACATCAAACTCTTGCAAACTTGAGATAAACCCCAAACTACATCTGCTCTGTCAGAGGTGTGAGGATGAAACATTATTGTGAGTTCTAGACTTCTAATGAATGAATGACACATTTACAGTGATGAGGTTTCTCCACATTATTTCTAGAGGAATTCAAGTCCATCTAGAACCAGCAGAAGTCAGGAGGCAGCAGCTGATCAGCAGGTTTAGAGTCTGCAGGTTAAACAGCTGATTTGGACATCAAATGTTGTCAAAATCAAACTTTAAGGCACCAACTTTACACCAAAATCCAGAATCTGTTTGCAGCAGCTGAGAAACTTCAGTGAAGCTTTGACTGAATCCAGATGTTGTTCAGCTTTGATCTTCTTCTTCCTCTTTGTTCCACCAATGATTGATCTGTGGTCACATGACCAACTGCTGGTGTTCAGAAGAGAAGGAGAAGCTCGTCCTTCTCAGCACACACCATCATGGTGACCACCATCAGCAGCTGCAGAGAGAAGGAGAAAGCAGAGAGGAGATCAATGAGGGTTTCAGAGACGGCCTTCATCAGCTGTCAGCAGTGATGCAGCTCATCCGGTCTAAAGAGCAGCAGGGACTTCAGTCCTGTTCAGAGCAGCAGTGGAGCTGCTTCCTCTCACCTCTCATGGTAACGTGTTGCAGTGAACACGCTGAGCTCCAAGCTCACACACCTGCAGAGACTTTCAGCATCAAGTCTGTTTGCTCTGCAGCTTCACTCCAGTCCACAGTGGAAATAAACTGCTGAGAGTCCTGAAGGCTTCATCACTGCACAAACACTTTAGTGACGATTTCCTGCTGCTCCTCTGAAAGTTAGAGTCTCTGCATGTTCATGAACATCTCATCTGCTGCTCAAACACCACCTGACTACTAAACATGGAGGCTGTCACTGAACACATGTGGATGAAACCAAGGACACAAGGACACAGATCCAGATGTGACTGCTGGACTTCAGCAGAGCTTCTGGTGTGTAGGAAGCGCTCCTGGTTCCTAAATGGAACGCTGGTTCTCTGGAATCAGAGCCAGGGATCAGAGGCTTCAGTCAGACTGATCTCAGAGCTGTGACAGAGATGAAACTGATCAGCTGTTTAGTGTTGACATGAGAGAACAAAGAGTGACAGATCAGATTTGATGCTGCCACAGTTTGATGAATGACCACCACTGTCTCTGGACACGTTGAAGCTGCAGCTGCAATCAGCTTTACTTCCTGGAGACGTGAACACAGCAGCAGCAGTCGTCTTCACATCAACTCAGACACATGATCACAACAAGCTTCTGGCTGATCTGATTGGCTGACTGCTGTCTCTCTCTCTGTGTTTCTGTCCAATCCTGAAGCCTGTCTCCATTCTCCTCTCACAGCTTCACTGAGGAAAGCAGCACTGAGAAGCTGCAGCTTTACAGCAACACTGGATCTTTGCTTTCACACCAACTGGCTTTAGGACAATCCTGCTGAAAGCAGCACAGACCGACTCCAACCCTCTACTGACCTCAGATCCTCCAGTCTGTAGTCTGGACTCTGCTGAAGGACACGCAGCTGCTGAACATCTGGATCC
This sequence comes from Pholidichthys leucotaenia, assembly GCA_020510985.1. Lineage (NCBI taxonomy): Eukaryota > Metazoa > Chordata > Actinopteri > Cichliformes > Pholidichthyidae > Pholidichthys > Pholidichthys leucotaenia. The sequence goes on along the minus strand of CM035836.1, from coordinate 484,623,216 downwards.
TGCAGGTTGTTTCCCAACAGGTGGAGCTCTCTGACGTAAGAAGGATTTGACTTCAGAGCTGAGACCAGATAATCACAGCTGATCTTTGACAACCTGCAGCTCCTCAACCTGAATAAAGAATAAAAGATGTGAGTTTATCAGACAAAGTTTCATCTTGAAATCCTTCAGTGTTTCATCATGTGTTCAGAGCTGAAGAAGGTTCAGAATGTAGAAGTTTAGAAGCTGCAAACTCCAAGCAGCTGAAGCCAACAGGATGCAGCTTCAAATGAGACTTTTTCTGCCTGAAATTTGACATTTATTAAGTTTCTGCTATAAATTTCCTGTGATTTCTGGAACTTTTTCTTCAACTTTTGTCTTCTTTTCTTTCAAATTTCACACAATTTTTTCCATAACTGTGAAATTGCTCCAGACTTTTAAACAACTTTTTTCTCCTCATAAATTCCTCATTTTGCTTCAAACGCAGAAGTTTTTCTTGTCAAATTGGACATTTTTCTCCAAACCACATTGATGAAAAAATGTCAAAGTTATAAATTTCACACTTCATGAAAAACTGTGGATGGACTTTTAAAAGTTCTACATGATAGAAATTAATTGGAAATTAGCACATTTACAAGAAAAATGTCACAAATTCAAGAAAATATAGAAAATTAGTCAGAGAAAAAACAACATTTAAGGCAGAAATATTTAGGATCAAACTTACTAATTGATGAGACATTTGAGCAAATCTTTAAAAACATATTTATGAGTCACAGATTTATGATTCAAACTTTACAAGAAAACCCAAAGTCATTTTTGAAAAAGTCTGACCAAAAAGCCTCACAGACACATTAGAAAAAAGCAGATTCACAAGATCCAGTTACAACCTGGAGACAAAAGATGAAAAATTCATGAGAAACACATCAGTTCAAGGACAATTTTAAACAGAAAAAGACTGAATGTGAAGCTGAAAGAAAAACATTGTGGTTGAGAAGATTTTCATCAGAAAAAGTCCCAAATTTACAGGAAAACGAGTCAAATTTGTCATCAAATTCTCTTGTCTTTCATTTCTAAGACTCAAAGAGTTTTGATCATGTCTGGGAGGCTGATAGAGGGCGCCCCCAGCGGCACAAAGGCTGTACTACACCACTTTGGTTGCCAGTTTGTGGGCAGGTTTTCCTCAGTAAATTCTAACTTTTCTCCAAAATATCTCACATTCTTGACACACATTTTCTCAATTGTCATTAAATTTCTCACATTTTACTTTCAACATTTCTCACCTTTTACAGGTAAATTTGCAGCCAATTTCACATAAATTTCTGACATTTTTTCATGTCAAACTGAAAGTTTTTCCACTAAATTTCTCAATTGTTTCACATTTGTGAGGCTGGTTTTGATTTTCTCTAAAATAACATTTTGACAAAAATGGTTGATAGTTTGGGCATAAATGTTCTGCTTTTGTTCTAAATTTCTCAATTCTTTGGTCAATTTTTCTCCTTTTCATGTCAAAACAGGCTGCAGATTTCACACACATTTGGGACATTTTTCTAATAAAAGTTCAACTTTCTTCCTCATCAGAAATTTCATCACTTTTCTTGCTAATTTGTGGCCGTCTTATGCTCATAATATTCACACTTTTTCTTTCAATATTTCACATGTTGACATAAATTTTCTCTTTTCCTCATAAATCTCACACATTTCTTTTGCTAATTTTCTTTCTGGGGTAAAATTGCAGCATTTTTCACATCAATTTGTTGTGTTTTTAGATCAAAGTGAAACTTTTTCCAGTAAATTTGTCAATATTTTTTCAATGATGTGACTTTTTAGTTTCAAATGTGAGAGGGGATTTTCTTCATAAATGCTCATTTGCCCCTAATTCATAAATGTGTGAACATTTCTAGAGTTTCTGTCCCAGTCAGAGGGAGACACTGGTTGTGGACAACAAAGACACGTGTGGACATGAGCTGCAGGTTGCTGAGCCCTGAACACACAACACACATGGACACAAGAGAAATGAGGAGTCTGACCTCAGAGCTTCAAGTCTACAACGTGGACTCTCCAGAAAACCACACAGATGCTTCACTCCACCATCCTGCAGGTCCTGGTTCTGACTCAGGTCCAGATCTCTGAGATAGGAGGGGTTGGACTTCAGAGCTGAGACCAGATAATCACAGCTGATCTCTGACAAACTGCAGCTCTCCAACCTGAATAAAGAATAAAAGATGTGAGTTTATCAGACAAAGTTTCATCTTGAAATCCTTCAGTGTTTCATCATGTGTTCAGAGCTGAAGAAGGTTCAGAATGTAGAAGTTTAGAAGCTGCAAACTCCAAGCAGCTGAAGCCAACAGGATGCAGCTTCAAATGAGACTTTTTCTGCCTGAAATTTGACATTTATTAAGTTTCTGCTATAAATTTCCTGTGATTTCTGGAACTTTTTCTTCAACTTTTGTCTTCTTTTCTTTCAAATTTCACACAATTTTTTCCATGACTGTGAAATTGCTCCAGACTTTTAAACAACTTTTTTCTCCTCATAAATTCCTCATTTTGCTTCAAACGCAGAAGTTTTTCTTGTCAAATTGGACATTTTTCTCCAAACCACATTGATGAAAAAATGTCAAAGTTATAAATTTCACACTTCATGAAAAACTGTGGATGGAGTTTTAAAAGTTCTACATGATAGAAATTAATTGGAAATTAGCACATTTACAAGAAAAATGTCACAAATTCAAGAAAATATAGAAAATTAGTCAGAGAAAAAACAACATTTAAGGCAGAAAAATTTAGGATCAAACTTACTAATTGATGAGACATTTGAGCAAATCTTTAAAAACATATTTATGAGTCACAGATTTATGATTCAAACTTTACAAGAAAACCCAAAGTCATTTTTGAAAAAGTCTCTCTTTCTTTCAAAGGTCTTTTTATTATTATTAAGTGAAGCATCAATACAATACAAAGTATTGGAAATTTTCATTTTTGTTTTAACCAAACAGCGCAAAAATAGAATTTAAAACAAACAAATGTGGATGCTTCAAAACACAAAAACCTTTAAGTAAACAATAATAATAATAAAAATACAAAAAAAAAGAAAAATTCTGTGAGGTGGGGGTGGGGTAAAGGGGATACGAGCTACTCAGAAACTATAATTGTGGGTCTTTCAAAGAAATCAAGAAACGGGCGCCACAATTTATAGAATTTGTTTTCTGAGCCACAAACTGTATATCTGATTTTTTCTAAACCCAAACAGGACATTATATCTTTTATCCACTGTACATGTGAAGGGGGCGAAGAGTCTTTCCACTTCAGTAATACAGCACGTCTGGCCAATAATAATGAAAATTTGAATACTTTTAATTTGGAATTTGGCAAGACAAATTCTGGAGCCACACCAAAAATGGCGCATAGTAGATCAGGTTTGATTTGATATTGCAGGACTTCAGACACATAAAAAAAAAAAAAAAAAAAAGAGATGGCGGCGCGCCTAGATGCAGCGGCCCCTCTTGGCATCAGCAAGTGTGAGAGTTTTAATCATCCCAGACGTACATTCTGTAAAACTTACAACCGTGAGACCTTATTAAACATCAAGGTACTGCACACTGCAAGAATCGCGGTGATCGGTTGTGATTTGGACATTCTACACCAGCATGGAATTTTGGCGGAGTCCCCGCTGGAAGCTACCCGGGAGAGGAGGAAGCGCAGACGGTGTGAACGCAAGCAAAAGCGAGGAAAAAGGGCCGGGATCCATGCTAGGCTAAAGGCTAACCCCTCCAGACCAGCGGTACCGTCGCTTCCTCTCTCAAACGTCCGCGCCCTCGAAAACAAGGTGGACGAACTGCGTCTGCTGAGAGAAACCCGGAGAGAGTGGAGGGACTGCTGTGTGTTTGTTTTCACCGAGACATGGCTCCACGACAACATTCCTGACGAGGCCATTCAACTGGAAGATATGGCGATGTTCCGTGCCGACAGAGAAACGGCGAGCTCCGGTAAGAGCCGTGGGGGTGGGCTATGCATCTATGTTAACAAGAACTGGTGCGTTAATGCCACGTTAGTGTCTAAACACTGCTCTCCGTTGGCGGAGTTCCTTATTGTAAATTGTCGGCCATTTTATCTGCCGAGGGAATTCAGCAACGTGTTTTTAGTTGGTGTTTACATAGCGCCGAGCCCTAATCCTAAAGCTAATGCTAAGAAGGCACTCGGGGTACTGCACAATGCGATCAGTGAAATCCAAACTTCACATCCGGACAGTTTTGTGGTGGTTGCGGGGGATTTTAACCACACCTGCCTAAAGACTGTGCTCCCCAAGTTTAAACAATGTGTAGACTTTAAGACCAGAGGAGAGAATATGTTGGACTTAGTGTACACAAACACAGATGCATATAAAGCAATACCCCTCCCCCATCTCGGCCGTTCTGATCACATGTCCGTGATGCTGGTGCCTGCCTACAAACCTTTATTGAAGTGCAGCAGGCCAGCAGTGAAACAAATCAGGATTTTGCCAGAGAGTGCAACCTCTGCACTGAAAGACTGTTTTCAGCACACAGACTGGAAGATCTTCAAAATAGCAGCCTCCCAGGAAGACGAGACAGATGTGGAGGAGTATGCTGATACGGTCACCAGCTACATTGCGAAGAGCACAGAGGATTTCACTACAGTGAAGACCATCACTATGCGGGGTAATCATAAGCCCTGGATGACTGCAGAGGTGCGCTCGCTGCTTACAGCCAGAGATGCAGCCTTCAGAGCGAAGGACAGGATCGCCCTCCGCTCAGCCAGGTCTGCGCTTTCAAAGGGAATTAAGGCGGCAAAGCGCGCCTATGCGGAGAAAATCCAGGGACACCTCTGTGACACTAGGAACACCAAGCAGATGTGGCAGGGAGTTTGGACTCTGACGGGCTTTAAGTCTAGGCAGGGGGTCGATGATGACGACGCTTCGCTTCCAGAAAGGCTTAACGACTTATTTGCACGTTTTGAAGCATCAAACTCGACAATCAGAGGGAGGGCCGGCCCACCCCCACCATCGGTCGGACCAGCTTTTACCATCAACACAGCGGACACACGGAGGACCCTATCCAGAGTCAACCCACGCAAAGCTGCAGGTCCAGACAACATTCCGGGACGTGTGCTCCGAGACTGCGCGAGCGAGTTGGCGGATGTCCTGACTGACATTTATAACATCTCCCTGAGTCAGGCCGTCGTTCCCAGATGCTTCAAGACCTCTATCATTGTACCGGTAGCAAAGAAACCAGTGGTGTCCTGTTTGAATGACTATCATCCTGTTGCACTGACACCAATTGTGATGAAGTGTTTTGAACGGCTTGTCAAACCACACATTACAGCCTGCCTCCCTGCATCACACGACTCGCTCCAGTTTGCATATCGTTCAAACCGCTCCACGGAGGATGCTATAGTCACCACCCTACACTCTGTCATCACCCACCTGGACCAGAAAGACACCTACACCAGACTCCTGTACATTGATTTCAGTTCAGCATTCAACACCATTATTCCCCAGAGACTGATGGAGAAATTACTCCTTCTCGGTCTGAACACCGCCACATGTCTCTGGATCCTGGATTTCCTGACTGAGAGATCTCAGTCTGTCCGGGTTGGAAACAACATCTCCAACTCTGTCACGCTGAGTACCGGAACCCCTCAAGGCTGTGTACTCAGTCCACTGTTGTTTACACTTCTAACACATGACTGTGTATCCAAACACGAGGGGAACCAGATTATTAAGTTTGCAGATGACACCACGGTGGTGGGACTTATTCAGAGGGATAAGGAATCAATGTACAGGGAAGAAGTGAGACACCTAGAGGGCTGGTGCAGGGAGAACAATCTGGTGCTCAACGTGGACAAAACGAACATCAAGTTCCTCGAAGTGCAGATCTCGCAGGACCTGACCTGGAGCAAGAATTCCTTGGAGATCAGGAAGCGGGCTCAGCAGAGACTACACTTCTTGAGTCAGAATCAGAATCAGAATCAGCTTTATTGGCCAAGTATGCACAACACATACAAGGAATTTGACTTTGGCTAAAAACTTGCTCTTGTTGTTCAGGTGGAGGATTTAAATAAGGATTCAATGACAACAGAGTATGTACAGTAAATTACAGTCTGTCCACGTTTCTATAAAAGGATGCAAATATATACAGGAATATATGCAGTTATTTACTCAGACTAACCACACTTTGCAGAAATATATGAAAAAATATACAGTCACACAGTATTTCAATGTGAACTCATTCAGTGATATAATGTGAATGAAGTAAAAAGCAGTGTGACAGTTATGTGCAATGTAATAATGGATGAAAAGTCATGAGTACAGCAATGGGTAGGACTAGGTGAATGTTAGGAGTTCATCAGAGTGATGGCTTGAGGAAAGAAACTGTTCCTGTGACGGGTGGTTTTGACCTTCAGTGATCTGTAACGACGACCAGAAGATAGAAGTTCAAACAGTTTGTGGCCGGGGTGTGATGGGTCAGCACAGATGTTTCCCGCCCGTTTCCTGGTTATGGACCAATATAAGTTCTCAATGGAGGGTAGGTCGGTACCGATGATCCTCTCCGCAGACTTAATGATCCGCTGCAGTCTGGTCTTGTCCTGTTTAGTGGCAGATCCAAACCAGACAGTGATGGAAAAGCAGAGGACAGATTGGATGATGGCGGTGTAGAAGACAACCAGCAGCTCCTGAGGCAAATCAAACTTCTTGAGCTGACGCAGAAAAAACAACCTCTGCTGGGCCTTTTTCCGGACAGTGTCTATATGGGAGGACCACTTCAGGTTCCGGGAGATTGTGGTACCCAGAAACTTGAAGGAGTCCACAGTGGACACTGTGCTGTTGAGGATGGTGAGTGGGGGGAATGAAGTGGGGTGTCACCTGAAATCCACCGTCATCTCCACCGTTTTGGCTGGGTTAAGTTCAAGATGGTTCTGGCTGCACCAGAGGATCAGCTGCTCCACCTCCCGCCTGTATGCAGACTCATCATCATCCCGGATCAAACCGATGACTGTGGTGTCGTCCGCAAACTTCAGGAGCTTCACCGAAGGGTCCTCTGAGGTGCAGTCGTTGGAGTAGAGGGAGAAGAGCAGTGGGGAAAGGACACATCCTTGGGGGGCGCCAGTACTAATTTTTCGGGAGCTGGATGTAAATCTCCCTAGCTTCACTTGTTGCCACCTGTCAGTCAGAAAGCTGGAGATCCACTGGCAGGTGGAGGGGGGCACCTTGAGCTGGAGGAGTTTCTGATGAAGAATGCCTGGGATGATGGTGTTGAACGCTGAGCTGAAGTCGACAAACAGGATCCTGGTGTACGTCCCTGGGGAGTCGAGGTGTTGCAGGATGTAGTGTAGTCCCATATTCACTGCATCATCCACTGACCTGTTTGACCGGTAGGCAAACTGCAGTGGGTCCATCAGGGGGCCTGTGATGACCTTCAGGTGGTTCAGCACCAGTCTCTCCAAGGATTTCATGACCACAGAGGTCAGGGCAACAGGTCTGTAGTCGTTTAATCCTGTAACAGAGGGTATATTGGGAACTGGAATGATGATGGAGCGTTTGAAGCAGGAAGGCACTTCACGCAGCTCCAGTGATCTGTTAAAGATCCGGGTGAAGATGGGGGCCAACTCGTTGGAGCAGACTCTCAGGCAGGACGGAGACACACCATCAGGTCCTGCAGCCTTCTTGATCTTTTGTCTCTGAAAGACCCGGCGCACCTCCTCTTCACAGATCGTTAGTGCTGGTGGGAGGTCAGAGTGGAGGAGGGATGGAGTTCCTGGGGCTGCAGATAATCCTTTTGTGTGGGTGGGAGGTGAGAACTGTAGGTTCTTTTCAAACCTACAGTAAAAGCTGTTTAGGTCGTTAGCCAGCTGGAGGTTTTCCACAGGGTGGGGGGATGGTCTCCTGTAGTTGGTGATATTCTGCAGGCCTCTCCAGACAGAAGCAGAGTTGTTGGCTGCGAAGTTTTGTTGTAACTTCTCACTGTAGCTCCTCTTAGCAAGCCTGGTCTCCTTCGTCAGCATGTTTCTGGCCCGCTTGTACAGAGTCCAGTCACCAGTCCTGTAGGCCTCCTCCTTGGTCTGACGTAGCTGCTTCAGTTTAGGAATGAACCAGGGTTTATTGTTGTTGTATGTGCAGAAGGTCTTGGTCTGCACACACATGCCCTCGCAGAAACAGATGTATGACGTCACAGTGTCAGTGAGTTCATTTAGGTTAATGGCTGCAGCTTCAAAAACACTCCAATCTGTGCAGTCAAAGCAGGCTTGTAACTCCAGCTTTGATTCCTCAGTCCATTTCTTCACAGTCCTTACAACAGGCTTGGAAGTTTTTAGTTTCTGTCTGTATGTTGGAATAAGATGGAGCAGACAGTGGACAGAAAAAACCCAGAGCTGCACGGGGGACGGCATGATAGGCGTTTCTTAAAACTGTGTAACAGTGGTCGAGTGTATTTGTGTCCCTGGTGGGACATTTAATATGCTGTCTGTATTTAGGAAGCTATTTGTGAGATTAGCTCTATTGAAATCACCCAGAATGATAAGCAGAGAGTCTGGATGTTTTTCCTCCACCTCTGCTATCTGGTCAGCGAGGTGCTGCAGTGCCTCCGTTGTACAAGCAGCAGACGGGATATAAATTGCGACCAGAATAAATGAGGAGAACTCTTGCGGTGAATAAAAGGGTTTACAGTTTATGAACAGTGACTCTAGGTTAGGGCTACAAAACTTCTTCAACACTGTGACATCAGTACACCAACCTTCGTTTATGTAGAAGCAGATTCCACCACCTTTAGTCTTTCCAGGGAATTCTCGGCTGCGATCAGCACGAAACAGTTGGAATCTGTCCAGGCGCACCGTGCTGCCCGGGATGTGTTCACTCAGCCAGGACTCCGTGAAACAAAGGGCGCCAGATCTGCTAAAATCCCGGTTTTTGTGAGTCAGGAGCAGCAGTTCATCCATTTTGTTCGCCAAAGAGCGGATATTCGCCAGATGGATCGATGGGAGCGGCGTGCGAAATCCTCGTTTCTTCACCCTGACTAGCGCACCGGCACGTTTACCACGCCGCCTTCGTTTCCGGCCAGCGCCAATAGCCGCTGCTCCCACAGCTAAGATCGACTGAAAAAACTTCAGATCAGCAGCAGAAACTGGCGGAGAAGTTGCATTGGGAGGTAGTCTGAGTGAAAGTAGTTCCTCCCTTGAATAGGTGACTCGGACAGAAGAGCAGAAGTCCAAAAAAACACACAAAATTATCAAAAACATCAGAGAGCAGAAGCCAGTGGCTGCCATCCGCGGCGCCATCTTGGATTTTTTGGCCAAGATCACCTCTCACAACCCAAGAGCAGCCCCCTAATCGCTGCACTGCTTCTATGAAATACCCGCCTATCAATTTTTGGTCACTGTTTGTTGTGTAGACATTAAGCAGGAGAATTCTCCCGCTGGTATGTTTGGTCCATGATGTAAATTAAATCAAATCACCCTTTATTGTCATTCAACCATACAACCAATCATTGTACAGTAGAACGAGATTGTGTTTTACCTATCTACAGTGTCAATCACACACACCCCAGTGCAGAATCAGAGGGCTGCTGCCATGCAAGGCGCCACCACAGATTTCCCTCCTCCATTCCATTATTGCTGAGCACCAAGCTGGACGGCAGGAAGTTCCACTTTTAAATGGTCTTCGGCATGACCCGGCTGGGATTTGAACCCCTGCCTCCCGGGTGTGGGGCAGATGCTCTACCAACTGAGCCACCACTCTGGTAGCCGGGTGTTTTCTGTAGAGCCCCACACATGAAAGCAGGAGTCTTTGCGCGGGAACGCAAAAGTATCGTAACGTCGGGGCTATATTTGGGGGGGGAGCAGCGATTTCCCCCAGCATGCTTTGCAACAGAGGACGTTATTGTATGTGTGTATTAAATGTTATTACTGAGTTACTATACTGCCGTGTAATTATAACTGCGTTATAATGACACAGCAGTATTTCATAGGCAAGATTTATTATGTGTGTGTAACTGTGATTTAAACGGAGGTCTGGGAGAATGACCCCCCCCCCCCCCCGTCTGTGCTCAGGGTGTGTGTGAATAAAGCCTGTTCGTCACGACTATCTGCTCCTTTTCTTTGTGTGAACCTTGCATACGTCACACTGGTGTCAGAAGTGAGATGGAGCAGATGGAAGCCAGGATCAGAATGGAGATCCAGCAGCTGGAGCAGTTCATTGCTCAGCTGATGACGGACGATGGGACCGAGACACCACCCCTGGGAGCCGAGAGCCGGGACGAACGAAGCGGCGGCGGACCTGACGGGGCCAGCGCACCCCGCCTTCTGCCTTTTTCAAGACAGAGCGGGCAGAGCAGAGCAAACCAGCCCCGCATTCCGCCCTCCTCAGGACAGGACAGGCTGGCGATCCCACGGCGATCAGGAGTGATGATCGATTGGGAGGCGGCCATCCCATCTGTTCGGCAGCGGGCCAAGATTCCCCGCTTCAAAGGCGAGACCACGTTGGATGACTACCTGACCCAGGTCGAGCTGGCCTGGTCGAGCTGGCGCTGAACGGCTGGTCACCAGAGGAAACCGCCGTGCAGGTCGCGCTGGCCTTGGAAGGGAGGGCTCTCTGCACGCTCTCTGATCTCCGGCCGGAGGAGCGCTACAGCTGGCCAGCGCTACAAGGAGTGCTCCGGAGACGATTTGGGAGAACGGCGGACGCTGAGCATGCCCAGGAACAGCTGACCCGCCGCCGCCGAAGCAACCAGGAAAGCCTAGGAGCCTATGCTGCAGACATACGGCTGCTAACCCGGCGCAGCTACCCAGATTTCGCACCGGAGGTGGTAGAGAAGCTTGCCCTCCGGAGCTTCATCCAAGGTCTCCGCCCGGCCCAGCTCCAGAGCCACATACGGATCCACGCCGCGAGCGACTGGGAGACTGCTGTGGCAGAAGCAGACCGGGTGGAGCCGCTGATGAATCGCACAATTGAAGCGCCAACGCACAGTCAAAGAACCTTCCAGGCCATGGTGGAGAGCAAGGAGGAAGAGGAGGAATTACGGCAGACCACGGCGGCGCGTCCACGGAGAAGATGGCCGCGGCGGCGCGAGGAAGGGTGCTTCCGCTGCGGAGAGCTGGGACACATCGCACGGTACTGCCCCGCACCCACCCCACAACAAACTGGCCCCTCGCCGGCGTTAAACTAGAGCGAGGTGGCGTGAACGGGGACAGGCCGCCTCCCGCAGATGTTTCCCCCGAGGAGCCAGCGGCACGCGTGGGCCAAATTGGACACTCTCCAGGGATGTATCTACAGTGCAGCTTGGGGAAGATGTCGATCCGGGCCCTGATTGACACCGGCTCTACAATCTCCTTGGTTCGACCTGGTGTGCTGCCAGGCACGAACAAGACGGCCCCACGGGGGTGGGAACCCACCAAGCGCTGCATCACCACGGCTACCGGTGAGCGCGCCAGACTGAGGGGGCGGAGAGTTCTGGTGGTGGGGGTGGCCGGTCAGAACATAAGACACCCGTTCTGGCTGGCTGACATCCAAGACCCCTGTATTATTGGACTAGACATGCTCCCAGCCTGGAACGCCAAGATCGACACCACCGGACCGTCCCTCCAGCTGGGAAACCGGACCATCCCGCTCCACAGCAGAACCCAGAGAAGGAACACGGGGGCCTGCGCAATCGAGGGATCACCAAGACAGACCGGACCAGGTGGGCCACCGCGAGGACCGGACACGATGACGTCACCAGCGCGGGCAGAGAAAGCACGAGCACACACAGGGACAGCAAGGGGAGGGGTCAACGTGTCAGCAGAGACGCAGCAGGCGGTCGAGGAATTATTTCAGCGGAGCTGCAGCGGGCTGGACCCGGAACAGAGACGCCAGCTGCGGGAGCTATTGGACTGTTATATGGGTGTTTTCGCCACAAAGGATGAGGAATGTGGCCGGACCGGTTTGGTGCAGCACGAGATCGACACCGGTGAGACCAGGCCGATTCGACTCCACCCACACCGGCTGCCCTTTTCAAGGCGGGCAGCGGCAGAACAAAAAATGCAAGAAATGCTGGAGGCAGATGTTATTGAGCCCTCCAGCAGCCCCTGGGCGGCGCCGGTGGTGCTGGTCAAGAAGAAGGACGGGTCGTGGCGGTTCTGTGTGGATTACCGACGCCTGAATGATGTCACTTGGAAGGATTCCTACCTTCTGCCCCGCATCGATGACGCGCTGGACCACATCGCCGGCTCCAGCTGGTTCAGCTCGCTGGATCTACACAGCGGCTATTGGCAGGTAGAGCTGTCACCTGAGGCCCGCCAGAAAACAGCCTTCTCCATCGGGCAGGGACTGTACCAGTTTAAAGTGATGCCGTTTGGACTCTGCAACGCTCCGGCCACCTTTGAGCACTTGATGGAGTGAGTGCTGGCTCACGTGCCCCGGAGTCGCTGCGTTGTTTACCTGGATGACCTGCTGGTGCATGCAGCTGATTTTGACAGCACCCTGTCAAATCTCCGAGAGGTGCTGGGTGCCATCCGACAGGCGGGGCTACGGTTGCACCCTAGAAAATGCCACCTGTTCCGGTGGGAGACCACCTTCCTGGGCCACATCGTCAGTGCAGCGGGGGTCGCCACCGACCCAGAAAAAGTGGCAGCGGTGAGAGACTGGCCAGTGCCGCGGAACGTGGGAGAACTGAGGAGTTTTATTGGATTGGCCTCCTATTGTAGGAGGTTTGTGAAAGACTTCGCCACCATCGCCAGCCCGCTGCATCAGCTGACACAGAAAGGACGCACGTTTCAGTGGAGTGACAGCTGTGCTGCTGCTTTCTCCCAGCTCCGCGCGGCGCTCATCGGAGCCCCCATCCTGCAGTATCCTGACCCGAACCGCCCTTTCATCGTGGACACGGACGCCAGCAACCAGGGCATCGGGGCGGTGCTATCCCAGGAGGGAGAGCAGGGAGAGCAGGCAGTCGCTTTTTTCAGCCACACTCTCAGCAGAGCCGAGAGGAATTACTGTGTGACTCGCAGACAGCTGCTGGCTGTCATCCAAGGACTGCGTCATTTCCGCCCGTATGTGTACGGGGGGAGGTTCCAGCTCAGGATGGATCACGCTTCCCTGACCTGGTTATTGAACTTCAAAGAGCCGGATGGACAGTTGGCGAGATGGCTGGAGGCACTGCAGGATTATAATTTCCAGATTGTGCATCGGGCAGGCCGCCTCCATGCCAACACTGACGCGCTGTCTTGGTGCCCCTGTGCGACAGACGAGTGTCATCACTGCCAACGGGCTGAAGATCGAGACCAAGCCGTCCCATGGGCTGCTGCTCTCCGGACTGCTGCGAGCAGGAATCACGCAGCGACACGCAGCCCCTCCTCAGATGATCAAGCAGCTCTCCCCAGCGATGACGTCACAGAGGTTCTTGGCATGCAGCAGCTGCAGAGCGAGCAGGACAGAGACCCGGTCATTTCTCGGGTTCGGCAGTGGCTGGACGCAGGACAGCGGCCCGCCTGGGAGGTTGTGTCACTACTGGACCCAGAGACTAAGGCCCTACACTCCCAGTGGGCCAACCTCCGCTGCCACGAGGGCGTGGTGTATCGACAGTGGCAGACTCCAGCTGGGCAGCGGCACGTCTGGCAGCTGCTGGTTCCTCGTCCACTCCGGCCCAACGTACTCCAGCTGGTTCATGGGGCAGTAGGAGCGGGCCACTTTGGAGTGACAAAGACGCTGCAGCGCCTTCGAGCCCGGTTCTACTGGCCCGGTTGTCATCAGTAAGTAAGTAACCACCCCAATAAAAATTTCACCATGACCCTTAGGGGGCTCCGTACAAAGGCATGTGAACTGATGGCAATAAAAAAGTTTATTTTTAATAAAGTAAAAAAAAACAAAACAAGATAATGCATGGACTGTGCTTTTCCTGGAAGGTGCAGCCAACAGTCAAGTGTGATTTATTACGGAAAACAGCTGTGCTCTGTGCTTCAGGCAATCAGCTGATTGAATCTGCCTCCTCCAGCATTCTGACATTTTGGCATATCTATAAGAACAACACTGGACAGCTGATGGTACAGACCAGTCAAATAGAAAAACCCCAACAGGTCCCGTTATACTGTTGAGAATGTGGAAATGACGAGGCTGAGTTTGTCTCACGAGTCAGGTTTATTCACATTCTCCAACATCATCAAAAACAGAAAGAAAAAGAAAACCCCAGACATCCGTCCTTTTATACCCCAGGACATCAAAGCACACAGTCACATTGTATTTAATCCCAAGTCACAATGCGTCTTCTTCCAGGTCTTATCACTTCCACCTAAAGTCACTGGCGGCCAGGAAATCCCCCAAGGCCATCTCTTTGCATACCAAAGACCACATTTCACATCATCCTGTTATCTCTTAGGAGGCTCAGTCCTTTTGTTCATCTGAGTCAGAATCAGAATCAGATTTATTAAGATAAGATAAGATAAGCCTTTATTAGTCCCACAACGGGGAAATTCCAGGATTGCAACAGCACAGGGATAGCAACACTCAGAGCAACAATCAGAAGGCAAGAAAAAAAAAAAAAAAAAAAAAAAAAAAAACACAAGCAAGCAAGAGCAGCTAATATACATATGTACATATTACTATAAAATATATATATACACACACACACACAGACACACAGTGCAGAGCATTGTAGCTGGATGGAATAAATATATGAATATATGAACACACAGTGCAGAGCATTGTAGCTAGATGGAATAAATATGTAAATATATAAACACCCACAGTATGGAGCATTGCAGCTAGGTGGAATAAATATGCAAGTATATAAACACACACAGTGCGGAGCAATGTAGCTAGATGGAATAAATATATAGATATATAAATATAAACACACCCAGTGCAGAGCATTGTAGCTAGATGGAATAAATATGTAGATATATAAAAACACAGTGCGGAGCATTGTAGCTAGATGGAATAAATATATAGATATATAAATATAAACACACCCAGTGCAGAGCATTGTAGCTAGATGGAATAAATATGTAAATATATAAACACACACAGTGCAGAGCATTGTTGCTAGGTGGGATGAAACAGCACAACCGTCTATTTAGTTATCCTACATGGTATGATTATGTGCCCATACATATTCTCACCCTCCATAGCGACCGGTATGTTCCTAGTTGTATGCCGGAGGGGACCATTGTGTAAGTCTATTGCATCTTTTGCATTCAGAAAAAACTATTAGTTTGTTACGTCTTTTTGCTATCTCTGCGAGCAGCCCTGCTTAGGTTGTACAGTCTGACAGCCGTTGGTAGGAAGGACCTACGAAACCTCTCGGTTGTGCACCTGGGATGATGTAGTCTGCTGCTAAATGAGCTCCTCAGTGCATCCAGTATGTCCTGCATAGGGTGGAACTCGGACTCCAGCAGAGACGACAGTTTAGCCACCGACCTTCTCTCTCCTATCTCCTCCATCGGATCAAGGCGTTGCCCCAGGACAGAGCTAGCTTTCTTAATCAGTTTGTTCAGTCTCTTCCTATCGGCTGCAGTAATGCCACTGCCCCAGCAGACCACTCCAAAAGTGATGGCTGATGCCACCACCGTGTCATAGAATGACTTCAGCAGCGCCCCTTGTACACCAAAAGACCTGAGTCTCCTCAGCAGGAACAGCCTGCGCTGTCCCTTCTTGTAGAGTGCATCAGTATTGTGTGACCAGTCTAGTTTATTGTTCAGATGAACACCCAGGTACTTGTAGGATGTCACCATCTCGATGTCTGTTCCCTGTATATTTACTGGTGCTGTGAGGGGTTGCCCATGCCTGCGGCAGTCCACCACCAGCTCCACCAGCTTATTGCCATTGTTAATGTAGTACACAAACTAGGAATTTGTCTCAGTGCAATGCTACAACATTAAAACATAAGATAAAGAGATAAACTAAAAAAAATTAAAGACTAAAACCATGCAATAAGTGTAGAATAATAATAATAATAATAATAATAATAATAATAATAATAATGAGTAATACTAGTCACAGCAGTTTTAAATAAATTAGCAAGTAGCAGATGATGTGCAGTCGATAATGCAACAGAAAAACAGTGATGAATGACATGAGTCTGGTTGAGCTGCTGTACATAGTGCACGAGAGTCAATAAGTCACTTAATGTTCAGCAGTCTGATGGCAGAGGGGAAAAAGCTGTTCATGTGCCGGGAGGTTTTAGTCCGAATGGACCGAAGTCTTCTACCTGAGGGGAGGGTGGCAAACAGTACGTGACCAGGGTGTGAAGGATCGGCCATGATCCGGCCTGCACGCCTCCGGGTCCTGGAGATGTACAGATCCTGGAGAGATGGGAGCTTGCAGCCGATCACCTTCTCAGCAGTGCGCACGACGCGCTGCAGCCTTAGTCTGAGATGTGAAGCATACATTAAGCATACAGTGACATACATATGAAGCATATGAAACCCACATATGTGTCCCACATGACGCCCCCCCCCAAACGTCTAAGATGGAACAACGTAATAACAGTCTGCATGTCATGATAAAATCACACACATCAGTCCACATGCTGCTTGGGCCTCAGTCTTCTCCCGTATCTGCTGTAAGCGGGCTTTACCGCCTCCGCGGCGCCCTCCTGCTGGGGAGCTGCTGTCTGAGGATGAGAACTGTTAGTCAATCCCTGTGGGTGCTCTGGGGAATGCTCCCTAGGGGGTCTGCCGCGCCGAGGAGCCCTGGCCAACTGCACACCTTCGTCAGCCACCACAAAAGCGGGTTTGAGCCTGTTTATGCCAATCATTTCTTTTCTGCCCCCCAAATCTAGCAAAAAGTGCTTATCCCCTGTTTCCAGCACTCTAAATGGTCGGTCATAAGGCGGTCGCAAGGGTGGGTGATGGACATCGTGTCTGACAAAAACAAACTCTGCATTTTTTAAAGCCTTAGGCATAAAAACGCGCGGAAAACTGTGGTGAACGGGGCCAGGCAGCGTGCTCGATTCCGTGCTACTCTGCAACCGCTGAGCTGGGGAGCACTCTGGCGCAGGATTATCTGGGAGAAATTCCCCGGGCAGCCGAATTGGCTGTGCGAAAACTAGCTCAGCCGGGGAGGCTTCTAAATCCTCTTTAGGTGCAGAACGCAACCCCATTAAAACCCATGGTAGCCTGTCCACCCAATTTGCATCCGTAAGCGACGCTCTGAGGGCCGCCTTCAATGACCTGTGAAAACGTTCGCATAACCCGTTAGCCTGCGGGTTGTACGCGGTTGTGCGGTGGATCGTTGCCCCCAGGCTGCGGGCCATCGCTGACCAAAGTTTGGAAACAAATTGAGGGCCTCTGTCGGACATAATGTCCGACGGGACTCCAAAACGCTCTACCCATGCCGTTAAAAACGCGCGCGCCACCTCCTCGGCTGTGGTTGACGACAGTGGGACCACTTCCGGCCAGCGCGTGGTGCGGTCAACCATTGTCAGAAGATGTGTGCACCCCTGTGAGGGCGGGAGGGGGCCTACTAGGTCTACGTGAACATGATCAAACCTCTTAGCCGGGTAGTGAAACGGCTCCAAGGGAGCTCTTGTGTGTCTGTGTACCTTGGCTCGTTGACAAGCCATGCAGGCTGCTGCCCACTCTCTAACTTGTTTGCGCAGGCTCGGCCATACAAATTTCTCTCCCACCATTTTGACCGACGTGCGCACTCCTGGGTGCGCCAGAGAATGGATCGAGTCAAAAACGCGGCGGCACCACGCAGCCGGTACCACAGGACGCGGTCGCCCAGTGGAGACATCGCAGATTAGGGGGAGCATACCGTCTTGCAGCACCCTGTTCTCCATCCTTAACCCTGTTGGTCCAGACTGAAGCGCGCGCACATCCGCGTCGCTAACCTGATTCGCGGCCATGGCTGCATAATCTATCCCTACGCGGACTGGGGCCGCGCGCACTTCTGCGTCGCTAACCCGGTCCGCGGCCATGGCTGCAAAATCTGCCCCTATGCGGGCTGGAGCCGCCACGGCACGCGAGAGGCAGTCTGCCACTACATTAAGTTTACTCGCCACATGCTGGATATCGGTAGTAAACTCTGAGATCACGGCCAGCTGTCTCTGCTGCCGGCCCAACCACGGTTCTGAAACCTTGGCCATCGTGAAAGTCAGCGGCTTGTGGTCAACGAACGCGGTGAAACGGCGTCCCTCCAGCCAGAACTGGAAGTGGCGAATGGCCAAGTGGAGAGCTAACAACTCTCTGTCGAATGCGCTGTATTTTCGTTCACTATCGTGCAAGGTCCTGCTGAAAA
Organism: Pholidichthys leucotaenia; assembly: GCA_020510985.1. NCBI lineage: Eukaryota > Metazoa > Chordata > Actinopteri > Cichliformes > Pholidichthyidae > Pholidichthys > Pholidichthys leucotaenia. Next base: position 484,605,026 of record CM035836.1, on the reverse strand, counting down.
AGGTGAGCGGTTGCCAAGCTCCGGCTACATACTGCTCCACGACCGCCCCTATGGCCACATCTGACGCGTCAGTAGTGAGCACTATGCGGGCCGCTGGGACTGGATGAGCCAACAACGCAGCATTTGCCAGGGCTGTTTTGACTTCAGAGAATGCGCGCTCTCGCTCCGGAGACCATTCTATTTTATTTGTGGGTTTTTGTTTTTTTAGTGCAGCATACAGTGGTTGCATGAGCTGCGCTGTGCGGGGGAGGGAACGGTTATAAAAATTCACCATTCCCAAAAACTCCTGTAACGCTTTGACCGTTTGTGGCTGGGGAAAATTTGTTACTGCGCGCACTTTGTCAGGCAGAGGAACCGCTCCTTCTGGGGAGACGCGATGCCCCAAAAAATCAATCTGCGTCACCCCGAACTGACACTTCGCTGGGTTGATTATTAACCCGTGCTCTCCCAACCTCCGGAAAACTGCCATGAGGTGGTTTTCGTGTTCGTCTTCGGAGGCGCTGGCTACCAATGTCGTCTAGGTAGACGAACACGAAGGGGAGATCGCGCAACATTGCGTCCATCATGCGTTGGAACGTCTGCGCTGCGCCTTTAAGCCCAAACGGCATGCGCAAAAACTCGAATAGCCCAAACGGAGTTATTACCGCTGTTTTAGGTATGTCCTCAGCGCGCACTGGGACCTGGTGGTAACTGCGTACCAAGTCTATCTTAGAAAAAATGCGCGCCCCCACCAAATGAACTGAAAAATCTTGGATATGCGGGATTGGGTAGCGGTTGTACGCCGTATCGTTGTTCAACCTGTGGAAATCTCCGCAAGGTCGCCACGAGCCATCAGCTTTCAGGACCATGTGAAGCGGTGAAGCCCATGGGCTTTTCGAACGCCTGATGATGCCCAACTTTTCCAGGTTGGCGAACTCCTCATGCGCTATGGTCAGTTTAGCTGAATCCAAGCGCCGAGCTTTTGCAAAATCGGGCGGTCCGGTGGTAGTAATAAAATGTTCCACCCGTGTTTAGCCACGGTCGCCGAAAATGTTGGGACCGTGAGTGCTGGGAACTGAGTGAGCAGTGTGTGGAACTTACCACTTGCAGCTGTGACGTTGGCTTGTGCTGTTGGTGGGGCCACTCGAGCTGTACAGGGAATAGAATAAAAAGAGAGTGCATTAACCAAGCGCCTGTTAGCAAGATCAACCAACAAACCACGTGAGCACAAAAAATCAGCCCCTAACATATTGAAATTGACTGCAGCTATGACAAAAGTCCACTCAAATGTACGGCCGTGTAGGGACAGAAGCAGAGTCCTCTCACCAAAGGTCTTAATCGCCGAGCCGTTCGCTGCTGACACCCCGGGACCACTGGAAGGCACCAGCCGGTCAGCAGAGGAAGGTGTGATGAAACTCAGCTGGGAGCCTGTGTCCACGAGGAAATGCCTCCCCGAGCGCGCATCTTTCAAGTAGAGCACCTTGTTCTCCTCTCCGAGGGCCGCAGCTGCTACCGACCCCCGGTCTTGGCATTTCCCGAGCGCTTGAAATGGCACGGTGGTATACATTTGCGTGCCCTCTCTGCGAAGCGACGATGGTAGAAACAAAGGACGTCGTCTGTTCCGTGTTTCTTGGCCTCTGCCGCCGCCGTCATCGGTGAGTCTGGTACTGCTGCCTCTGGCCCCCTGCCATCTCTGGACATTGTGCCAAGCTCCGCTGCCGCAGCCGTTTGGTGGCGTTGACGAGTCGTTGCGCCTCCTGGCCCAGCTCGCGGTAGTCTCATCGGGCCAACAGTGGCAAACTGGCCAGGGTCACTCTGACCGCTGACGGTAGGGTCCTGAGGAAAAGGTGGGTGAAGATGAAGTGATCATCGTCAGAGTCTTTCAACCTCAACAGCTTCTTCATCAGGTCCGCAGGCCTGTCGCTTTCAAATTCAGTCAGCGCCAGGAGCCCCTCTGCTCGCTCCTCCACCGAGGGGGTGAAGTACCGGATGAGCGCAGCCTTCAATGCGCTGTACTTGTGGCTGTCCAGTGGCTGGTTGATCAGGCTCTCCACATGCTGGGCTGTGTGGTTGTCCAGTTTTGCAACCACATGGTAGAACTTTGTGGCGTCTACCGAAATCCTCCGGAAGTTGAACTGCGCCTCAACCGCGTTAAACCAGGAGCGCGGATTGTTCTGCCAGAAGTCCAGTAGCTGAACTGTGGCTGCATTCGCTTGGCTGGCTCCTGACGAGTCTGGCTTGGGAGAATTTCTTTCACTCATGCTACGTCTTAGGGTCACCAGTGTGGAGAATGTGGAAATGACGAGGCTGAGTTTGTCTCACGAGTCTGGTTTATTCACATTCTCCAACATCATCAAAAACAGAAAGAAAAAGAAACCCCCAGACATCCGTCCTTTTATACCCCAGGACATCAAAGCACACAGTCACATTGTATTTAATCCCAAGTCACAATGCGTCTTCTTCCAGGTCTTATCACTTCCACCTAAAGTCACTGGCGGCCAGGAAATCCCCCAAGGCCATCTCTTTGCATACCAAAGACCACATTTCACATCCTCTTGTTATCTCTTAGGAGGCTCAGTCCTTTTGTTCATCTGAGACATGAAGCATACAGTAAGCATACAGCGACATACATATGAAGCATATTGTGACGTTTGCAGGGTTCACACAAAAAGACAATGGAGCAGATGACTGTGATCAACCTGATTTATTTTTCACACACCCCGACCCCCAACCTGCTTCTCAGCACACAGAGGAGTGGAGGTCATTCTCCCAGACCTCCGTTTCAATCATGGTTACACACAGAGGTACATCTTGCCCTAATCCTGCTAAACACTGCTGGGTCATTATAATGCAGTTATAATGACACAGCAGTATAACTCAGAAATAACACATTTAACACACACAGTAACGTTTCAAACTGGCAAAGCATGCTGGGAAATCCCTGTCTCCCTTAAAATGGCCCCGACGTTACACTGCCCCCCCCCCCCCGGACTGGTTTCTGTCCCCAGAAAATTCAAAGTCCACTTTCAGAAATCCAACGCGAGTCAGCCCGGTGCCAGGGCGGCATGCACGGGCCATCTGAGTCTCGGTCAGAGTATCTGGTTGGGGTAGGGCTCCGGTTTGGCCATCAGCGGGCGGATGGACACATCTGACAGCCTCTGTAGGACCACACACAGTCCCTTCCCTGGCAGCGGGAGTCCCAGGCCCGCTCCGGCCGACTCCCACCGCTGCCAGATCTCCCAGGCGGCCGCTGGCCCGCGTCCATGCGTCCAGCCCTTGTCGCGCCTGGAAAGTGGCCGCATCTTCGTCCTGCTCGCTCCGCTGCGTCGCTCCTGCGCCGAGGGCCTCCGTGACGTCACCGAAAGGAAAAGCATCGGGTAGCGGTAGGACACGCACAGTTCCTCCTCTGGCAGCGGGAGTCCCATGACTCCCACCGCTGCCAGGACCTCCCAGTCGGCCGCTGGCCCGCGTCCAGGCGCCCAGCCCCTGCCGATCCTGAGAAAAGACCGGATCTGTCCTGCTCGCTCCACTGCTGCTGCGCTCCAAAGGCCTCTGTGACGTCACCTGCCGGGGGAAGCATCTGCAGGAGGCGGCTTTTTCCCTGTCCATGCCACCTCGCTCTAATTTAACGTCGGCGAGGGGCCAGTTTGTCGTGCGCTGTGTGCGGGGCAGTACCATGCCATGTACCCTGGCTCTGTGCAGCGGAAGCCGTCCTTCCTCGCGTCGCCACGGCTGTTTCCTTCGTGCACGCGCTGCTGTGATCTGCCGTAGCTCCTCCTCCACTCGCTCTCAGCGCGGCAGCCAACTCGACCTGGGCCAGGCGGTCATCCGACAGGTTCTCGCCGTTGTAGCGGGGAATCTTGGCCTGCTGCTGGATGGATGGGACCGTCATCTCCCGGTCGATTGCCGCTCCTAATCGCTCTGGAATCGCCAGCCCGTCCTGCCCTGAAAAGGGCGGGAAACGGGGCTGGTTTGCTCTGCTCCGTCCATCGCAGCGAAGCTCTCCAGGGGCCGGCGTCTCAGCTCTATACTCCGTTCCCGGCTGAGCGATGAATCGCTCCGGCCGCTGTACCTCCGCCTGGATCCTCATCTTGCTCCATGTCCCACTCCTGACACCAGTGTAACGTGCTGCTCGACATGGCAACGTCCCACCGGGAGATTCGAACTCACGCCTCCCGCTCCGGAGTCCCGCACCCTACCTGTGTCGCCAATAGGGTCAACCCACTTGGCAAGCCAAGTAGGGTGCTCATATTGAGTTCACTACACTACTCCCCTCTGGTTCTCGACATCGTCCCGATGTCAGCGCCCCATTACTGCTTTGGACAGGAGATCCCACTTCTGACACCAGTGTGACGTTTGCAGGGTTCACACAAAAAGACAATGGAGCAGATGACTGTGATCAACCTGATTTATTTTTCACACACCCCGACCCCCAACCTGCTTCTCAGCACACAGAGGAGTGGAGGTCATTCCCCCAGACCTCCGTTTCAATCATGGTTACACACACAGGTACATCTTGCCCTAATCCTGCTAAACACTGCTGGGTCATTATAATGCAGTTATAATGACACAGCAGTGTAACTCAGAAATAACACATTTAACACACACAGTAACGTTTCAAACTGGCAAAGCATGCTGGGAAATCCCTGGCTCCCTTAAAATGGCCCCGACGTTACAATATGAAACCCACATATGTGTCCCACAATACGAACAAATACGTGTGTGTGTGTGTGTGTGTGTGTGTGCACTGCAGGCAGAGCTCTGTACGGGTTTTTTCCTGTGAACCAACACTGCAAATGTGCAACTTACTCCACAAATGCGGGACTTATCAGCCATACGCTGGATACGTCGGAAAATTGTACGCATGCTGAAAATTAATTTTCAGAGGAGCACGACGTCAGGACGTCAGGAGCACGACGTCATAAGTTTTGTTTAAGTCTTAAACAAAACTTATCCATTACTGCTTTGACTTATGCCACCATATTCTCCAAATTATTCATACGTTTTGGCTTCCTAAATCATCTAGGTGTGACAGGGCCTTAACCATAGCAGCAGCGAGACGCCAGCCGGACACTTACAATAAACCTTTGGGGAAACAAGAGTGGATCTGCAGCTCAGTGAACAAGTGTGCAGGGAAATGGAACTCCACAAGGAAAAGGTAAAGATTTTTAAAACTATAATTTTATAGTGGAAGTTATCTTTAACATGCTTTGTGTGGACGGCCCTATAGGCTATTTTTATGGTGTTTGGTATGAATGGCACTTAAATCAGGTAGATCACCCCTGAAAGCCTAGCTGTAAAATACACGGTCCGCCACTGGCTGAAAGAGAACGACAAGTTAAAGGATTAACCAGGTTCTCTGAAACATGAGTGAAGTATCTCACCAGACCACCCTCCTTGCCTGGAGCGAGGAAGAGGTGAGCTTACAAAGACTGGGGGGGGGGGGGGTATCATGGACGGTCAGGCATTTACAAGAGGAGGTGGCTCCTCCTCCAGAGAGCAGACGTCACGCTACTTGCCAGTCGAGACTGGCGTAGTATTAAGCCCCTTTTCCAGTACCTACTTAGCCCGCCTCGCCTTGACTTTAGTCGGTTTGTAGGGTTTTCCATCAGTACCTGGTACCTAGTACTAGGTACTTTTTTCGTATCTACTCCACTCGGGTTCCAACCGTGCTGAGTCGAGCTGAAAATGTGACGTCAACAGACTGCAGGCCACTAATTGGTCAGGGCGTAACGTCATGAGACCGACGTCTTCACAAGAATCTTCAGCTGCCATTTGCAAAAATTCTTAAGCGAGCGAGCGTCAGTGTAAACACAACAACGATAGAAATGGCTTCATAGAAATTAACACAGTGGTCCAACATACTGTGACGTAAGCAGGGTTCACACAAAGAAAATGGAGCAGATGGTTGTGATCAACGGGATTTATTTTTCACACCCTGACCCCCAACCTACCTCTGAGCACAGAGAGGAGGGGAGGTCATTCTCCCAGACCTCCGTTTCAATCATGGTTACACACACACGATACATCTTGCCCTAATCCTGCTAAACACTGCTGGGTCATTATAACTGCGTTATAATGACCCAGCAGTATAACTCAGAAATAACGCATTTAACACACACACAGTAACGTTTCAAACTGGCAAAGCATGCTGGGAAATCCCTGGCCCCCTTAAAATGGCCCCGACGTTACAATACTTTTCTGTGCCTTTTGGCTGATGAGACAATCCAGAGGGAACTAGATGGAGCCACCCGAAATGAATTTGTCACTGACCAGCAAATAATGGGAGGCACGCTGGCGTCGACCCAACCACGGCATCATTGTTGAAAACCGTGATGGAGGATGGTGAGTGATGTGACATGATGCGATATTATGCATCTTTTATGTTATTTATCCCAGTGGTGGAAAGCTCACTTTGAACAAACAATGCCGTTGTCTCCTGTATGTAGACATTGAGCTAGCTAGTTAGCCATCAATGCTAACGCCGTGCTCTGCTTGTATTTTGCGCTTGTGTCAACTGACCAAATATTAGATTAGATTCACGCACAACACAACACTCACCTGCAGGACCACACCAGAGTTCGCCATTTGATTTGAATAGAGAGCACCTCTTTGAGGAGGTGGTCTTTCGGTTGGTTTGTTGTGCACCTGAGTGTGATTACCGTGTTCTCACCAGACAAAACTAATGGAGAAAATGAACTCAAGTTTGATTGAAACAAACTAAAGCCTGTAGGTGTGAAAGTGCCCTAAATCTCCATAACAACTTAGCTGGGCATCATTTATTCTATTTTTATGCAACCAAATCAAGTATAAATTAAGCCAGGATTAAGTGAAAATTCTGGCTTAATCCCTTATCTTGGTTTTATGCAATACCCCTCAGATGTTGTAATGGTGTCTATGATGGTCCTGATGGACAAACTTTATGACCAATAAAAGACAGCAGCAAAAATGAAAAGTCAAAGCAGAGCTAAAACCAAGGCTCAGTGCTGATTGGATGGACACACTGTCCACCTGTTAAACAGGAAGGAAGTAAAGCTGCTTGTTCAGGCTCCTTTTCTGCTTTGACTTAATGTCGTCTTTTCTCTCTTGCTGATGTGATTTGGCCTTCAGGGCCACCGTACTGAGGGCTAAAACTGAAACTGGCCAAGACTTCTAATGTGATGAAAACTTCTCAGCTGTTCTCAGCCCCACATCTTGCATTTTTGATTTATCACTTTATTTGATCCTGTTAATTAATTCCACATCATTCTGCACCAACTTGCTCAGATTCACACAAACTTGGCTTCATCCACTGAGAGAAACTCAAATGAACCAACTTCATCACACTGCAGGCATTAGGACAATGAGCCAAATACAGGAAATAAATGCATGTTTTATTACTTATTTTTGTTTTGCAAATTATATTACTCGGGATGTGGAATCAATCTGTTATTAAGACACTGTCAGCTTTTCATCTGAATTTGACATTTTTTCTAGTAAATTTTCATTTCTCATAAATGTGCATTTCTCCTAGTTGATTTTTTTAATTACAGCTTTTCTTCTGTTTGAACATTTCTCACAAATTTTCAGTTTTTGTGATTTAAATTTGCCTTTTTACAATAGAATAGGCTTTTATTGCCATTGTACAGTTGTACAGTACAACAGAATTATGGGTGTTCCACCAGGCTACTGCACAGTTCAGCATGAGAGGAGGATAGAAACCAAAGAGAGTTCCAGAACACATGACTGAGTAGAACAGCCCAGGATTATGGGACACACACAGGTACGGTAGAGACTTTTCTTTAGGGAAACTTGGACAGTTTTTGGAAAATTATGACTACCAAACTTTATCTGTGATTTTGTGAATTTTTCTTGTCTATCTATCTATCTGATCAACACTGAGCATTTTGGGGGAAAGTGAGCATCCAAATCCCAAATTTAAAACCAGAGCATCAATGTTATGAACAAATATCTGGATAATCAAATCTTTGTGTGCAGCCGGAAAATCAAATGTAAATCTGCTCCAAGTTTGCAGTATCAGTCTGTTAAAACTCCTCCATCTCACTGTGTTTCTTCTAATCCTCTCCATAATCTGTGTAGATGGAGCATTAATGAGGCAGTAGAGAGTGCTGTGCATCACTGTGTAGCGCATGTTCAGAGCAGGGATGCCAGGTGACAGAGTGGGCTCTCCTCCATCCTGGACTCCTGTCTTCAGCAGCAGGTCAGCAGAGCTCACTAGCAGACTCTGCTCTTCTGAAGTCACGACAATCATCTCATCCTTTGCTGCCTTGATCCTGCTGACTTTATTGCTCTCCTGTTTCACACACTATTGAAACAACTGCCTCACTACTGATAATGTCATCCTATCATTATTATTATTATGGGACTAGAAGTTCTTCTCCAATGACCTACCCTCTATGTTTGGACTGGCCATCCTCACAATTACAATTCTATGAATGAATGAGCATCACAGTAAAAAGCAGATGAACATAAGAAAGAAAAAAAATATTAAAAATTCACTGATATCTACAGGAGACGACCTTGAAAAGTGGAGACTTGGGTGCTGAAAACATCAGTGTAGAAATCAAAAACCTTAAAAGTGAACAGATTCGCACATTTTAGGAAAATGACCAAAAAAAAGCAAATGTTGAAGGAGAAAAATCAAAAACAGTCAATAAGGGACAACATTTTCAAATTGCAGAAAAATAAACCAATCCAAGAACAAGAAGAATGAGAAATACTCAAAAATCTTGACTTTCCCTGTGACCTTTTGCACAGCTTTGATGTGTAAAGTGAGCAGCTCCCCTGCTGTGTTTTAAATGATCTACCTGCTTCAATTCTATTGACTTGGTTCTGATCTGACTTCATCTGATTCTGTTTGACTGGATCTAACCAGATTAAGCTGCTGTCTAGAACATTAACACGACAAAGTGGTTTTAGGTGACTAACTGGTAACTCCACCCTCTGACCAATAGATGAGGCTGGACACCAACATGATGGAGACGAGGACTGACCAACCACAAATAAAATCCACTTTAAAACAGAATATTCAATTAATAAGATAAATGCATAAATAAATGACATCAGTGAAAATCAGATAAACAGCAATATATACAGGTATGTATATTCGAAAGTGAATAAAAATAAAAATATATACTGTATTAACATATATGAACCTACTTTTAAGAAAAACTAGTGCATACCCATAGAAACCAAATATAAGCAAGTATTTCTGCTGCATTCCTGCCTTTGATCTTTGACATGGTTACCATGGCAACAGTAACCATAGCGAAACCTGCCTTTGATCTTTGACGTCACCACTCATTCAGTGATGCCTGCCTTTGATCTTTGATGTCATACAGTGATGCCCGCCTTTGATCTTTGACATGGTTACCATGGCAACACAAAGTCCTATGATCGTGACAGAGATTTCTTGAATTATAGAGTGATGATGTGATTTTTTTTTTTTTTGCTTTCTCTCAGGATTGCTAAATTTTCTATTCTAGTAAATTTACTACTTTTTAGTTTCAATTTGGACATTTTTTTTCCTCAGATTTATGAATTTTTTTTAAAAATTAAATTTAGTAGTATTTTCTTAGAATTTAGTGATTTTCCACATAAAGAAGCGACTTGTTTTTTCATCTTAAGATCTTGTCTTGAAATTGTCTGAAGATCTACACAGGACTCAGCTGGCAGTAATAAATTCACTATTTGCTGATCCAGAATAAACTAACAGTGATTTAA